>CM055100.1:50566605-51083004 GCA_029204225.1 Diphasiastrum complanatum | reverse complement strand
GCAATGATCGTTTAAACCTTCAAGATGATACAATTAATCCTTCCAAAACTTGATTCAACCAAAACACTTGTGAAATCTCATTCAAACCACAAATGATTATGGCTACCATACCAACGACATTTTGATTAAAAGTAAAAGCTTACGGAAAATAGCTTCATGAACTTATTGGGATGAATAGCAACGAAAACCCAAGTCAAGTAAACTCTTACGATAAACCCAAAACTTTTATGAAATTGGGACAAATAGCAATGGAAATAAAATCTTATCTTAATGTGCATTTAGGTAGCCATAATGGGTGGAAACTCTAGTCATGAATGCAGCCACCTGAGGCCCATTGCTCTTTATAACATTAACCATCACATTTCCAATGAGATTTGTAGTAGAATATCAGACCCATATGCACGTAGAAGCAGTTTTGACCATTGTGGACATGTCGGATCAAGTCGATGTAAAAAGACAAAATGAAAAAAATTCGATTTTCCACAATGTAAAAGGTGCAATTAAAAAGTTGACGATTTAATTTAGAGAAAAATATGAGATGATAGAAAACTAAGATGTTAGTAATCAATGCCCAAATGAAACAAACAACAATATTACATGAAGTAATGGGCTTAATTGATGAAATCAAATCATACCTTCCCAATACTTTTGACATGAGCGATTTAGGGTTGATGCATTATTGTCTTGGTATTGAAGTTTGGCAAAAGGAAGACAATGTTTTTCTTACACAAAGCAAGTATGCATGGGATCTATTGTATAAGTTCAATATGCAGGATTGCAAGTCACTAAGTACTCCAATGGAGGCCAATACCAAACTTTCTGCATTTGATGAAGCCAAGAAGTTGATGCTACTTATACATGCAATTAGTGGGTAGTTTAATCTATTTGACACACACACGTCCTAACATTGCTTATGCTATTGGTGTGGTAAGTCAATTTATGCAAGAACCTAGTCAGACTCATTGGAAAGCTGCTAAACGTATTTTGAGATATGTTCGAGGCACGTTAAATTTTGGCTTGAAGTATGATCAGTCTGAAGCCCTAATGTTGGTAGGTTATATAGATGGTGATTGGGCAGGAAATATTGATGATGGATGATTTACCACTGCTCATACATTTAGCTAAGGTACAATTGCTATTTCTTGGAACAGCAAGAAGCAACCTATAGTAGTCTTATCTTTGACGGAAGCTGAGTATTGTGCACTTAGCAATGCTACACAAGAGGTAATATGGCTACGAAGACTACTTACTGATTTGGGACAATCACAGGTGGATGCTACAACGGTATATTGCGACAACAAAGCTGTATCCATCTTGTCAAAAAACCAATTCTACATGCTCGAAAAACACATTGAGATACATCATCATTTTGTTTGAGAGAAAATAATTGATGGCGCCATTGATCTAGTTTTTTGTAAATCTGAATATCAAGTGGCTGATATTTTTACTAAGTCCTTAGGAAATGTAAATTTGAGAACCTTCGTAATCTCTTAGGCATAGAAGAATGTAATTTTATTATTGAGGGAGAGTGTTAAAAATCAATGATAAACTTCATTGTTACACTTCTTAGTTACTATTCTCGATGTACTTTATTATTCACAACTACTACCAACTGTAACTAGCCATAGGCTAGTCTAGTAGTCTACTCCTAAGTTTTTTTTTTTGTTCTCTCTCTATCAAGGTTCAGGGTCTATATGTACATTTTATATTCAGTATGAAGTGATATTGTGTGTTCTTCTTCCACCTCCCTACTTGGTGATTGCTTATGGTGAATGCTTGATGTTGTATCTGATTCTTGACAATTTTTTATGGATCTGGTCAGTGAAAGTGTTGTAGCAAGTTAAAGATGTAAAATGTGGTTGTGCAACTGACAACGGGCCAAATGTTTACTGGTTATTTTCTTTTTACTTACAGGTTGTGTTTGTGCTCTCCCTGTCAACAGAAACTATGGGCACTTGTTTTAGATTATCTATCTTGTTTCAAAGCCCAAGCTCAGGCAGAGGAGATTGGTTATCGCTGTAGTATTTTGTCAGAGGACAACTCAGGGCAGTCACTCTTGCACTGGAATCACGTGCATTTACAACTAAAACATGCAAGTCAGACATTCAACCAAGAAATCAGCGTGAAGAATGGTTGCAATGCCATGAAAAGCCTACTCTACTGCTACAAAAACGAGTTTGAAATCAGATCGTAAACATACTGAACTTGCATTAATCCACAAAACAAAAAACAAGAAAAAATCTACAACATTTTAGAAGCTCAAGAATCAAGAAACCAACCAGTCTTTTGATTCTTGGACATCCCAAGAACATCAAAAACAGGGTTGTAAGGGGATATGCAAGAATTACATTACAAACCCAGCCTATTTAGTTGACCTAAATGCTGATTCCTACATTAATCCACAAGAAAGCAGGAAAACTAATCCACTCTATGATCCACAACCACACACAAAGGAGGGAAGGGCAAGATTATGAATGCATCACTCAAGAAACAAGCATGATCAAGGAGCTCATGGATGCACCAAACTCGTGGTGGCTCTTTCTCATTTTAGCATGGAGTAGATACAATACTACAAACAAACTCCTCTTCTCAAAGAGGGAGTTTCTAATAAGCAAGAGAGCTCCTTAGGTGGCCTATCCTAGTGGCATTTCCACATTTCACCAATTACAAGTGGAATAATACTCTCCACTGGAGGTCACCATCACTCTACTTTCTCCTAAGAGGGATTCTACTTGCATTCATTACTTTGCCAAGAAATACTAGTTCCTACATGGTCTTTCCATCTCTCAGGATCCACCTTGCGGATTACACAGTTCTTGCTTGTCAGTCCCTAAACTAACATTCCTCGACTCCTCATACTCGGCTCTCAGTCTTCGTTAGTATCGTCTTCTAGGAGACCTCCACCGGTCTAAGGTGAGAGATGCTCTTGGTTAGCTCTGGCTGAGTATCTTGGGGATTTGTCAGAATCAGCCAACATGATTATCATGCATCTTACGAGGTATATGCCTAAAGTACAACATGCATCTATGGACCAATTGGGCTGATAATATTGACACTGAGATCAATGCATCTTTAAGCTTCTAGAAAGTCTATAGGGCTTCTTTGTCCAATGTAGTTCTGTTGTGAGTTTGTAGATTGGTCGTGCTAATTCCGCAAAGTCCAAAATGAAGATTTAGTAGGAGTTAGCATGACCCATAAAAATATAGACTCCACGGATTGTTCTTCTTGGCAGTGGCAGATCGATAGTGATCCTTATCTTTGACAGGTCTGTGGCGATCTTGTGTCTAGATACTATATGGCCAAGAATCAGGCCATGTGTCACCCGAAACTAACACTTCTCTGGGTTCAAAGATATCTCAAACAAGTGGCATTTCTTCATCCCCTTTTCCAAATTGGATAAGTGCTCTGAGTTAGGTCCGTACACGCACAGATCATCCAAAAAAATCTCCATATATTTTTGCAAATACTCTTTGAATGCCGCCTGCATAACTCGTTGAAAGGTACTTGGGACATTACAAAGTCTAAACGGCATCACCTTGTAGGCATAGGTTCTCCTATTCCATGGCGAATTTTTGTTCTTGTACTGATCTTGCGGCGCTATTTTCACCTGATTGTAGCCGTTGAAACCGTCCAGGAAACTATGGTTCCGCTCTCGCTACTATGTCTAGAAACACTTTTCGTAAATGGTAAGGGAAAATGATCTTCTTGGTGACTGCATTTAATGCTTTCAAGTGTGACACAGATTCACATTTTGCCATTCTTCTTGGGTTACTATGGACTATCGGTAACACCCATTCAGTGAGCTCTTTTCATAAATAAAATCAGCATCTAGCAACTTCTGCAACTCATGCTTAATGATTATATATAGTTCGGTTGCATCGGTAGTAACGGCTCACCTTGGGGACTGCTCCATCCACCAAAGTTATGGTGTGCTAGACTATGATTTGTGGTATATCCTTCAGATCACTATAATTTCAAGTGAACAATTCTTGTATTCCACCAATAATGCACGTAGTCTTTTGAACTAAGTGAGTGTAAAACTGTTCTCCCACATGTACGATCTTTTCTACTTCACTTGGTTCAACAAGATTCATAGGTTGCATCCGCGCAGGTCCTTTGAAGACTTGCTCCGCTGGTTCCTAATTTTGATCAGATTCTCTTTGAGCTTGCAACATCATGATTAGTACATCATCTAAGGTATAGTTCTTGAAGGTTTATAGCATCTCATGAACTGGCATTCGGCGAGATTCCTCCTTCAGCATATTGATCTTAGTGCAACACTATCTCATGGAAATGCACTTCTGCATTTTATACGGATCACCAACCGTTACTTTATTTGATAAACAGGACACGCAATACTGGATGTATTGCAAGATGGTTATTGTTATTGATTGAATTTGACTTTTGAATTGTGGTTCGAAAGGGGAAGCAACATTATCTAGCCGATCACGTTTCACGAATTGAATTCGCACCAGCTAACACTGAAGTGGATGATAAATTCCCAGATGCTGCATTGTTCTATGTTGAAGCAGTACCTGAGTGGGCTGCGGGATATTGTTGAGTACTCTGAGCTAGGACAACCGAATGAGTCATTGACAAAAGTACAAAAGAGACATTTGATTCATAAGGCTCAACCTTATCAATTGATTGCAAGACACTTATTATCGTCGTGGATCAGACACCATTCTATGAAGATTGTGTTTTACCGCATGAAGTCCCAGATTTAATCATGTTTTCACATGATGGCATGGGCGGAGGACACTTCTCTACAGATATTACTGTTCGCAAACTTTTGCAATCAGGTTGTTGGTGGTCTACGCATCATAAGGAGAAAATTTTATTCATCCATGTGATGTTTGCCAGGCGAGCATGGACAAACTACTCGACAAAACTATGAACCCTTGCATCCAATTTTTATCGCAAGCACTGTTTTGAAAAATGGGAACTGGATTATGTTGATCCTATTCATACCTGTCGCACAAGGACCTCAGGCCCGATACATTTATCGTTAGCAACTGATTATATGACCAAGTTGGTTGAAGCCAAAGCTGTCAAAGTTGCTGATGCAAAATCGTACGGCCAAGTTTTTGTATGAAAATATTATAATCAGATTTGGATGTCCCGATTGAGATTGTCAGTGACCGGGGTACACACTTTGTCAATCAAACAATAAAGTGTTTACTGGAAATTTTTTTTGTTATACACGGATTTTCCCTACTATCCCAAAGGGAATGGCCAAGCTAAATCTTCCAATAAGATTACTATGCACCATTATCACAAAGACAGTTGAAGCGAGTCGGTCTGATTGGGAACATAAAACTGTATGCAGCATCTTGGGCATTCAGAACCTCTTACAAAATATTACAAATCAAACACCCTTTCAACTAGTCTATGGTCAAGATGTTGTCATGCGATTGAATTTTTAATCTCATCTTATGCTAGCGGCAATAGAACGATTAAATGATGATAAGTCTTTAGAACTACGTCATGAAGCATTTGCACAAATTATGTGAAATCCGATTGATGGCAGTTCATGCATTAGCAGCAGAGAAAGCCTGCCAGAAGGCATGGCATGATCGTCGATTGCACAAAAGAATCTGAAAGCATGAGATCTTGCATTGATGTACAAAACCAAGCTGATCAAGAAAAATTGAAGTTTACCGGTGAAGGTTCGTATAAAGTGAAGAAAACCTTGAACTATGGCGCAGTAATTCTTGAGCACTTGGATGGAAAACGATTTGATACTCCGGTGAATGGCAGCCGATTACGCAAGTTTTGCAGCCGGCTCCGCCAGATCAACACCCTGATCTCAAGGTTTTTAAATTCTATTTGTTTTTCAATTTGTTGTTTTAAAATTTTCATTTGTTCAGTTTTGTGTGAAAAAGACAATGAAAAAAAAAGAAAAAAAATTGTAATAAGATTGATGAGCAAAAGTTAGAAAAGTCATCAGCATGGCAAAAAGAAAGAACAATATTTTTGATGAAAAATGACTTAGAAACTCACTGTTTTGGTCATATTTGGCCTATACCAGATCAGAAACCTTCGTTGAGCCTCCAGATTGTACATCCACTTCAGATTTATCTAATTTGAGTTGGGGCGAACGTTCCTGTCCAGGAAAAATCCAGTTTTGGAGCTAGGCGAAGTATCAATAATATGCCATTTTGGGAACCTTCGCCGAGCACCTTACCCTCATTATGAACCTTCGCCGACCTGCTAGATGATCTTAAAATGTCAAAATTAGGTTGGCGATAGCCTCAGATCTTGAAAAAATACATTTATGACAGTATTTGGATGAAGGATCCTCTTGGGCGAAGGTTCATCCTTCGTCAACCCTGGAAAACGTTTGCCTGATAGGTTCAGATCCGTAGAAACCTTCGCCGAGATTTTATAGCCTATTTTCATAGTACTGTACATGCCTGCAAATTTTGGTTCATAACTGATCAGCCAACTAGTATTCAGTGTAATGGACCCACCAAATTCACCTATAAGTTGGCTGAATTTGATTCATTCCTCACTTGTGCTAGCGAAGCTCTTGTGAATTTTTTTCCGTGACCAAAGCCTTCCAAACTTCCTGAACTATTTTTTAATATACTTTCGCGCGTCTTACATTTCCTTTCTGCTCATCATGTCGTCTACAGATTCTTCCCAGTCTCCGCGTTATACTATCCATCATAATGTCCCATCTGCAACGAACATCATGATCCTTCCTAGCACAAGCATGGTCACTCAGTGGATGACCCTTGCGGAGCCTCTGCTCACTGCCATGGGTATTCATGAGAGAGCCTTTTCTGGCAGAATCAACATGGATTTCATCACTCTTGCCTTCAGTACGTAGAAGGAAGAGAAATCCAAATTTTATATCACCTTATAGGGAGCAAGACACAAGGTGCACGTCATTGAGGCCGCCCTTGCAGCCATAGGTATAGCGTCTGGTACACAAGCCTCACCCAATCATAAGCAGGCCAAACAGGCCATAAAGCCTTACATCGACTCACCAATGATTTGCACTAGACCAACGATGGATACTACCTAATGTTATCACTGAGCCTTCCATACACGCTACTACCAGCTACTGAACAACTTCTTGATGGTTGGCAACCTCAGGAAAGACCACATCACTTCACAAATCCTCCATAGGATAGCTGAGTCCTATACCAAGTTGGCCAAGGCCCCTCTTGAACCATATAATTGGTTCAAGACTGTTTCTGGTGAGCTCAAACGAGCTATTAAGAGCAATACTAAGCAGCAGTTCGCTGCTGGCTCTTTGTTGTCTCTTCTAGCCGTCTCTCATCTAGAAAACAAAATCCATGGCTTCCCACCTAGATTCTGTGCTTTCAGTCTATGAAGACAGCACCGATTGAGTCGTCTTACCAGGCCTCGAGTTCACATAGTCGACGTCGTCCACGCAGCAAGATCGTCATTCCTGACTCGTCTTCCATGTCATGACATCGCACTAGGCATACATCGTCAGCTGCGCTTCCGCCCTCTGCTGCTGTTCGCACTGAACCTTCTATTCCCCCCGCCTCTACTTCCACACAAGGATAGTCTGTGACCATTGGGGCTACCATTCCCATCACAGCTGCCCAGGCCGCCTCACCCTCACACACCGAAGCTATATTCACCAAACACCGCAGTATTTCATGGATATGTTCGATGATTTAGACCCCCTTGGGGCCGTTGAATTTTTGAAATGCCCCAAAGCCCTGCGCCCTTTGAACTCCAATCCCCTAGAAGAGGATTCGAACAAATTCATAGCACTACTGTTGGTGTTGAAGACTCCAACCAACAACTTCAAGATGAAGATGTCCCAACCAACTTTGGGTTGACCAAGCTGTGAAATCACCGAAGCAATTCGACGCCACCATGCCGGTGGGGTTTGAGGATGAAGATATTTGTAAAGAAGACGAAGTACCCGACATTTATTTCACGCCAACCAAGGACAGTACCATCAGGTCCTCCTGCTGCCGCCTCCACGACAGTAGATTCTGTGATGCTCTCGGATTGGTCTCAAGCCTTGCACAAGTGATCCAGTCTATGCTTGACAAGAAAAAAGAAATGGAGCAGAGAATTTCAGATTTGGGATTGAAAAACATGCTCATCAGCCAGAAGATTGTCCAGCTGGATCGAGATTTTGAAGATTGTCAAGCAACATGAAGAGAAATCTGAAGCTGAAAAGAAGATGGCCCAGCAACAGGTTGATCACTTGGAAGGATACGTTAGCTCCCTGCAAAACGTCCTGATAACCGCACATGATCAGGTGGATAAGTCTGTGCAGAATGCAAAACAACAAGTGCAGCTACCTTCGTTTCTTGTTTGTGCTGCGACAAAGTTGCAGGAGTTCACCATTTCTGACACTCCTTCTTGAACCTTGCAGCTTTGTACGTTTAATCCAATTGTCTTTCTTTGCTTGGCAAAGAGTGGCTTGTCGAACGGTTTCATAAGCAGATCTGCAATCATATTTTTTGATTTTATATACTGGACCTGGAGCTCTCATTTCGAGATCAAATCTCAAATGTAATGGTACTTTAGAGGTATGTGCTTTATCTTCGAATGGAAGACAGGATCTTGGGACAGATAGATGGCACTCTGAGAGTCCATCATTATCGTGCTTGGCCCTTCTGGTAGTATTCCAATTGCTTCCAACATCATCTGCAGCCACAAAACCTCATTCGCGGCCTTTGAAGCTATGACATATTCAGCTTCAGAAGAGGATTGAGCCACCAAGGTTTGCTTTTTGCATATCCAGCGGATTGCTACTCCACACGCCATTGAAGATCCTCCAATTACGGACTTGTTGTCATCTTTGCAGATCACACAAGTTGCATCACTGTAGTGGTGCAACTCGAATCCCTTTTTTTCGTTTTCAGTTCTGTAGGTTAATCCCATATTCTGGGTACCCTTCAAATACTGTAGGATTTGTTTGGCCATTTGCCAATGTGCGATGCCAGGATTTGAAGAGAATTGGCTCAATGCATAAACAGAGAAAGCCAGATCGAGTCTGGTACAAATTGTCAAGTACATCAGACTACCGATTAAGTTCTGGTAGGGTATACCTACCATGCTCTATTCTCCCTCTTCTGTTTTTTGGGCAATCCTATTTCGTGAGCTTGGCTCCAGCTATCATTGGTGTAGCCTTTTCCTTGCAGTCCATCATGTGGTACTGCGTTAGTACTTTCCTGGCATATTCTGACTGACTCAAGTGCATTTTGCCCTTTGTTTGATCTCTTCTGATCTCCAACAAGCATTCCGTTGCTTCTCCAAGATCTGTGATTTCGTAGCTTTTAGAAATCTGACACTTCGTGTCTTTGATCAGCATCAAGGAATTTCTTATCATCAGTGAATCATCCACGAAAATGGTCAGTATCACAAAATCTTTTCCTACTCTTTTAATGTAGACATTGTAGTCTGGTTGAGTAGGATTGAAGTCTAGAGATTTCAGAAGACCATCAAGCTTTTTATACCAGGTTCGTGATGCCTGTTTTAGACCATAGATGCATCTCTGCAACTGACAAACATATTGTCGATTGTCGGCTTCATAGACATCAGGCTGCTTCATGAAGATTTTCTCCTCTAGATCTCCGTGGAGAAAGGCTGTTTTCATATCAATTAGATGAATTTTCAGATTGTACTGTGTGGCGTTTGCAAGGAGTAGCCTTATGCTTGCCATATTCACCATGGGCGAATATGTGTCGAAATAGTCAACACCATATCTCTGCGTGTAGCCCTTCGTGACAAGCCTTGCTTTGTAACAGCTAGTAGTGCCATCTGATTTCATCTTTTTCTTGTATACCCACTTGCAGTCGACTATTTTTTTGTTTTCTGGCAGTGGCTCTAATGTTCATGCCTCGTTTTGCCTCATCGACTCGATCTCCTCTAACATTATCTGCTTCCAGAATTCTCCCTCTAGACTCTGAATAGCTTCTTGGTATGTTGCTGGCTCTTCAGTGAAGCTGTAGTACTCGAACTGCGTGTCTTCGTTCCATTGAAGATTGTCAGAGTAGCGGTTTGGAGGTCTTCTTTGTCTCGTTGATCTTCGAGGTTCATTTCGTCGCTGCTGAATATTTCTTGTTCGTGGGGTCGATCGTCTGCTTCCTGCTGCTCTCTGGAGTCTGGGGCTCTGCATTTTGATTTGATGTCTGTCCTCGATCTCCTCTTAAATGGGCAGTAGTGTGAAGATCTCATGGCTTCTTTCGTCTTTTAGTCCAGAAAATGTAGACTCATCGAACTTCACATCTCTGTTCGAAACAACCTTCTTCGTGGTTGGATCGTAGAGCCTGTACACATGTGTTCCGTTCGAGTAGCCGACCATGATTGTTTGTTCAGATTTGTCATCGAGCATGCTTTTTTTTTCTTTGGGAATGTGCTTGTATGTTGCACATCCAAACACACGTATGTATGACAGATCAAGCTTTTTACTTGTCCACATTTCGTATGGTGTTTTGTTTTTTAGCGCTGTCATTGTAGATCTGTTCTGCAGGTGTACAGTTGTAGCTATTGCCTCAGCCCAGAATTGACTTGGCAATTGAGCATGTGTCATCATGCATTTGGCTCCTTCGACTAGCATTCTGTTTCTTCTTTCTGCCACATCGTTGTATTCTGGTGTGTATGCAGGAGTAAACTGGTGTTCTATCCCCTGTTCTTCGTAGAATCTTGACAATACTGTGCTTTTGTATTCACTTTTATCAAATCTAAGGGTCTGTAACTTTTTTGAGGTGTGTCGCTCTACAAATGCCACGAACTTCTTGAAGGAATCAAACACTTCGGAATTCTTCTTTAAGCAGTAGATCGTGGTCATTCGGCTGTAATCATCTATGAACCTCATCGGAGTGGACGAGCTCAAGAACTTCTTTGTCTCTTCTTCCTTCATGCGTGAATGGATTCTGATGTTGCTTGCCTTTCTGACAGGTTTCGCAGAACTCAGTTTCGGGCCTTGAAATCTTGATACCTGTGACAATGCCTTTTATGCTCATGTCGTACAGGCTCCGCATGTTTAATGATACATTCTCCTATGCTAGAGTTGATCTTCATTTTCTAAAGCATTTAATATGCTATCAGAGTTGCTGATTATTTTGGCCTGGTAGAGATTTCCTTCCCTACATCCGATCGTCAGCAACCTGTTTGTCGTCTTCTCGATCATACGACAAGTGTTGTCGTCGAACAAAACTCGAATGCCTAGATCTTCCATCTTAAAGACAAATAGCAGATCCTTTTTGAGTGAGAGCACATAGAGTGCCCTGGCAGCTCTGCTTGGCCTGACAATATTTGTAGCTGTAGAGTGCCGATGCCCTTGACATCATGTCTGCTCCCATCACCTAGAATCACTGCTTTGTTGTTTTTGAGTTTGCAAAAGTTGATCAAGATCTTCTTGTTGCAGGCTATGTGTGATGGGTAATTTGCGCCATCAAGACTAATTGCTATTCTTGTTTGGATTGTTGTGGCCATATTGTTTTGTCTGGAAGAATCACTGTTGGGATATCAGTAGTGATAACATATTTGCTTTGATACCATGTTGCGGAAGCGAAACTTTGTGTGTCTCGTCTTCGTCTTGTTATTCATGAATGATTTTGTGTCTTTGAATTTATTCTCTGTGCGGAAGCTGTTTACAGAATCCCATATTGTTTCTAATATTTCTATGCCTGCTCTACTTGCTACGTCTCTCTCTGTCTCTTACAGATCTCTCTATTCAAATTTCTTCTTCACATCTATTTATGATTCAGAGAGGATCGTTTATACCTCCACAGTGTGGAGTTTTACAAGATAGCTAAACATAGAATCACGAGACTAGTTACGCTAATCAACTAGTTAGTTAATCTCCATCGTTGCACTCATTTCAGCTGGGCGTGAAGTCTACGACTCCTAGAGGGAGAGCAGTCAGCATGAAGAATTACCGTTTTTGAAAAAACTCCGGAATCAATCAGGAGTTATGTGGCCAACCCTCGCCAATTGCGGGTTGATCCCTATTATGTCCAATGTCGAGAAGGGATAAATGGAAAGATTTGGGATTGGCTATGGACAAGATCACCATCCATACGCCCAATTGGCCAATCATCCATCAGTCCTATAACTGGACAATATCAGTGGACTTCTACCGGGCTTTACAAGCATACCAGAGAGAGTATGTCCACTCTCTAGATCCGATAGTGCGACAATCGGCACTGTTTGCAAAAGATCTAACTTTGTTGGCATCAGTGGCAACCAGATGGGAAGATTGTCTCCCTCCTTTGGCATTCGATCCAAATAAGCTGATGGCCTCATAGAATATCAAAGATCAATTGCCGATTGCTTGTTTATACTTTCGTGCAGCAATGATGGGAGGCTCCTAGGAATCTCGCTTCACATCATGGACGACCTCAAAGTGGATTGCCGGAGCCCATCGTTGTTTTCTGCCCCACAATTTGGATTTTAATACTACCCGCCTCGACTTTATGGAGAAGGTGCAGTAGCATTTAATAAAGATTTGTCACGAAGCCAATAAAAGTCCCCAATAACTACATCTCACAGGTGTCATGGGACCGCCACCAGTTTTGGTGGGGGATACTGTTGGAGGGTTTGCGGATCCCGAGGCAACCCTAACCCTAGTTAATAAGTAAGAGGGATTTGGCACCCTACGTGTGTAAGTCCAACCCGATGATCACATAGTTATTTGATTAATTAGAAAGACAATAAAAGGACTTTAGGCCTTCTTGCAGGACTTTTAATGTCGCAGGGCCTAAATGTCAAGTTAGTGAATAAAGTTGGGTTTCGGGTGGTTCCCACTCTTTTTTTAAATTTGAATAATTAGGGAGGTAGAAATGGACCAATAGGATTCAGAGGCCAGGGTCCTCCTCTCTACTATAAAAAGGGACCAACTCGAGTTGCTCCTCATGTTCATTTCCTCATTTCAATAAAGCAGATTGGTTCTCTGCAAGAATGGATTGATGAATGTCCTTGCTCTCTATCACTTTTCCTCCATCTCTCATGCTTTCTTTGGTTTTTGCAAATTGTTGGATCTGAATGTTATTGGGATTGTATGTTATTATACTTTTTATGAGGGAGAAAGAGAGAGAGAGAAAGAGTAAGCTATCTTTGTTGTGGATGCATAGTGTTAATGGATCGTAGTGCTAATGGTTAGGGTTAATGGATGTTAGAGTTAGATTTAGATCTTCCATTCATGCTGAAATCTAAACTATATTATTGCTCTCATGGGAACGAACCTACGCGTGACAACTAACTTCGTCTCTTTGATGCTAGAGTGACTAGATCTTGGATTCAGGTTAGGCAAGAAAAGAAACCCACTACATCATTCCAATGTGGATCCGTTGTGAGTTTGTAAATTGGTCGTGCTAATTCCGCAAAATCTAGAATGAAAATCCAGTAATAGTTAGCATGACCCATAAAGATGTAGACCTCGCGGATCATTTCTGGTGGTACATCAACAATGATCCTGATTTTCGATAGGTCTGTGGTGATCTCGTGTCTAGATACTATATGGCCAAGAATCAAGCCATGTGTAACCCAAAATTGACATTTTTCTGGGTTCAAAGAGATTTGGAATTCACAACATTTTTGTAGCACTTCTCTAGGTTAGATAGGTGCTCAACATTAGGTCCATGCATGCACAGATCGTCCAAGAAAATCTCCAAATTTTTTTGCAAATATTCTCTAAACGCCGCCTGCATAACTCACTGAAAAGGGCTTGGGGCGTTACAAAGTCCGAATGGCATCACCTTATAGGCATAAGTCCCTCATTCAGTGGTGAATGATGTCTTGTGCTGACCTTGAGGCACTATCTTCGCCTGATCCACGTCAGAAATTATTTCGATTCCCTTATACAAGACATGGACATAACACACACACAACACACTCTCTCTGTCTCTCTCTCTCTCTCTCTCTCTCTCTCTCTCTCTCTCTCTCTCTCTCTCTCTCTCTCTCTCTCTCTCTCTCTCTCTCTCTCTCTCTCTCTCTCTCTCTCTCTCTCTCTCTCTCTCATTATGCCTTGGGTTGAAGCTTAGATTGACTGATTTTAGGCTTCTATGTAGTTGGGTAGATTGGCTTCACTATGTCATTTTGATTGTTCTTGCAAGCGTTGATCTTTGTGATTATCTCAGTGGTATTAGAGCAAGGCTTGTAGTTGGATATAAAGGTGGAGTCGATTGTTCTTATTTCTAGCTTCAACGGTAGAAAATCATTGCTTTTTGGCTAGTAGCATTCTTGTTGGTGTTACTATATTCAATAAAGACTATTATTTAGAGTCTCTATGCACTTGTTAGTTCTTCAAACTAGATCTTAGCTTTGACTAAAATGCTATCAGATTATTCATTGGTTTCCCACAAATTTTCACAAAATTAAAGTGGTATTCAAATGTTTGCTAGCTTAATCCTTGAATAGACATTGCATGCTAATGCCTTGGGTACTTTTTCGCACATCTTTGTTTTCTAGTCAATAACATTAAGCATGTATGCTCATTTATGACCTAAACTGAGTAAAAATTATCAAAAAGATAACTAGAATTGTGCAATTTCAACAAATTTTTAATTAAAATTTGATGTTCGGTACTAATTGGATGGTAAATTAGTGTTGAAGTTTTTGGAATATGGGCCAATTCATGTAAAAAGACAATAGATTGGTTGCATGTGAGAAGAAAAAATTAGGACATAGAAAAAATTATCAATTTTTTTTATAGGTGTACATGGTTTCTTTTGTCGTTGCTTCATAATTTTGACTATGTTTTGGTATTATGGACCTATAGATTCATTGACTATCCTAACTAGGACAATATGAAAGCCTCCATCAGCTATACCTATCAACATTATGTGGTGAAGTTGTTGAGAGCTCGAAGCCTTCAAACAATGAAAATGTTGGGGTCAAGGTTTCTTCCTCAAAGCCGTTAGGTACTAGTTGTAGGTCATGTTAGCTCAATCATATGTCAGATCTTGCATGCGTTCAGTGTGAGATGCATGAAGCTATAGAAGGCATGATCTATTATTTTGGCGCTGTTATTGATGTTATATGTGAGCCATGCATAAAGTTTTGATGATTTTACCCATATACTATTTTGTGCGCGTTGACTAACTGCTCACATATGTGAATAGTAAAATCAATGCTAGTATGGCAATGGGATAGCTAGCATAAATGCACCTCCAAATAATCTTCATAGCACCTAATTTGGTTGAGAAATCATAAAGTTATGAGTGTCTAAAGTTTAGTCAATTTTTGGCAATTTTAGGAAATTTTTTTCAAATAAAACATTGATGCATGTGTTTGTGTGGGCATGAAATCTTCTGGGGACTTGAGATTAATTGTTTAGATGTTTTGTATTTGTAGTGTGAACTTGAAAATTGTTTGCCCCATACCAATGTGATGCCAGTTTCATTACATTTGATTTTGAACTGATGTTGAAAGCTAATATCATTAATAGTAGCAACACAACGACGAGTAGAAGAAATAGAGGGGAGAAGAGAGAAAGGGAATGAGGGTGGAGGTTAGCTCAATTGATCCTTATGCTTGCTAATGGAAAAACATTCACTATCACAACCAACAATATGTAAACTAGTAGCAAATAGGAAGCACAATCAAAAGGCATTAGCAAATAGTGAATAGCAATTGAGGATGCTTCTCTCCAAAGTTTGGTAGAGTTTCCTCCTTCTCAATAAGCATGCAAATAATGTACAAATGGTGCCTTTCTATAAAAAGGGGAAGGCCCTTGCCCCAAAATTCTATTGGCTAATATTTGTATTGATCCTATCCATTCATTTTGGACCCAACTTGATCCAAGGGTCCACAAAAAGTACATTAGAAATCACAAGATTCATGTGAGTCCAAAATTGGACCCAACTTAAAAAAGTTTAATACTAAGTTCTAACTTGACTTTGGGCCTCAAGTTTTATTTTAATTACAAAAGAGCCCAAGTCTATTATTTCTATTTATGCTCAACTTGTTACTTGTGCTCATTGGGCCATGGGCTTATACGAGCAGGAAGCCATGCCCTCGCAACACATTTATTCACTGACTTTATTTATTTGCTCTGTGTTGGGAATACCCCCAATAGGACCCACGGCCTGAAGTAGTGCCGGTCCCTCGGCACTCTGCCGGTTTAGTATAGTGATCTCTTGGTGCGTCTTCGGTTGATGTGGTGACATCTTCCATAAAGGTGATTCGATCGATATTTTTCAAGTCCTTGTTAGTGTGAAGGGACTTGTGGACGCCGATTATCCATCGTTGGTCGACCCATGTTTGAAAACAGCATGTCCAATGCTACTTGGTAGTACACACGAGCTACTGGTAGCTGATCTTCTATTTTTTCGGAGGCCAATGCCGTGTTTGGATCAAAGAATATCAGTGGGAGGAAATTGTCCCACTTGGCCTCGATCCCCATCAGATATTCCAGGTCCCAGATGAAAGTTGCTGCTGCACAGATTGTTGGGTCAAGGCAGCTGAAATATTATTTGAGAATTGGGTGAGAGCCCTTCAGACATCTACATCCGTATTCCAACCATGCTCTACTGAGAATCTCGGCCAATTCAAATTATTGAGTGTGATCTTGTCCAGTGGAGTGCCACATTCCGTCCATTTTGTTCTACATGTGCATGGCAGGAAATGCGGATTCACTTGGAGTTGTTGTAGACTTGTCACATACGTCCTGATGGCCGTAGGGTCATGCTCAAACAGCTGCTGACGCCACTCTAGTTGTGGTTGGAGGGCAGGTAGTACTTGCAACTCTTGTCCCTTGATGGTCTGCGCCGAAAATAAAATCTGCTAGCTGCCTCTTGAAGATTCGTGGGGATATTTAGAAAGGAATTCATTTATCTTTTCCTCCACGGACTTTCGACGAAGGCGCGACTAACAGATATGGATTGCGAGCCTCATGATGAGGAGGCTTGACCCTCTCAATGACTCTGGCTCGGACCCGTTTCTTGGCTTTGATCTTGTGTGTCCACTTCGGTATCTGGGGGGCCTTGGTTTTGTTCGCCTGACCCCTGATCCTGACTGCTTCCCCCTACTGCATGTTGCCCTTGGTCCTGGCTGGTGCTCGCCTACGTATCTTGATAGGTGGGTGGTATTGGAATTACCATCGGGGTTGGCTGAGCTTTCTGCTCCATGAATTTTTGACAAGCCTTGAGAGCTTGTTTTGCTTGGGCGAGCTCCTGATTCGCGTTGGCCCGGTACTTATCGAACTTCACCTGGTATCTCTTGAGGATTTGGTTGTAGACCTGCACCTGATGGCTGAAGAGATTCATCTCTGCTTGTGAGAGTGGCCTTGAGTCAGGTGCGGGTTGAACTAACTAGACGATTTTTTTCCTGTTGCAATGCTTGCACCTCCGCTCCCAAGCACGTTTTTTTGTTTCGTAAATCTATAATTGCGCCTGTCATTTACTGTGGCTTGGGGGTGAATTGGTTAGGGTATTGACTAGCCTTTTCATGTTGGTTGGGTGATTTATGCTCCACAGGTGTCCTTTTGGTTTGCATGTGACATGATTCTTGAAGATCTTCACTTGGCGATTGAGAGAGAGAGAGAGAGAGAGAGAGAGAGAGAGAGAGAGAGAGAGAGAGAGAGAGAGAGAGAGAGAGAGAGAGAGAGAGAGAGAGAGAGAGAGAGAGAGAGAGAGAGAGAGAGAGAGAATTCACATAGTCCCCTTGACAAGTCAAAACCAAATCCTTCCGTCTTATAGCATAACAGGTTTAAATGAAACTGAAAAAAACTTATAGTACAAGGTACCATAAAGTGAAGCAAGTTTTAGGAGACTCAACTGCTATCTGCCAGTGTCCCACAAACACAACCGCACAAGTTAGTTCAATGAGGAAGACAGGTGTCAGTGAGCATCAGTTGTTATCCATGTTTGAAACAAGATTCACTATCAACATGTAGAGTGTACAATAATCTGTACAATCTTCCCTACCAAATAGTTTACCTTATCGTAGGTCTTGCCCTAATGTCACTGTATCAGGGCATTTGCCATACTGATCAATCTAAGTCAAGTATATCTATCATTATACAACAGTCAACAAAGCATAATACGATGAAGCCATAATCAATCACTACTTATGGAAAATGTATGGTTTGGCCATAGTCAGAGTTGGTAACATGGCATATCCATGCCATCATGTACCCATTAGTACCTATGAATCATTTGGCACTCAATGGACTCTATGTAAAATTGCTTGGCAAATCCATGTCATTCAAGTTGACCTGGGCAAATCCATGCCATTAAAGCCTACCAAACCCTGAATCATTTCAAACAGAATAGATACCAAACCCTGCAACTCGATTCATTACTATAGTCTGTTATTTCTCATAGGTATCAGGGTACCTCCGTACCATTATGACTCTTGAGACTGGTCTATTAGTCTCATATGAGTGTGATAACTACTAAGCATATCCATGCTTTCCAATGCCACTATAATATCACTTTATTTGTACAGACATAGAAAGCCCTAACTTACTTAAATTCATGCGAGTAAGGTTGTTTATAAAGGGTTTTCTTTGGATATAAGCATTGGTAGTACATTAAGCAATTATGTACTAGTAATGCTAAGTTGTAACCAACCTATCAACTCATGATTTATAGAATGTTGTATATACAAGGCAACACCGTTTTTAGCTTTTATTAGATGCATAGAGCTTTACCCATAGCCATTCCATCAATTGAAAGCTAATATTAAGTAGTTAAGATTTTGTAAAAAGTCATACCTAAATGCGTACAATAGATTCTTCTTGAGGTTGTCATATTCGTTTCTTCTCCTTTGCTACATCACACACCCACTAGCATTATGATTGAAGAGCAATAATCTCAAGTTAATTCTGTACTTTCTTCTAATGGTAAATTTTATCATGGCAAACTTGCCTTAGGTGGATGGAGCAATTTGGTGTTGGTTGTTGAGAGAAAACCACGTGAGTTGGATGGAGGATTGATATGATCAAAGGTCAATGGAGCATACTTAGAGGGCTCACCTATATTGTTGACGATAAACTCCATTTCTGAGAACTAGGTAAGGCAAAGACCGAAGCTGAGGTTTTGAGAAAGGATTAAGTCATGCATGTAGGTGAGGAATAAAGTGGACATGGGGTTTCAAAAAAGGGCTAGATGAAGAAGCTGAGTTGTCGACATCATCCAAGTTTAAATAGGGTTCTCCCGTTCAACTATGGCCAAAGTTCCATCTCAGTCACCTGGGTTTCCATGAATCTTATTTTTATAACTTCTTGTAGTTTACATTTGAAGATTTCAAACTTTATTGAGTTGATGTAACACATCTTCCTTATAATATGCTCAAAATAAATGGCTTAGATCAATTCTCTAACTGTATATGTATGCCTTTTGGTTATGCCAATGGAGGGAGTGGGGTGTTGAACTTATGGCCTCATGTTTTAAAGCCAAGGACCATGCCTTTATCCATTGGAAAAACATTAAGTGAATATACGAAAAATGTGCTTGCGAAAGGATTTTATTAGATTTATAGCAACTAGAGAGATTGAATTTTAAAGAACAACTTAAATGTGCATTTTCTTACAGCCCTCTTATTGAATGTATCAAAAAAAACCTTGGGGTTTCTATCTCATAAATGCAAGTCTACAGAGATGGAATTTTAAAGAATAACTTAAAATGTGCATTTTCTTACAAACCTCTTATTGAATGTATAAAAAAAACCTATCTCATAAATGCAAGTCTACGTAGTCTTTGATTCATCTCCATGTGCATCAAATTCTTTATGAAAATGTTTGAAGTTGAGAAATAAAAATCAATAAGAGAAGAATGGGTTGTGCTTGGCACAATATTTACACTAGACATCCACATGAAGGCCAAGCCAAGTTTGGAGCCCAAGGCTCAAACATATCTCCAATTCACAACAACCATGATGTGAGTCTACAGTAAGCAAGATGAAACATTAAAGTGAGCATGTTTTGGAAAGTAGGTTTGGATCTCTCTCTCTCTCTCTCTCTCTCTCTCTCTCTCTCTCTCTCTCTCTCTCTCTCATGTTGGAGACTACCATTGTAGACAACTTGGAGCATTGACCTACATGTTTGCACCTTGGGGGTGATCTACATGATGGTAGGATGCATGGGCCAGCCTAGGCCTCCAATATAGTCTATTGCCAAGGGTTAAGCTTACACCATGACAAAGCTTGCTTAAGTTAGGGGATAATCCTCCAAAATGGCAAGAGACCAAGGGAATAAATTAAGTTGTGCCCTTTCTCGCTTGCTACTCCCAATGGTGATAGGGGATGTCGACTTGCACTAGAAAGTCAGGTGGTGGCACCATAGAGAAAGTGTGGAACTTTTGGATTTTTATGTTCTCCCCTTCCCACCTCACAATTCACATGAAGCATGCATGGCGCCCACACTAAGATGCTCTAATCTACCATGACCCTATTCCTCATCTCTTAAAGGGATGACGTAGTTTTTGGCAAGACAACATTAATTTTTCCAATTATGCCATGTTTTCATCTTCAACCAACAAAAAATTCCCCAGTTACATTGTTTGACATAAACTATATTGTTCCTTGGGAGCGACATGGAGCCCCCTTCCCAATGAGCATGCTAGGGCCAGCTGCAGGCCATTGAGTCAAGGTCAACACTCTGGCCTCTCTCTCTCTCTCTCTCTCTCTCTCTCTCTCTCTCTCTCTCTCTCTCTCCACAACCACCCCAACCCACACCAACACACACACACACACCCCCCCCCCAAAAAAAAGAAACTGACTTGGGTATTCAAGTGTGTGAAGGGAAAATAGATCCATTGGCCATTGGGATGAGAGATGAGACATGAGACATAGGATGCCCAGGAGTAATAGAAGTTTAATACCCTCATAGCCATTAATCTATATTGAGTCTTTTTTTTCCTTGGTCTACAGCTAGATTGTTTTCATCATGTTTGATAAACATAGTCTTACAGTTTACTGCTCTTTACATATAATATATTTGTGAGGACAGCATTCTCGTTGTACAGACAAAAAAGGTCTCAAAGCAGACAGGTACAATTAAGGAGGATGAAAGTCAGCAGCTAAGTTGATCTCAGCATTGTGCTGTCTAGATCGAAGTATGGAGTTGGAGCTTTGGGCTGACTGGCAAGGTATGAATTAGAAGTAGGAAACTAGCGGATCATGAAAACAGAAACAGTATTGAATGGAAGCTGGCCAGGCATATAAAGAGAAAAATAAGTAAGATGCTGCCATCGTACAAGGTTGTAGTGGCAGTAGGGAAGGACAAGAAAAGCAAAGGAGCCGTAAGGTGGTGCTTACAGACGTTGGTGAAAAAAGGTGATACGTTGCCATTACTTCACGTGCGCCCTCCAGTGAGAAGTATCCCGACTCCAAGTATACTTTCCAGCTCAATCCTCCTCAAGACCATGTTTATAATTCCCTGTGCGTGTTTTGTTTTGTTCTGTTCTGGGCGTCTGGTTATTGTGATTTTGAGCTTACAACAAATATGAAAACATTTGACAATGGAAACTGTAGACTGGTCACTGACGGTAGGAACATGTTTTGCCTGTGGCAGTGGGAAGGTTCCCTGTCTCTAAGGTGGATAAAGAGATTGTAGCAGCATACATCCGAGAAGTAAACAACAAGTCCAACAAATTGCTCGGACAACTCAAGAAAGAGTGCGAGTCTCACGAGGTAAATTTTGCTGGCTTTAAGCTGACGAATAAATCAAACTTTGGTGCAACATCATGCAGTCATCTCAGACTATGGTTAAACAAGAAATCAGATCAATTGCTCGTGAGATGCCATATCAGATAAGAAATGTGATCAATTTGTAAGCTGTTATATCAGATAAGAAACTGAGTTAAATGTTTGCGAGCTGCAATATAGATAAGAAACTAGATCAAGTGCAGTGCTATATCAGATAGGAAACTAGATCAACTGCTCGTGAGCTGCTATATCAGATAATAATTAGAAACTAGATCGTGAGCTGCTATATCAGATGATGATGTCAGCTGTTGATGAAACTGGTGCTAATTTCAAATAAGCTTGTAGGTGCAGCCGAAGATCATAATAATTGAAAATAGCAGCGTGAAGAAGGGTTTGGTGGAGGCTATATCTGAGCTGGGTATTTGCAAGCTAGTGATAGGGAGTTCAGCTCCTAGCCACATCTCCAGGTGGGCTGCTCACCCACTCACTACTAACTAGTCTATATTTACTAATTCTAAATTTCGACTTTGTTTTTTACTTTACATTGCAAAGGCAAGACTATTTGTTCAATTGATCAAAGAAAGATGTGAGATGCATCAAATTTAGATTTTCTTATTAGGAATTGAAACCGTAGCTAGTCCTTTTTTGCTCTTGACATTGTTGCAGCTTTCTGTTGAAAAGGCCAAGCCAAGTTTGGGGCACTTTTCAAAATATCAAGGATAACTTTGCACTAGTTGTTTAATTTTTGCTCTTGACGTAGTTACTTTCCTTTGAACATCTAGAAGAAGGCCAAGCCAAATTTAACCGACAAGGCTTTGAGATATCAGTAGTAACCTTATCCAACTTGACTAAAGTGAGGGATAAGGGTATCTAATCTCACTAGCATCTTTATGCATATACCCAATCATAGGTGGGTTCCACATATTTTCAATGACGGGTGCTGGCACACATCAGAGTGCGCCAACCAAGGTGCTGGGCCCACTGGGTGCCCACTCCACCGGTACCCGTAAAAACTTGAATGTAGGCACAAGCCAGCCTGTAGTGGCATCAGGCAGCCGATAGTGGCGCCGGGCAGCCTGCAGTGGCATTGGGCACCTTCACGCCCACACACATGCAAGACAATGGAGAAGTTTAGTTATATATGCACTCTGAGTAATCCCATAGAAAAGCTTATGGGATAAATACTAGTTGCCTGACACGTGGCACTGGGCAACTAGTTTTTCAAAAAAGAAAACAACAAAAAAAATTGGCGCACCCTGACACGTGCCAGCACCCGTCAAGGTGTTGAAAATAAGTGGAGCCTCATGGGTGAGACTCCACTTAGAGGTCCCACCCTCATCCAAGGGTGAAAGCTATTTGAGAGCTACAAGCGCTAGATGTAGAGCATCCACCAAGGCTCCTCTTGGACCTCCACCCTTGGATGATGATGGATGGGGCATTGATTGTAGTCTCACTTTGGGTAGATGCTCCTCCCATGTGCAAAGAGTACATAAAATCATGCACCTTCTTAGGTGCAATTTAAGTTCTCATATGCATCCAACTCATCTAGTTTGAAAGACAAGTTGAAATATAAATGTACTCTTGAAATATATGAGAACACATACACATGCAATAAACATGAGTACCATCCTTCAACTTGAAAAGGGAAGGGTGAGGATTTCATTAACCCATAATAATAATAATAATGTCACAAGACTTAAATTCAAATTTTGAGCTAAAAATGAATTGTTTTTTTTTTTAAAAAACTTCAAAAGGCTTTTTTTCCTAATGGTGGTGGTGGGATACTAAAATAATAATAATAATCAACAAATGAGGAGTGACCCCCTCTCCTTGCACTAGCGCACTAGTGACAAGTGTGGGGAGAACGAGGCCCTCCTTCATTGGGTCCTCACTTGGTTTTATTATTCATTTCTATTTGAATTAGGACCTTCTTTCCTTTCAAGTTGACAATTGAGGTGAAAAAAAAGCCCTTGGAAGTTCCGTAGTATTTGCTCTAAGTCAATTGGAAAACAAGTTTATTAAGCAACTTTGCTAAGTTTTTGCTCTCATTAAAATTTAGAGTATAACTAAGTAAAAGAGATTGCGAAGTTTTTGAGGTATGCATTTTTTTCACGGATTTAGAATTTGAAATCTTTTGGAATTATTAAATCAATTCCCCCTTTATTTATTATACTAAATTCAAATACAATCTATTTTTCTAAGATCTTAGCAATTAGCAACCTAATTAATCTTGACTATCAAACATGTTTAGGCAATATTGGATAGACAAGCTGTATCATGATTTTCGACATCATTACTTGCACTAAATGCATTCCTTACATCACCTACCTTATATCCAACTTCTTTTCTTCATACCACAATTATTGAAAATTTTAATTCATGTCCATGTATGGCCATCCAAAATTCGAACAATTATTCTCTTCGAAGGTGGGATGCTTTAAGTGTAGAATTTACTAGAAATTGCATATCATTCATTTTGTGGGACTTGGAATTTTGACATCTACGAGTAGATTTTTAGCCAATTTTGTGAGTTTCTTCTGCCCATGATCCAACAAATTGTAGCACATGGTACAGTACTCTTTTTATGCCAGTACTATCTATCAAATTTTTAATAGAGGCCCATCACAAGATACTTTGATAAGTCTGATCTTTGAATACAGGTTTATTTTTATTAAGGAAGAATGTTTCTTGAATTTGTAAAAGCTCTCATGTCGTCATGCTAGGTGATTTTTTTTTTCAAGAAAATGTACTCTTTTTTTTCTATAGAAAAGGAACTTTTAAGTTTGGAGCCGATTCGGCTAGCATGCCGATGTGCTAGCCAAGTTGGCTCCAAAAAAATTCATTTTTTAAACTTTATCTTAAGCTAGAAAAATTAAAAGAATTTATTATTTTTCTAGTTTCTTTTGTAAGGTAGCTCACCAGGGTGTTAGCCTTTACAGTTCATAATCAAATTACACTTATATTTAGAAGGTAAGAAAGTAAGTGTCTTTGTTACCCTTTAAATGTAAATTTATGCCATCATGCATCTGGCTGCTTCCATCAGGGTCCTGTTCTTTCATTTAGCAACACCATTGTGCTGCGGTGTGTAGGCTGCAGTTCTTCTGTGAATGATTCCACAATCATTGTAAAAGTCAGTGAAGTGATTTGAGATATATTCGCCACCTCGATCCGTTCTGATCTGCTTCACCTTGCTGCCTGTGCATCTCGCTGCCCAATTCACGTATTTTGTGAATTTATCGAGTGCTTCAGATCTATTCTGAATAAAATACACTCTAGCAAACTTGCTATAATCATCAATGAAGGTTATATAGTATTTTGAACCTCCTACTGAGATCACGTTGAATGGACCGCAGATGTCAGAGTGCACCAGCTCCAGAATCTTTGTCGTTATGTAGGAGAAATTGACGAATGGTGTCCGTGACATCTTGCCCTTCAAGCATGCATCACAAGTGGTCGAACTGGTTGCATTGGAGATGCTGACCCCTTTCATTATGAAAAAATGTTCATAAAGTTGTAAAAGTTAGCACAATAGTGTGCTATTCTTTTAGTTGATTTGGCTAGCACTCCAGCGTGCTATCCGAATTGGCTCCCAATTTTTTTCTAATTTAAAAAAAAGTTGTTATATATATATAATATTATGTATACACACACACACACACACACACACACACACACACACACACACGCACATACATATATATGTATGTATATATATCATGGCTAGTACCTTGACCAGTACGAAATGTATTTTCTAGAAGACTTTTCTTTATTTGAAATATCTAGATGGTAACTATGCAATACTGTCTTGGAGTGATAAGATTAAGACTTGCTGGAAGACTTTGTTGAATTACTATTAAAAGGCTTCCTATCTACCTGTCATGGTCCATGGTTTTACTTTGAGGTAAAGTAATATATTTGCCCTTGGGAGCCAATTTGGCAAGGTGGTCGTACCCACAGCTTGTAAATACCATTACAATTCTACAACATTACTATAGGAGCCATTAAATCGTCTTACAAATACATGTATACTTATGAGGACCCTTAGGAGCCCCTATTGTTTGTGATGTCTACGTAAGGATACAAAATCAAATTTACACCTTCCACATGAAAAGTATCTAATTAGCGACCTTTTATGGTGGTGACTCGTTTTCTTTTGAAAGTTATGGCAAGGCTCGAGGTTGAATACTTTTCAATGGAGATACGTCAACCAAATCAACCATTTTTTGTTGTAAATGCATACATTTCACCCATAATCAAAACTAGTGTAAGATGCAAGGTATTGTTTCCTTTGTTGAGCTTCCAGTAGTAAACCCATTTCAAATTATATGAGATGATGAGTTGATTTACATGTATATCTAAGCATGATATAATCTCTACAATGGGCAATTATGATTCATTTGAAAAATCTAAGTAGTGTGAGTGGCTATGCTTTGATAATGTATTAGAGCAAAAAGTTTGAGCAAAATTCTCTTTCACATAAAACATGTTGTTCTAAGTCCATATCTTAAAACGAAGAACTCAACTATGCATGCATAAGAATCTAGGCTCAAAGCTCTAATTTGCATGCACAAAAAGACAACTGAGGTTCTGTGCTCCACACGAGATGTGTCTATAGATGTGGTTGTAATTTGATGTACAAGTATTGTAAGTAATGATGCTTGTACAATTAAGTAGCATCATGTGAAAGAAAGAGAAATGAGTCGTCCTTTACAAGCTTGGCCTAGTTGGATAATCGTCAGAACTTACCTGCTCATGAATGTTCGCGCACTTATCTCTTGTTTTGGGAGTGGATGTTTGGAGCCTTATGTTGCATATTGGCTTGGCTTTAGTATGTGATGTAAAGCTTATATATTGTAGAATGAAGCTATTTATACTCGCTATAGTTTTTTCTTTTAAGCTAGTAGGATTAGCTATTGTTCTCAAAAAAAAAATGCTCCTACTTAGTTCCAAGAGCTTGTTATTTTTCTATTTTTCAATGATTTGCAATAACAACACTAGTATAAGTCTAGAGATTCTTAGCTTTGCCACCATAGCAGTAAGCAAGTCATTGCAATTTGATGAGGTGTCATGCCTAGGTGTGTTTGAGCATTAAAATGAATGTTTAGTAGTCTTGATTCATTAGGTTTTTATTTGGTATTTCAACAATTTGAATGCCATGCATAGGGCAAAGTTGTGATGCATAGATCACCTCCTTATTTTGTGTTCTATGCAATAACAAAGATGATTAGGAGCAAAGATTGGTGATGGTGCTAGCTGAACATATTGAGGATGCAGGTTAAAGGTGAGGAAAGGTGGAGGAGCATGTGCATATGTATCCAAACATGGTGCTAAGTTTTGTGCAATACTGGCCATTCGGAATGGAAGATTACACTCAGTTAAAGATGCTGATATTCCCTCTGATTTTGCCTCAACAACACCACTTGCTCATGCTGCAGCACCAACAACAGCAGCAGCAATAGCAAACCCATATGCAATCCCTCCACTGTCCATGGGTCGATCACCTTTCAGCTCCTCCTCCTCCTCGTACACTCCCTCCTTCCATTGCGAAGGTCAGCACAAACCTCATAGCTTCATGCTATTTCTCTTGTAAGAACAAGAAGCGAGAGAGTGAAGGTGAGTGATATTATGTATGAGCATCAGTGTGTGTCCGTGTCTGTGTCTGTGTGTACCTTCATGTTCTTGTTTCTTCTAACAACAGACAGCGAGAGTGAAAGAGCGATAGCATGAATAAGTGTAAAATGTGTATGTGTCTATGTGCGTTTGTATATAGCTTCATGCGTATTAATTTTAACAGACAGAAAGAGTGAATATAGTAGGAGTGAGTGTAAGTGTAACTGTAAGTGTGGTAAGGGAGACAATGGTTTTTGATCCTGAATGACGGACGGGAGCTCTATGGGTGATTCACAGGAAAAATCATGGGGAACTACAGTGCTTCACGACCACACAGTACTTTGTCTTCTGCAATGTCTAGTTTCCGATCATACCGTCGTTGGACGTGCACTCACCAGCTGCCAGTTGCTCGCTTCCGAAAGCATGCTTCAGGTAGTAAGACGCAGTCCATCAGAGACTCAAAACCATCTGGTCTCGCTACGTCAGATGCCAGCAGTTCGAGAAGAGCGAGCTTTCCTGAGACATCGCCAGAAATCCTCGAGGGATTCCTTTCGAGAAATCTTAAGCGCCCTCAAGATTGGCATATGGAGATTTTACAGAATGTGGATAGATCAGGATCAGTCGAATCTATCTGCAGTAGTTCAGTAACCAACTGGAATTTGGCATTTGCAAGATCAAATGAATCTGTCCCAAGGAGCGAGGATCATAATTCTGTTCGCATCCATCATTCTATAAGCGATACTTCTTCTGAGTCAGCTTTTGTTAAAGGTCTTACAACATGTCCAAAGCTTCCTTCTGCTAAAGAAAATCAAACCTCTGAGGTGATTACAAAACTAATCATTGCAGTATTGTAGCAATCTATGTTCAATATAGTGGAAGATAGCCACCAAAGACGTCATCAAAATGTAAAGAAGAGTTTGAAAAGATGACGAGTATCTTTTTCATGGCACAGGAAATCAAGAGGCTCAAAAACGAGCTTAACCTCACATTCACTGCAGCTCAGAAAGCCCAAAGGCATGGTAAGATCAGCGCGATTTTGAGCCGCAAAAGAGCTGAAATATCTTCTCTTCGTGCTACCAGGAAGGTATGAACACCTTGAACTCCATACTTTTCTCTGCTTATATCTCAGCTATAATCAGTCAGCTTAAGCTTGAGGTAACCAGTAATCTGATCAAATCCTTGCATTGCGTATTCCTTATTAGGCAGAAACTATATACGCTCCCACCACGGCTGAAGAAAAAATGAGAGTGATGATACAAAATGCTGCAGAGACTTGTAGAAAGCTAGCCCTGGAGGAAGTGGATTTGAAGGACGAAGAACTAGCCGACCTTGTCCTTGCAAAACATAAAGCAGAATTCCAAGCTGCAACCATGAGAACGAAGGGTAAGGCAGCCAAGGCAGCTTATAAGCCAAAGAAAATGGGTGAAAAACTAATTCATGCTCTTCACCATGCTTAAGTTGGAGAATGACATCTTTGAGACTCAAGTCATGGAATAGTTTTGAGAGGTTTTGTTTCAGTGAAAGTGGAAGTCATAACAACCTTAAGATTAGACTTGCATAAGGGACCACAGTGGGCAGCATGATCCTCGTCTCAATTGATTGATGTGAATCACATCTCCACAAACATGGACTTGTGATCTCTTGCTCTACCACTAACACCTCCCGTCTCCTCTTCCCGATATAGACTTCCTGTAGTGCAAGATATTGATCTAGTTTGCAGTGTGCACCATAATGCTGAACATCACATCCATGATCATACAATTGAGTTAAGTGAAATTGAGTCATAAACCCATCTTAGACTACATCAAAACCTCACAACAATTACGTGTGCTCATCAATCTTCTGACAAGAGTATAATGGTTGACAACCTACATGTAGAGTACAATATGTTTGATCTTTTTGACATCAAATACATACAAATAAAAAAAATAAACATATCAGTATTTGTGAGCAAGCATATCAAAACAATATAGATTAAGCATAAGAGCAAGAGACTTGCACATGATGGTTAACATCACATAAAATCAAAACAACTTTGAAACAACTACTCTAGAGAGAACTTGAGCTCTTGGAGCTCATTCTTCATCGCCTAAGCTCCAAAATTCCTTTTGTGATCCGGCTTGGATATGGTTGTACTCTTTCATCATATACTATTTCAATCTTAATTCCATGCTTATTGTAGTAGAAAATCCCTTTGAAATTCTTGTCTAGAAGTCACCCTACTCACAAACACTCACGTAGATGCTAAAGTTTAATTCACTTTGCCATCCTTGTCTTGCAATGAACTTGTGCATGTTATTTGTGCACTTATCTTTCCAACCAAAGATGTGTCCAGCTGCTTACCTTTCTTGGTCACTCATGACTATGAATTAAAGCATATATTTGCACTTCACATTTTTCAGCACCTAAAGTATTTTTCTCTTGTCAAATACAATTCCATAATTGTTAAAACCTCAAATTATGAAATATTCTACTTGTCTCTTTTCACTTCATCACACAGGCCAAGAATTTGGTTGATTAGGTTCAAGGTTTAGATACCACTCGTTGGCAGTGCCCTTCGGCACCAGTGGAAATAAGGTCAGAACTCACAGTAGGTCTTCTCTAGGCTATGGTCTCAGTTCCACATACAAATTTTTTTTTCAGGCAGAAACACGAGACGAGTTCAAATTTGGCATGTGCGAGTTTGTATGAGCCCAGTAACTAGTTGTGCGAGTTCTGCGTGAGTTCTAAACTAGAATATAGCCCAACTTCAGGTTCGATTCAAACTTTTGGCCATAACTCTCACGTCTGTGCTTTGTAGAATTTGCCCAATATATCAGAAGAAACCTCAGAGAATGTAGATTCAAAAATGTCGGGCACGAATTTTGATGTGCGAATTTTAGGCTTGTGCAAGTTTATTTTAGGTCCAAAAAAATCCTAAAAATTCAAAAAACTCAATTTTTGCGGCACGATCAAAATTCGCGTGACCCACAGATGGATTTGGCAAGTATTGATGAGGCTACGGTAGGGCCGGCGAGTTTTGTTGAGTCACCCAGATAATTTTGCGAGTTTGTTTTAGGTCCAAAAAATCCTAAAAATACAAAAAACTCAATTTTGCGGCATGATGATAACTCGCATGACCCACAGATGGATTTGGCAAATACTGATGAGGCTACAATACGGCCGGCGAATCTTGCTAAGGCACCCAGATAGTTGTGCGAATTTGATTTTGACCAAAATGGGTTGATTGCTCAGAAAACAAATTTTTTGCCATGAAACAAATTCGCACAAGGGCCTAGGAACTCGCCCATGATGAGCTGGTCCAATGGTACTATGGGCGAATTTTGTCTTGAAGACTTTTTGGAAAAATTTTATGTTTGAGTCGATGTTTTTTGACAAGGGTAGACTCCAGATGGTCTGATAAATTTGGCACTGTGGGATCTGCACTCTTGGTGATGGGCGAATTTGTCTGAGCTGGTTTGGTATGGAATCGTTGTCAAAAAATAGGCCAAAACAGCTGATTGGGGCACTTTTTGGCCGTACAGAAACTCGCGGAGCTGATATTTGGATTCTTGAGGCTCTGTTTGGGCTCTGTAGTAATGGGCGAGTTCTGTTATACAGGTTTGATGCAAAAAAATGAGGAAACAATTCAAAACATGGGAAAAAAATGACTATAAAACCCTAATTTTTGAACCAAGGTTACCAAAAAGATGGCTGTGTGTGAGAATGAGGGGAACGAGATGGAGTCCATAATCTGCAAAAAATAAGATTAGAACACTAGTGGGGAAAAAGGAGCAACAAAAAATGCAAAGAGAGGGAGCATAGAGCGGCAACGGCGCCAATGTTGTACTTTTAGGGTTCCAACTCCTACCATGGCTTCCCAACTATTAGGGTTTCTTCCTACTACGGCTTCCCAACTAGTAGGGTTAGGGTTCCTAAAAGACATTGAAGTATAGTGGTGGTGGGGTTTGATCCACTCCATTCTTATGTTCTCTTGCATAACAAAACCTCCGAGGCTCACCCTTCTAAAGACTAAACAATTCTACTTAACTCCACAAGGGAATAATAAACAAGGTGAGAGATGACAATCCCATAAGCACATTCGCCATAACATAAAACTAGTTGAGGAAAGCTTAGCGGGGCTCGAGCACCTATCACCAAGTATTTTATCCACAATTGGGAACACAAGTTTAGCACGAATAGATTAGTCTATTAAAGCTTGGGCTTATACAAGTGTTACTTAAGGCTCCCAAATCCACTTCTATATATACAATGAGTGGTAGGCCCATATGCTAAGATGCTTATGGGATACTCCCAAAGCTTATTGCTAAGCTATTCTAAGAAGTGACTTCTTGTATGAAGTTCACTTAACAAAATAAACTTAGAACTTCTTAAACTTAGAATTAACTTTAAACTTAGACTTTCTAAGCTTAAAGTATTACAAATATTTCTTGGTAATACTTAAACTTAAATGGAAAAGGGTCTAAGTCTAAGGTTCCTAAGCATTATTGCTTACAAAATTGAGTTTACTTGTGGACTTACAAAACACATGCCACACTAACTCTTCTAATGCCGCCATTAAATACAAGAGATTCCTTGGGGCAAACATTATCCCCCTTGTTTATAGCATTGGCGGTCCCACGCCAATGAGGTCGCAATAAGGTGTGGCAGGCTTTTTAGGCAGTTGCATGCTTTGTTGGATGTTGTCGCATACGATGCCCTGAGGGTAAGCTTCCAAAATTGTTGAACAGCTTGGTGAAACTGGCAGAATCTTGGAGTTGGTTTGTCGAGATCGTTTTCATTTGCTTGCTTGGATTATCCATTAGGTAGTTTGCACGAGCTAGATTACCTTAGACAATAACAAGGGTGGCAATATTGACACTAGGAGATGAATGGCAGGGAAGTTGGGTTGAAGTGTTGCATGTGTTGTTACTGTGACCCATGGGAATACATAGTTGGCAGTGGTCTTCTGAAATCACCTGCTGCACCATCCTTTTTGCTGCACCATCAATTCGAGAGTTGGTTGCCTTGAAAATTTTGTTTTCTTGTTGGAGCACGGCTTCTGGATTACGTTGCGAATGCATTTGCAGGATCGATGAAAGATTTTATTGTAGAACCAATTGGAATCGAAGGCACAGTCACTTCAGCCCTGCACATTGATATGGTGGAGCTATGAAAAACCCACAACATTTTACAAGGTATGCTCCATTATTACAAACCAATGCCCTTCCTGAACAAACTACGGTGGCAAATGATGGAGGGCATCGGCACCACAATCTACCACTCCCAACAACAACAGTCTCGTCTCCAAGAAGCACAGAAGATCCAAGAAGAAAAGGCTTCGATTGGTGTGGGACCACCAATCCAATAAGGAGGGGGATAATGTTAGCATCTGTGCTAACACAAAAAAAAAAGAAAAAAAAAAAAGAGAAATAAAACTCCGTGGCATGTGTTTTGTAAGCACCACGTACGAGTGTCTGTTAATAAACTTCCACCATGGCATGTGTTTGTAAGCCCATGAGTAGAAGCTTAAAAAATAATAAAATAGCTTAAACTTAGATTTAGAACTTAGACTTAGGAAACTTAAGATTAGGGATATGTTGTCTTAGGTTTTCCTAAGTTTAGAAACTTTGAAGTTCTAAATCCCAAGTTAGAAGTTCTAGAAAGACTAGAAATAGATTAACCCATAAGTTAGTGGATACTTATGGAAGACCCTCCTTGCCATAAAAGGAGAGGTATTTGCCTTGTAAATAACACCTTTGAGATTAAGCTAATAAGTTCTCCGTTTTTGAGACTATCTCTCTATTTCATTTTGTTCCCTTTGGGAAGGTGCATAGCTTGAGGGAAGGTGCCCGGGCCTCCTCTTGCCTCCTTCGCATTGGTTGTATTGTGGCATGTACTTTGCTGATTGATTATTAGTTAGCCGCAATCTTTCATTCTAATTCCCTTTGGGTGTTAATCTAGAATCTAGTTTAATCACCTTGCTAGTTGGGTAAGCCTTAGTAAGGTTTTGAATTTTGTCATCTTAGTTAGTTTCATTTCTATTTCGGGCACTAGTTGGGTAAGCCTTAGTGCTTTCATCATTGTTTTCTATTTTTGCACTATGTTTGAAGCTTGGTAAAACTTAGAAAGTGGATGATCCTCTCTATACTACACCACATCATGAGTGGATCTAGCCAAACATTCGCAAATCAGATCTACTTCCAACAGTTGCGGTCTGTTTGCGATAGCTTGCCAAGCCCTCACGCTTCGAATGACGTTCACGATCGTAGAGGCACCGCAAGGAAACGATTGGGGTCATCAGGCAGCTACAATGGCGAGGCATCTTCACGATCCCAACACATGGATAGACAATGACGAGTTGCACGGACTACTACAACGGACATCCAAAAGCTGTTAGGATTAAGTTTGAAGCTGTTTTTCTAATCTTGTAGCTTAAAACTAATCATCTCTCATGTTCCTCTATATATAGGATCAACGAGAGTGATGGTTGATTTGAGTTGATGAGTATTAGTCATGCACTAGAAGACACATATTGTCACACAAACAAATAGTAGCTAGTTCCTTGTAAGAAAAAATACCTCTCTTGCACCGACGCGTTGATATGGAAAACAGACAACGCTGAAAAATTGCTGTTGAAAACTTATTTGTGAAAAATAGAGTTATCCAATGACAAAAGAACAAGGTGGCTACATATTGTCAGATTTGGACCAGTGTCAGACACATAAAGAAGCAGTCAAACTCCTGGATCCACAACCTCTCTGGCGCCATCAGCTCTTCCTACAAAGTAAGACCTCGATGGCACGGTATATCGAAGCTCCCTCCAATATGCGCACAAATCCTTATTACTATCCAGTAGCAAGGCGAGAACCGTTTCTTGCCACCAAGGTCAAGAATAGGATATTTTGGCCCAAGCTCATAGGCGTCGATACCAGCAACTTAGCCAAAGACATGTTCACCAACTGCCGTGTATTCTACCAGAAGCACTATGGCAACTCTGATCGCGACGTTAGATATTTTGCGAACAATTGCGGCCTGGTAGCAATTCTGGCAGAACTCAAGGGTTTTTGGAATCGAAGGCACAGTCACTTCAGCCCTGCACATTGATATGGTGGAGCTATGAAAAACCCACAACATTTTACAAGGTATGCTCCATTACTACAAACCAATGCCCTTCCTGAACAAACTACGGTGGCAAATGATGGAGGGCATCGGCACCACAATCTACCACTCCCAACAACAACAGTCTCGTCTCCAAGAAGCACAGAAGATCCAAGAAGAAAAGGCTTCGATTGGTGTGGGACCACCAATCCAATAAGGAGGGGGATAATGTTAGCATCTGTGCTAACACAAAAAAAAAAAGAAAAAAAAAAAAGAGAAATAAAACTCCGTGGCATGTGTTTTGTAAGCACCACGTACGAGTGTCTGTTAATAAACTTCCACCATGGCATGTGTTTGTAAGCCCATGAGTAGAAGCTTAAAAAATAATAAAATAGCTTAAACTTAGATTTAGAACTTAGACTTAGGAAACTTAAGATTAGGGATATGTTGTCTTAGGTTTTCCTAAGTTTAGAAACTTTGAAGTTCTAAATCCCAAGTTAGAAGTTCTAGAAAGACTAGAAATAGATTAACCCATAAGTTAGTGGATACTTATGGAAGACCCTCCTTGCCATAAAAGGAGAGGTATTTGCCTTGTAAATAACACCTTTGAGATTAAGCTAATAAGTTCTCCGTTTTTGAGACTATCTCTCTATTTCATTTTGTTCCCTTTGGGAAGGTGCATAGCTTGAGGGAAGGTGCCCGGGCCTCCTCTTGCCTCCTTCGCATTGGTTGTATTGTGGCATGTACTTTGCTGATTGATTATTAGTTAGCCGCAATCTTTCATTCTAATTCCCTTTGGGTGTTAATCTAGAATCTAGTTTAATCACCTTGCTAGTTGGGTAAGCCTTAGTAAGGTTTTGAATTTTGTCATCTTAGTTAGTTTCATTTCTATTTCGGGCACTAGTTGGGTAAGCCTTAGTGCTTTCATCATTGTTTTCTATTTTTGCACTATGTTTGAAGCTTGGTAAAACTTAGAAAGTGGATGATCCTCTCTATACTACACCACATCATGAGTGGATCTAGCCAAACATTCGCAAATCAGATCTACTTCCAACAGTTGCGGTCTGTTTGCGATAGCTTGCCAAGCCCTCACGCTTCGAATGACGTTCACGATCGTAGAGGCACCGCAAGGAAACGATTGGGGTCATCAGGCAGCTACAATGGCGAGGCATCTTCACGATCCCAACACATGGATAGACAATGACGAGTTGCACGGACTACTACAACGGACATCCAAAAGCTGTTAGGATTAAGTTTGAAGCTGTTTTTCTAATCTTGTAGCTTAAAACTAATCATCTCTCATGTTCCTCTATATATAGGATCAACGAGAGTGATGGTTGATTTGAGTTGATGAGTATTAGTCATGCACTAGAAGACACATATTGTCACACAAACAAATAGTAGCTAGTTCCTTGTAAGAAAAAATACCTCTCTTGCACCGACGCGTTGATATGGAAAACAGACAACGCTGAAAAATTGCTGTTGAAAACTTATTTGTGAAAAATAGAGTTGCGACGTTCTGCCTATGATGTGTAATCTATGAATGATTTTGATGCTTGTTTATAGTATATATACTTCCGTTGTTATTAAGAATTATCTACTATTCATAAACTTAAATCAGATTTGCAGTGTCAGCCCGCCCCCAGAAGATGATTGATCATAGTATGAAGCAGTAGCTACAACTACACAGATTGACTCTATCTGAGTAGTAGATTCATACAAGATTAATCGTGTACATATGAGAATAATCTCACTATGACCTAGAGATAAACACATTCTTATCTGGCAGATTCCTCCAAAATCCACATATGTTACTCACATATTTCACTAGAAATCTTGTAACTCAACTACTAAAACAAATTTGTTTCTCCTGAGTAAATAACAATTATTAAGAAGTAAAGGATTAAGTAAGAAAGTGAGAAATAGATTTGAGGGCCTCTAATTTTGTAAATAATGAGATACCACATTGGGATCTAGATTAAACCTCGACATTTTCCAAAATACCCCACATTTTATCAATGATTTTTTTATTTTTCTCATACCATGACTAGGTACTAAAATATTCCATTGAGAATCAGATTTTCACAGTCCTAGAATTTCCTTTCCGAAATTACTGATGTCCCATACCATCAGCTCTTCCTTCTAGAAAACCCTTAACTGCCCTATCTGATATTCTAGAGATCAACATCAACTAGTTGTCCTATAATCCATATACGATATTGTTCCCAAAATCTGGAAAATCCATTCATTTGGATGACTGGCACGCCTATTAGATGGATACCACAAATCCACACCTGATCTAGTGATTTAAACAGAAGAATTAACATGGTTCAACATTATATTCTGATCCTTCCAAGTTAGCCAGAAGCTTCAAAACCCTAATGATGCATCAACTTTAGGGACAAGCTTTTGTCAACTAATAGATCCAATGTAATCCATGTATCAAATTCTACTTCTAGCATCACAATTGACATCCAAACTACAGATAAACTCAACAAAAATATCAGTTATGAACTCAACTAAATGAATTCTATCTAGGAAATTAATATCCGGTATTAAGCAATTATTTACAGGGATTACAAAATCCTAACTGCAAAATACATTTTCGCTCACACTTACTACCTCTAATGTCTACTATTCTTCCACTCTTTGAATTTTCAGTCCCTTGAAAATCTGTCAGCTAAGGTACAATCAAGACATAAAAACATTAGTAAATGTTAAAAGAAATGAATTATTGTAGGAAAAAAGTCAGAAACAATTTCACTTCTATCCTATATTTGGGTTAATAATTGATATACAAAAATCACCTACTAGCATAAAAAATAGTACTAGTATGATCTTTTGCATATAATTCACCATAGGATTTAACCAGAAATGAAATCAGTTTTTTTCTTTTGATCAGTCCCTATCAATTACAATTTTTCCAATAAAATTGGACCGTTCTTTCTTTTCATTAAACTAGCTTAAGCATTGCTTCGTTAAAGTTGTCTGTAATGAATGGAAAATCCATAAAACTTGGATTCGGGTACTTTTTTCCTGTATTCAACACAAAAAAAATTTGTCAAATAAAGAAATATCTCCAAATATTATCCACTTTATTCCAACTAATCACTTTAACAAGTATCTCAAAAGCTTTGGTTTGTTCAATCCTAATGATCAAAATCATCAAGAACACAATAACAAACCCATCGGTGTTCCACCGATTTGAAAAAGAGAAAACCAAAAACACGATTAAACTCCATTTTGCTATTAATCACTGGTCACGACTTCGACGACTTTGGATCTTCAAGCCACTTTGACGCTACTATTGTAGATTGTAAAAATTACAGCAAATAAGGATCCTAAAACACTTGAAATGATGAGGGAAACAATAGATTATGATTTCATAAGATTAGCACAAGTTGAACCATCAAAATCCATCAAAAATCTATGCTTGAACCTCACTAAACGGCCCAAATCCTTGAAGAAGGCTTCACACGTGTGAAAGTACGGCCTCCCATAGTCTGAGTACTGTACACCAGACCTACATTCAATCCTATAATCATTAGTAATCACAAGTACTCAAACAATTATGAACATAGAGAGCAATTGCACCATTATGAGAGAAAAAACATGAAATTGCTTGATTGATTTTGGTGAGATATCATCACCTATATATACATGATCCATCACGGTTTTGGGCAGGTATGAGTAGCCCTAAACCTATCCCTAATGCTAATTTTGGTGGATCTTTCATCCCTACCAAGTTAGGGTTGGAATCTTGGAGATCCCTCAACAATGCAAAAATTACCAAAAATAGCTCCTATTTTTTCTCCCTTGTATCTAAGCATAATTTGGACTCATTCCAAAGGTTCTAACGCTTAGGTCTACTTGAGAACATCCTTATGAATGGAATCCTATGCTATTTGGCACGTGTGACAAGCCACATCATGACCATCTAACTATTTACAATTCATATGACCAAAACTAGTCAAGCTAGAATTGTGAATTTTTAACACTCCTCCTCACTATCTAGCTTGGTTCAATCATTGCTTTACTAATCACTCCAAGTGATGATCTGAACTTCATAAAAGGTGTCTTTTGAAGTGGTTTAGTAAGTAGATCAGCTACACATTCATTGCTTGGAACATGCTCCAAAGCAATCTCCTTGGCTTGCACCATTTCTCTCACAAAGTGATGGCATATCTCAATGTGCTTAGATCTTGCATGGAAGATTGGGTTAGATGCAAGGTGTTGGGCTGATATATTGTCATTGTAGATGATTGGTGCCTCCTCTGAATCCATGATCTTTAGCTCCACCAATAATCTCTTGATCCAAAGTACCTCCTTTGTAGTGGTTGTCAAAGCTTTGTACTCGGCCTCGGTTGAAGATAGAGATATAGTTTCTTGCTTTTTTGAAAGCCATGAAACCACACCTTCTCCTATGAAAGTTGAATAGGCACTTGTTGATTTCCTATCCCTCTTGTCCCCTGCAAAATCTGAATCACTAAATGCATGAAGGTTAATCACATCTCCTCTATATAGAATCCCAAAATCCAATGTACCCGAGATGTATCTTAGAATCCTCTTAGCCTTTTTCCAATGGATATTCAATGGCTTTTGCATGGATTGGCTCAACCTACATAAACTAAAGCTAAGATCTGGTCTAGTTATAGTGATCCACATTAAGGAACCTATAAGTTGCCTAAACAAAGTGATGTCCATGAAGGATCTTTCATCATCTTCATTTGGCACTTTTACATCTTGCTCCATTGGTGTGTCAACACTTTTGCATACTTCCATCTTAAACTTCTTCAAAAGACTTTGAGCATAGTTTACTTGACTTATAAAGATAAAATCAGACCCTCTAAGTACTTCTATGCCTCTAAGTACTTCTATGCCTAAGATGAAGTGAAGACACCCTAGATCTACAATCTTGAACTCTAAGGATAGATCTATCTTGATTTTTTCAATACCATCAACACCATTTCCACTAATGATGATGTCATCTACATAAATGAGTAAAAGTACAATACCAACATCATCAAACTTAATGTAAAGAGTAGGATCATATTCACTTTGAACAAAAGAAAGTGAAATAAGATAGCAATGTAGTCTTGAATTCCAAGATCTCGAGGCTTGCTTCAAGCCATAGATGCTTCTTTGGAGATGGCATACTTTGTTCTCCATTCCATGCTTGATGAACCCTTGTGGCTGCTCCATATAGATATCCTCTTTCAAAAAACCATTCAAAAAAGCATTAGAGACATCCATTTGACATAGAATCCATCCAAATGTGATGCAAGTGCAATGATTAGTCTTATTGTGACCATCTTGGCCACGGGTGCAAAAGTTTCCTCATAGTCTATCCCTCTCTCTTGAGCATAACCTTTTGCAACTAATCTTGCTTTATGTTTGTTAACACTCCCATTTGCACTCAACTTAAGCTTGAAGACCCACTTGCATCCTATTACATTCCTTTGAGGTCTCTCAACAAGCAACCAAGTTTCATTCTCAATCAAGGCATCATACTCATCCAACATAGCTTTATACCATTCTTTGGAGTTCAATGCATCTTCAACATTAGACGGTTCTTCAAAACTAGATAAAGCATTAGAAGTGGATGAGATACCCTCAATTTGTTGTCCTTTGCCTTGATATGTGAGCCTTGATGACTCCACTTTTGCCCTTGAAGATCTCCTTGGTGTGATAGGTGGGTTTGGTGCTTGCTCCTCCATGAGCTCCTCCTCAAAACCAAGATCTTGCTCCTCGGCCATCTTCTTCTTGATTGTTGGAGCACTTGAGCCTTCTTCAAGCATATGCATATGATGTTCATCAAAGATGACATCCCTTGAAACAACAAATTTGTTCAAGGATGGGAGATAGACTTTGTAGCCCTTGCTTGAGCTTGCATATCCAAGCATGATCCCTCTTGTGGAAGATGGATCCTCCTTGGTTCTTGTTTCCAATGGCACATGCACATAACATATACACCCAAAAACTTTCAAGTGATTAAGATTGGGTTTCTTTCCATACAACATCTCATAAGGATTTTTGCCTTCAATTGCTTTGCAAGACACCCTATTCATCAAGTAGTTTGCACATACAAGAGACTCACCCCAAAAGGATTTGGGCAGACAAGCATCTAATCTTAAAGCCTTAGAACATTCACATAATGTTCTATTCCTTCTTTCAGCAACTCCATTTTGTTGAGGAGTGTAAGGACAAGAAGTCTCTTTCCTGATCCCTTCCTCCTCACAAAAGGCCTTGAACTCATTGGAGATGAATTCTCCACCATTGTCACTTCTAAGAATCTTGATGCTATGATTATTATGCTTTTCCACAAACAACTTGAACTTTACAAAAGTATCAAATACTTGAGACTTGAAGAAAAGTAAGAACACCCAACAATATCTTGAGTAGTCATCAATGAAGGTTAAAAACATGGATGAACCTCCATTAGATTTGGTGCTAGCAATGTGCACATCCGAGTGTATGAGTTCAAGAGGATGAGATGACTTTGTGATGGAGTTAGAAAACACCTTTTTATGTGCCTTGGATAAGGCACAAGCTTCACAAACCTTAACTTCCTTCCCAATAGACCTTGGTAGGCCTAAAGCATACTCCTCCTTGATCATAGCCTCCATGGAACCCGAGTTGACATGTCCAAGTCTTTTGTGCCATAAAGTAAAGGTAGATATCTTGCTCTTCTCGACCAACATGACAACATTAGTATCCACAAATGCATCCAGCTTATAAAGTTTGCCAAGTCTAGTGCCCTTAGCCACTATCTTACCCTTCTTCTTGATGAAACATTCATTTGAAGCAAAGTCAACATTGAAACCATTGTCTACCATTTGGCCAACACTTAGTAGATTCTTTGTTATTGTAGGAATGTACAAAACACCTTCTATGTTGATCTTTTTGGAGGATCCTAAGCAAAGGGGAATGCTACCAACTCCTTCAATCTTACAAGCTTCATCATTTGCTGTATAGATAGACTTTATAGGTCCATCATAAGATAAGAGAGAAGAGAAAAACTCCCTTTTTCTAGTCATGTGTGAACTAGCACCCGAGTCAATCCACCAAGGATCTTCTCCTTTGAAGCCTGTTGAAGAAAATATGGACATCATGAGAGAGTCCTCATGTGAACTCTCCTCCTCCTCCTCTTTGCTCATGTTGGCTTGGCTTTGATCTTGCTTCCTCTTGAAGCATTCCGAGGCATAATGCCCCATCTTGCTACAATAGTAGCACTTCATCTTTGATTTGTCCTTCTTGACTTTGGTAGTTGATGGAGATGCCTTTGAGGGTCCTTCTTGATCCTCAAGCTTTGTAGACTTCTTGAATGTTGATACTTTGCCTTTGGACTTGCCTTTGCCTCTGGTGAAGAGAGCTTGGTCATCTCCACCTTGGATGGAAAGCCTATCCATCCTCTCTTGCATTTGGCTCCTTCTTGATTCCTCGGCCATGAGTGCGCCTTGGAGTTCTTCAAGTATGGGTAGCTTACCCATAATTGCATATCCCTGAACCAAATTGTCAAATTCAAAGCTTAGTCCATTCAATATGAGTTGAACAAGCTCTTCATCCTTGATAGGATCACCTATAAAGGCTAGCTCTTTGTTCAATTCCTTTACTCTTAGGACAAAAGTATGTGCACTCTCTCCTTTCTTTTGATAGCTTCTATAGATTTGATTCTTCAAAGCTAACATTCTAGTTTGGTTCTTGGATTCATAGACCTTTCGAAAAGTCTCCCAAGCATCTTGAGCTGAAGTGCAATCTCCTACCTCTCTTAAGAGTTCATTTGCAACATTCATTTTTATGCAATGTAGTGCAACATTGCACCTCTTGATGTATTTGGCTTTTTCTTGAGGATGAATAGGTTCACCCTCCTTACCATTTACAATTTCCATCAGATCTTGCATGATCATGATGGATTCCATTCTAACTTTCCATATGGAATAGTTAGTTTTGTTGAGCCTTTCATTAGTATCCAAAAGATATGCATTTATAGATGCCATCTAGTCTCCTAATCAAGGACTTGACACAAATGAAGGTTACTTCTATTGATTTGATTGAAGGTCTACCTTATCCCACTTCTTAGGGACCTGAAAAGATTAGTAATAGAATTCCTATAAAGATCTAAGAATGATCTCTAACAAAATCAAATCATAGAATACTAGAAACAATGCACTTGCTTGATTGAAGTAGACAATACTAGTAGAATTGCCCTCTTTCTATAAAGAACATTAAAGCTTCCAAATGATCTGATCAAGAGTGAATTTCAGCAACCTAATATACTTCCAAAATCACTTGTAAAAGATCTAAATGGAACTTAATGAGGATGCAACACAATCTACTATCCAATCACAAGTAAAAAATGATCAAAATTGATGAAAAATTGATCTAATTTGGTGCATAAGTCAAGCAATGGTTGGACTGAACATAAATCACTTTAGGAGGTGTCTACTACACCTTAGATCAGCCTTGAAGAGTCCCCAAAACTCTGATCTTCCCTCTCCTTGAATGCTAGAAAGCCTCCTCTATGAAATCACCTCCAAAACTTGCTTAGAAATCAATGCTTGGAGCAAGCAAAACTTGCTATCTTGGTAATGTGAATCGAATTCAACTTTGCCTCTGGTTTTAGACACCTAAACACCTGCAAATGAAGTCACACAACACCAATCTCCAATGTATTTGACTCACTTTGAGTTCTAGAATCAATACTAGATGCTAAGATCCAATCTACACAAGATTTAGATCAAAAATTATGATCAAATTGAATGAAAACCAAGGATTTAGCTCATTTCAACCTTTAGGCTCTGATACCATGTAAAAATTACAGCAAATAAGGATCCTAAAACACTTGAAATGATGAGGGAAACAATAGATATGATTTCATAAGATTAGCACAAGTTCAACCATCAAAATCCATCAAAAATCTATGCTTGAACCTCACTAAATGGCCCAAATCCTTGAAGAAGGCTTCACACGTGTGAAAGTACGGCCTCCCACAGTCTGAGTACTGTACACCAGACCTACATTCAATCCTATAATCATTAGTAATCACAAGTACTCAAACAATTATGAACATAGAGAGCAATTGCACCATTATGAGAGAAAAAACATGAAATTGCTTGATTGATTTTGGTGAGATATCATCACCTATATATACATGATCCATCACGGTTTTGGGCAGGTATGAGTAGCCCTAAACCTATCCCTAATGCTAATTTTGGTGGATCTTTCATCCCTACCAAGTTAGGGTTGGAATCTTGGAGATCCCTCAACAATGCAAAATTACCAAAAATAGCTCCTATTTTTTCTCCCTTGTATCTAAGCATAATTTGGACTCATTCCAAAGGTTCTAACACTTAGATCTACTTGAGAACATCCTTATGAATGGAATCCTATGCTATTTGGCACGTGTGACAAGCCACATCATGACCATCTAACTATTTACAAGTCATATGACCAAAACTAGTCAAGCTAGAATTGTGAATTTTTAACATAGATCCTGAAATTTGAAGAAGTCGGAGACTTCGAGCACTTTGAAGTTGAAACTAGTCGTGATTCACTGATATGAATTCATATGGAGTCGATCTGTCCAGAAAAGCTACTGCTTCATTCCGCGATCAGACATCCTCTGAACTACAGATGGCTACTGCTAATCTGGTACTAATTTATGAATAGTAGATAATGTCAAATGATAGCAGAAGTATATCTACTTATGAATTAAGCAAGCATCACAACATTCAGAGATTGCATACATTGAGCAGAAGAATTGTTACTTGTCTATATTACCAAAATCAAGTATACAACAATGATATTTTTGAGCGTTGTCTGTTTTCTAGATCAGTGCGTTGGTGCATGAGAGGTATTCTCTCTTACGAATAGAAACTAGCTATTGCTAATTCTATGTAAGTATGAGTGTGGTGATGTGTGTCTGCTATTGCATGACTTACACTCATCCACAACTTCCACACACATTCTATATTTTTTTTTTCTCCTTTTCTATATCTTATCTGCATCTGATCTCCAATACATATAGCATGCTTGGTCTTATTACAAAAACTAATTAGCTAAGCATTACAAGATAGTTTAAGCTAAAACATCAGCTAACTACATGTGCTGGTACTTTGCTTGGCTATGTGGCTTAACGGCTGAGTCGTGACATTCAAACTATCACGCTCGTCAAGCCTGGATCTCAAAGTCGACGTACTCGACATTTGACGTGGCTACTCGACTTTTGACTTTGGCACATTGTTGGGGTTGAGTCCTCGTCGGTCACTTCGGTGACTTCGGACATTTTGGAGACTTCGGCCTTTGGGAACTGGTTTGCCTTTGTTTTCTTTGTTGTCTTCGGGGCCTTCGGCCACTTCAGCTGAGTCTGGACTTCCTCACATGATGATTGGACAGTTATGGTCTGCTTTCTGCTAATCCATATAACAACTGCATTGGCTACTATTGTGCATTCTCCTAAAACACTTTTGGAATCATCTTTGATTGATGCCCAACTTGCATCACTGTAGGACTCTATTTGAAGTCCTGCATTTTGAGAATAGCAGAGTCCATAGTCCTTTGTGCTCTACAGGTACTGTAGAATTCCCTTGGCAATTTTCCAATGTGTCAAACCTGGATTAATATTAAATTGGCTCAATTTGAACACTGCATAGGCAATGTCTGGCCTTGTATTGTCTGCCAAGTACATCAAAGAACCAATAAGCCTTTTGTAAGGCTTATGTTGCATAGCTTGTCGTTCTGCATCATCTTTGGGACAGTCTTCACTTGTCAGTATTGTGCCAGAGACCATAGGAGTATGCACTCCCTTGCAATCTGTCATGTCGAAATCATCCATGATCTTTTGAATGTACCTTGATTGGTGTAGATATAATTTCCCACCTTCAAGATCTCTGTCGATCTACAAATCCAGGTAGCACGTTGCTTCTACTAGGTCCAATATTTCAAAGTGCTTTGAAATATCCTGCTTCACCTATGTAATCAGATTATCGTTCCTTGACAAGATCGGTGTGTCGTCCACATAGACACCTATGATGAGGATTTTTCCATCTATGACCTTTACATAAACATTGTAATCGGCCATCAGAGGCTAAAAGCCCAAGGATCTGAGAGCATGATCTTTTTTCTTGTACCACTATCTGGCAAACTGTTTGAGTCCATAAATGCTTCTCTGCATTTTGCAGGCATAGTCAAGAAATGAGTCACAAGTAAACCTGGTGGCTGGTCCATATAGACTTCTTCCTTTGGATTACCATGGAGAAAGGTTGTCTTCTCATCTATAATATGGATTTTCATATTGTAGGCTGCTCCATAAGCAAACAATATGCGTATTGATGTATGCTTTACAATAGGAGAGAAAGTTTCAGTATAGTCGATGCCATACTTTTGCTAGAAACCTTTAGCAACAAGCCTGGCTTTGTATCTTGATACATTGCCATCCGGTCCATACTTGTATTTGTAGATCCATTGACACTTGATAGTCTTTCTCTCAGCTAGTACTGGTTCAAGAGTCCAGACCTTGTTTGCTTGCATGGAGCTCATTTCTTCCTCCATTGCATTTATCCATTTGTCCTTGTCGGGACTATCGATGGCTTCTTCATAAGTTTGTGCTTCACCACCGAATTCACAAAACTCTTCGGTTGTGGAAGTTGAGCTGTCAGGCACAAATCTGACTGGTGCTCTTCTTTCTCTTGTTGATCTCCTTGGAGATTGTGCAAACACTTCGATGGCTTTGTCTTTGTCGAGTGTCTTACCTTTGTTGACTGCAGAGCTGTTGTGTGTAGTAGGTGTCCTGGGTACAGGCTGTATGTCGACTGTTCATCGTCTGAACTGTCACTCGGTCCATCTGGAGTTCGAACATCTTCATCTGGATGCTCAGGGTCTGCTCCCTCTGTCGATGTCGGCAGGTTGTAGTACTGCTTGTCAAGAACTTCATAGCCAATTGGATATTCGTTAGCCATTGTTCTTACTTCATCGAATCTGACATCTCTGACGGTCTTTACCTGATTGGTCTCTGGCATATAGATCTTGTAGTATGATGAATGAATATCATATCCTACAAGGTATCCTTGCTCGACTTTTCATCCAGCTTCTTTCGAAGCTTGTCAAGTTTGTGTGCATATGCAACACATCCAAAGACACGTACATGATCCAAATTAGGCTTGTTACTCCACCACACTTCATGTGGATTAGTGTGAGAAATGCCTGATTTGCCTGTCCTATTCTGTAGGTAGGCAGCCATAGCTACTACTTCAGCCCATAATGATCTTGATGCCTTTGAGTAGGCCATCATGCATCTTGCTGCCTCCACGAGAGTTCCGTTCTTTCTCTCAAGTACGCCATTATGTCGTGGCGTACAGGTTGTTCTCTTCTTGTGAAGGATGCCTTGACTTGTATAGAAGTCGGCAAAATGATTAGACATGTACTCTCCTCCTCTATCGGTTCTAATCTGCTTGATCTTCTTTTCTGTCCACTTCTCAACCCAGTTCACATACTCTGTGAACTTATCAAGAGCTTTAGATTTGTTGTGGATGACTTAGACAACAACAAACTTACTGAAATCATCGATGAAGGTGATGTAGTATTTTGATCCTCCCACAGAGAGTATGTCAAAGGGTCCACGGAGTGTACCAACTCCAAGAGCTTTATTGCTCTGAAGGAATCTCTGGTAAAGGGTGTACGCGACATCTTGCCTTTGATGCATGCATCACAATATGTCGACAAACTGGTTGCATTTTTTATGCTAACTCCTATGATTGATCCATGCTGGCTTGCTTTGTACAAAGCCATTGGTTTCATATGACACAGTCTCCTGTGCCATAGAACATCCATCGACTCATGGACTTGATGAGCCTGCTCTGTCGGCAGGTGTATCTTTAGATGATACAGGTGGCCTTTACATCTTCCATGAGTGATTAGTGTACTAGTGCTAGCATCAACTACATTGCATGCTTCATTGGTGAATACCACCCGCATGCCTGCATCTGCTATCCTTGCAATTGATAGTAGATCCTTTTGCAATGTAGGCACATATGGGACATTGTCCAATCTTCAATCTCTGGCATTGGTGTTGAGCCATAGCACTCTAGTTCCACTCCATTTCCACTCACTTCATGTCTTGATCCATCTCCAAGAATTATGTATCTGGAGGAATCCGATTGTCAAAAGTCATCAATGATCTGTCTGGTTGTAACAAAATGTGATGTTGCACTTCTTGAAAGTCGATTGAGGATGTAGCACATACATCAATGCACAAATAAGCAATCACTTCGAAGTCGGAGCTAGTTGTGATTCACTAATATGATTGCATACATTGAGCAGAATAATTGTTAATTGTCTATATTACCAAAATCAAGTATACAACAATGATCCTTTTAAGCGTTGTTTGTTTTCCAGATCAACGCGTTGGCGCAAGAGAGGTATTTTTCCTCACGAATAGAAACTAGCTACTACTAATTCTATGTAAGTATGAGTGTGGAGATGTGTGTCTGCTACTGCATGACTTACACTCATCCACTACTTCCACACAGCTCCTTGATCATGATGGTTTTCTTGAGTGATGCCCCTATGATCATGCCCTTCCATTCATATTGTGTGTGGTTGTGGATTTAGAGTGGATTAGTTTTCTTGCTTTCCTAGTTGTGGATTAGATTTCATGTTTTTTGTGGATTAATGTAGGAGCCAGCATTCAAGTAAACTAAATAGGCTAGAAATGTGGCATAAATCTTGCATATTCTCTAACATTCTAGTTCTTGATGTTCTTGGGATGTCCAAGAATCAAAAGACTGGTTGGTTTCTTGATTCTTGGACTTCTAACATGCTGTAGATTAGTTTTTGTTTCTTGTTTTGTCAATTTATGCAAGTAAAGTAGTGTAGGATCTGATTTTAGTTCATTTTGCAGCAAAGTAGAAGTAGGAATCCATCGTTGTTCAACTGAGCAGTAACATAGATCATTTGTTGAACGCATTGGCTTGCATTTTGGTTGATTATGCATGTGCATTCAATTCAAGAGTGACCCATCTGGATGTCCTCTGACAGGCAGGACAATACTACAATGATTATCTGCCCCTTCTGCCTAATTTGGGCCTTAAAACAAGGAAGGTAATGTCAAGAGGTGCCCACAGTCTCTGCTGATAGGCAGAAGAAGAAAGAAACAAAAAAAAACTAGTTAACAAATTCTATAGGCTCTGAAGATGTCAACATTTGGCATCGTTGCTGCTTGAGCTCCACACCTCATAAACCCACACCTGCTGCAACAGTGTTCTTGAATAGATCCATACCAGTTCTAGTCTGTAGTCTAACTTGCAAACGAACTACCCTACCTACAAAACGACCTACAAGAAACAACAATCGCAGGCAAATAGACTTGCTTGCAAATCCGTCCGAAAACCAACTTGCTTGCACCTGAACCTGCAAACCAACCAGCAAGCTACAATAACTGCAAACACAAGCGATCAGACTTGCTTTAGTATTAAACTGCAAAATCGAAACCCAAACCCACCAACCATACTCCTTCAGCCGTCCCGTCATGCTCCATTTCTTTCATATATCAGCCAACGCTTTCCTTCATATATCAGTCGACGCTTCCCTTCAAATCTTAACCGACACTTCCCTTCAAAACTCAACCGACCCTTCCCTTCATATCTCAGCCCACGCTTTTCTTCATATCTCAGCCGACGCTTTCCTTCATATCTCAACCGACGCTTCCATTCAAATCTCAAACGACGCTTTTCTTTCAAATCTCAACCAACGATTTTTTTGCAAATCTCAACTGACGCTTTTTTTTTTTCAAATCTCAACCGACGATTTTTTTCAAATCTCAACCGACGCTTTTTTTTCAAATCTCAATCGATGTTTTTTTTTTCCAAATCTCAACCGACGCTTTTTTTTTCAAATCTCAACCGACGCTTTTTTTCAAATCTCAACCGACGCTTTTTTTTTCAAATCTCAACCGACAATTTTTTTTCAGATCTCGACCGACGGGTTCGCGTCAGATCTTGACCGACGAGTTTTTGATCAGATCTCGACCGACGGGTTCACGTCAGATCTCGATCGACGGGTTCACGTCAGATCTCGACCGACAGGTTTTCAATCAGATCTCGACCGACGGGTTCACCTCAGATCTCGACCGACGGATTCGCGTTAGATCTCGACCGACGGGTTCGCGTCAAATTTTGACCGACAGGTTCGCGTCAAATCTTGACCGATGGGTTTTCAATTAGATCTCGATCGATGGGTTCGCGTCAGATCTCGACTGATGGGTTTACGTCAGATCTCGACCAACGAGTTTGTGTCAGATCTCGACCAACGGTTCTGGGTCCAATCTCGACCGACGGGATTCCTCACCATCTCAACTAACCAACTCCATGCCAGACCACAGAACTTTTAAATGACACCTCTGATTGGCATTTCGACTGAACCACCATCTCTCCAAAGCCTTAGAGGCTGAAAAAAATAAAAAATAAAACTCATACCACTAGAAAGCAATTTTCATACTGAGTCTCCACCTTCACTTCCTTCAACACCCTAAAAAATCCAAAAACACCAAAAACACATACCAAACACAAAAATGACACAACAGTACCCAATGGCCGACAATACAGATTCTAAAATCCCCGAAGATTATCCATACGAGATCAGGTCCCCTGTAGCTGAACAAAGAGACGTCATAGGTTCTACCGAATGCGGTCCCAAATACACGAGCCATCCACAAACCCATTTGAGGGACAAGAACCTGATAGAGCTGAGTCCTCATGCGCACGACCTGAATTTTATGGTGCTGAACCCTCACAGGCCAGAACCAACCTTAATGGAGTCTCTGCTACCCACAATGCCCATCATGAGGGACGTACATCCAAGCTAGATCTACCAAAGTTTGACGATAGTTCGGACCCTCAAAGATTTTTGCAAATCTTTGAGAATGCATGTGATGTGTATGGCGAAACATCTCCCGATGCTATGGTCCAACTGTTTTTGATGACCATGATCTCTAAAGCACGTAATTGGTTTTTCCACCTTGATCGTGAAGATAAGACAGACTGGTCAATCTTGAAAGAGTCCTTTATCAAGCGTTTTAAGTCCTTTCGCTTGATCGAGAGTCCTTTTGTCAAATTGAGTAACATCAAGATGGCAAAGGATGAACGTGTACGAGACTATATCGAGCGTTTCAAATGCCTCAAAAGTCAAGTACAGAAACAGCCCTCTAAACATATGCTCATCATCTGGTTCTTAGTCGGCCTTCCAAGATGGATTAGACGCAAGCTTAAATCAAATGACGAATATATGAGCCTCAAATTAGCTATGTCTGATGCCATCAAGGAAGAAGACGAAGGATCAGATGTTGACGAATCTAGATAAAGAAGAGCACCATGTGCTCCTGTCCATGAGTCAAAGCCGATCGAGAACACCCAAGATCAGCTTTGGAAATCACAATTGGAGTTGCTTTATAAGCAACACCAACTTCAAATGGAGAAACTCACCAATGAATTTCAAACTACTCTGAAGTCTATCCAAAGCAGTATGCTTGGTTAACCAAACACTGCACATGTACCTTATAAACAAAAACCAATGTGGTGCCCACACTGCCGGGCTACGCATCCTGCTGATGCTTGTCCTTCATATCGGCCTATCCAAGCATACAGCTCAACAATATGGAGAACAATCATCACAGTCTGAAAATGCCTTGACTTATCATGAATATCCACCTGAAAGTCCGAAACCATTAGCCATACAAGATGACTATGATGTTATACAAGGGCCATTGCACACTAGATGTTTCATCCGTGGTGAAACTGGCCACCTCATGGTTGATTGTCCAGTCAAGATCAAGTACCATGCTGAGTGTCATGACTGTATCAGAAAACACAGTTTCAAAGACTGTCTGAAACAACCAACTAAGATCCTACCTGCCCGTCACATCAGTTATGAATCACAATAGGATCCTCACGACAACAACACGAGCACCATAGCAACCAATAGTTAAACCTGCTGCTCAATCAAGAAGTTTCTTGTAAACTTCTACATCACCGTCCAATACACCAGCTCCATAATGCAAAAGACACTAATATGAAATGAGTCCTTGTTGAAAGAAAAGCGAAACCAATATTCCATCATCTGCTACAATGTCCAATCAAGAGCAACCTCCAAAGGGAATTGACAGTTTTTCTCCCCTTCTACAACCTCAAATCTATTTGTCTTTCCACATGCTGATAAGATTTCCAATGTGCCAATACACAATATTTCTCGGATTCGGAAATCCAGAGATTCGGTTCTGAATCTCTTGTTCACAGAGGTCCTCAGGACATAGTACCTCAATAATACCTGCATCTCAAGCTATATCTTACAACATCTGCTATCAATTATGGTAGATTTTATCGTCACCCACCCTGTCTTGTTTTGACAAGGGCATGTTAGAATAAGTTTCATCACTCTACAAACAATTGAAATACTGCAACTATCAAGGTACATTATCAATGTTGATGAATTCAAGTTTTGTTAGACAAGTACACTACAGTTCTCACTCTTTGTACTATTTGTATATTTCCTTGTTTTTCTTCATTTCTAGTGTGTGATTGATTTTTGCATGAGAAATAGCGACTGCACGAGAGTCTTATGTAGAGCATCTCACAAACACATTTTCATTCATCTATCCATCTTCAGATTACCTTGTACAACAGTTTAGGATTTTTGAGAAATATGAGAAGTACATGTCAAATTAGAGTTGATTCCTGCATCTCATTGTCATATTATTTTTTGAGTCAACTACAACAAGATCGAAACAAATTTAGTTAAAAAATTTTCAATCTTGAGTCCAGTCGCATGTTCAATGAGTTTCAACTACGTGTTCCACACGCCGATCCAATCCTGAGCATGAACAATCACCAGCAATAACATTCCCACCAATAGATTTTGGGGGTGGGGGGAGAGTGGATTTGCTTGAATCCACTGGAGCAGTTGCGCTGCCAGCAACAACATAAGCAAGATCGACAGCCAAGGTCACAAGTCTAATATGAAAAAGACAAGGTAAAGAAGGCAGAAAATCAGAAGAAGTACCCCAGTCACGACGAAGATCCTTCGGAAAGTGAAACACAAGCATTGGGAAATCAGTCTCCTTCTTCAACCAACCTCTCGTCATACATATGCATCCATTCTCATGCCTATTGCCCACACCATCTACCGTTGTCACTATCACCCTTCCTTCCATCTGTTTGTTTATCATTAGCTTACTGTTCTTCTGAGAAATCCCTAGTTTTTATAGTCCTACCGAAGCAGTTGAAAGATCATTGCAAATGTCTTGCCGAGACCAATTGCCACCTACAATGGTTGATCAGCCAAAAGAAGACCTACAAAAGTAGGCGAAGCAGCTAGAAGACATCAGAAATTAAGCAAAGAAGCTAAGGAGGAAAGGACAAAACTTAAGCAACAAATGAGTCAGATCAATCTTGATCAAAAGAAACTCTCTGGAGTAATGATAGTTGAATCCCCTCTTATGAAGCCCAAAGAGATCCAAAAGTAACAGATCAAAAGAAAGAGCTGCAGAAAATAAAGATGAAGACAACCGTGAATCTGCAAATAAAGCAAGCTCCTCACCCAGCAAGTGGTGGTCAAAGCTCGACATTGCAAGGGTCCAAGACTGCACTGTAGAACTATCGATTCCTTCACCCTACCACCAAGCCTTCATCATGTTTCCTTACCATTACCAAATCGTCCATCTAAAACTGTTCCTACCACCAATTTTGATAAATCCATCCCCTTGAGACTGATAATCAAAGTTTGTGCAACTTGCAGATCAAAGGTTTTCCTTGAGACTGGAACTTCAATTGAGAGAAGAACCAGGGAAACACCCAGAGGCAAATGGAGGATACAGACCTCCCAGAAGATAGAATCTGCCAAGAAACCAAAGATGAAACCGTCAATGGCAGATACAAGTGATAAGAAAGAGACATGAAGAAAGCACTTGAGCATGCATATTGTGAAGCTGCTGAGAGCTCTCCAATTTTGAGAATGTCAACCACCTATAACAATAAGACATTCTAATCCAATTGCAACAATTTGTGAGAAACATTTTTGTGATAAAGACTAGCGACAATAAGCACTTGGTTTTATGTAAGCGAATGAGGATCTATGCTTTTCCAGGTGACAATTAAAAATGCCAATGCAAAGCGAAGCGACATCGTCCAATATGAGTTGCAGTGGGTCCCGCAACACATTAGGGGTGGGATGATGTTGGCTGATTCTCCAAGATACTCGGACAAAGCAACTCAAGAGCACCTCTCACCTTAGACCGAGGAGGTATCTGATAAGACAAGACCAACGAAGACTAAGAGCCGAGTATGAGAGCCGAGAAATGCTAGTTAGGAATGGCAAGCAAGAACTGTGTAAGCCTCGTGGTGAATCCCGGAAGATGTAATGACCATGTAGGAACTAGTATTTCTAAGCAAAATGTAGTAAATGCAAGTAGACCCCTCTTAAAGAAAGTAGAGTGAACCACCTTTTGATGGTGACCTCTAGTGGAGGGCATTATTCCACTTGTAATTTGTGAAATGTGGAAATTCCACTAGGATGCCACCTAAGGAGCTCTCTTGCTTATTTAAGAGACTCCCTCTTTGTGAAGAGGAGCATTTTGTGTATTGTATCAACTCCATGCTGAAATGAGAAGAGCCTCCATGAGTTAGATGCATCCATTGAGCTCCTTGATCATGATGGTTTTCTTGAGTGATGCCCCTATGATCATGTCCTTCCATTCATATTGTGTGTGGTTGTGGATTTAGAGTGGATTAGTTTTCTTGCTTTCCTAGTTGTCGATTAGATTTCATGTTTTCTTGTGGATTAATGTAGGAGCCAACATTCAAGTACACTAAATAGGCTAGAAATGTGGCATAAATCTTGCATATTCTTTAACATTCTAGTTCTTGATGTTCTTGGGATGTCCAAGAATCATAAGACTGGTTGGTTTCTTGACTCTTGAACTTCTAACATGCTGTAGATTAGTTTTTGTTTCTTGTTTTGTCAATTTATGCAAGTAAAGTAGTGTAGGATCTGATTTTAGTTCATTTTGCAGCAAAGTAGAAGTAGGAATTTATTGTTGTTCAACTGAGCAGTAACGTAGATAATTTGTTGAACGCATTGGCTTGCATTTTGGTTGATTATGCATGTGCATTCAGTTCAAGAGTGACCCATCCGGATGTCCTCTGATAGGCATGACAATACTACAATGATTATCTGCTCCTTCTGCCTAATTTGGGCCTTAAAACAAGAAAGGTAATCTCAAGAAGTGCCCACAGTCTGAAGAAAGAAACAAAGAAAAACTAGTTAACAGATTTTATAGGCTCTGATGATGTCAACACAAATATTAAGCAACCGAAATAAAAAATTTGATTAACTATTTGATTCTTAATTTCACTACATTAATGTCTATTAGGCATGCAAGACATGCGACATTAAATTGATTTTTCACAATTACAGAATTTTACATAAAATCAAGTTCTACAAAAATTGTCAGCTATAAAACCCAGTTTTGTATCTATCAGTCAGAGTACATGCATATAACCACTCAAAAGATCTAACCACTCATGCATGTCAGAATCACTCTGAGAATCAACATATAGACATTCCATGCAAGCACAGTACCTCAAAATAGGAAATTGACATGCATGCAATCAACAATTCAAAATTTCACCAATTTTGCTCACAAAATTGCAAAACTTCAGATGATCATATCTTTGGCTACAGGACACCAAATTGGGTGCTGTAAAGCTCAGTACAAAGGGAGACCTAGTGAACAAGACTCTTGCCATGTCAGGTTGCCACCTAGGATTCACACGTGCGAGTTCGAAACAACCAAAAAACCTGTAGGAGGGTGCACTTTTTCAAGCCCAGTCTGCCTAAAAACTTGCAAACACTCAACCAAGCCTAAAAGTGATGATCCATGAATTTTTTATTTCTAGAAGTCAAAATTGCTACAAACTTGATGGAATTGAAACATAGGCCTCTATCCATCAATTTACAAGTTTGATAGCTTTTTGAGAAGGTAAAAAGGAATATAAATCATGCTGTAAAAAATTTAGAATGATCCCCTTATGGATTTAGACAAATCCACCCCCCAAAATTCACCAAAATTGGTTAATTTTGAAATTTTTTGACTTCCTAGAAACCCAATTGCTGGAATTCTTGGCAATAACTTCTAGGACAACTTCAAAAGACTATGATTCATCTTTCCCATCTTTAATTGATGTTCAACAACCTCCTACCATACAAGTTCATGAAAAAACAAGCAAAAATCATGGATTTTGGCCCTTTCTAGGTTTTTTCATCATGACATATTGGAATTTAATGGCAAGAACATTTTTCTAATCCACATGCAATCCAATATACAGAGTTATAGCCAACTAATTGATCTGAACTTGTTGGATTTTGAATTCTACCATCAATTTTGTGCCAAAATCATGGAAAACAAGCCAAAATTGGCCACAAAAAAGCGTAGAATCCACATTCATGGGAAGATCCAACATGCAACCTGAATTTCAACTAGTTGAAAGTGAACACTTGCTGGAAATTTCAGTGTCTTCCGTGGGATATATCAAGGGACCTCAAAATATTCCTCTGGTTCCAGGCCTGCGATTGTCCAAAGACCAATGTCCTCAAACCAAGTAGGAAGAGGAGTAGATGAGAGAGTATTCCTATCTTGAGTTCCCAACTCCCACAAAAAAGGCATTCAAAGAGTCATAGGTTATGGAAGAAGTCTCTTGACCTTCCATAAGCCTATGAAGGTTCTTTAACTCCCCTAGGCCACTCTCTTTCTCATTTGTTGTGCATGGAACTCCATAGTGTATTGGAGGGTGCCATTTGCCATCTATATGAGGGGAGAGGGGCACCCATCTTTTTAGTTTGCTATGCTTATGCTCTAGTGTGGCTACTAGTGTATAGAATGTTTTCTTGTGTGTAGTATGCTTAGAGTTTGGATCTTGCTTATGGTATGGGACATAAGTAGGGTTTGGATCTTGAGTATGCTATGGTTTGTGGTGGTATGCTTGTGATTAGTTATTGGTTAGCAAGGGAGTGCTAGATTAACCAAGTTGTAGGATTGCATGTGCTAGCTAGCTATGGTTGGGTGGTGAATACTTGAGGCCACTTGTTATCTACCTTTGTGATTAAGATTAGGGACACAGGTGGAGGAGAGATCCATGGAGGCTTGAATATCCTTAGCAGGTGGAGGCATCCTAGCTTGGAGTTGGGGAACATTTTGGAGCTTGTAGGTTACTTGGAGGACCTTTGGAGTCACTACCTTTGGATTAGGAGGACTTCCTGACTTCATTTGTAAAAGTGGTATCAGAGCTAGACAAAGTATGGTAACCTTTCTAACCTTCTTCAAGTTCTATAAAGATCACAAACTAATTTTTTTTGGAGAAAATTATTGGCTTTTCTAGTAATAGGAAGCCTGTAGTTGAAGTACTCAATGAATCTAGTTCTCTTGATAAAGAGTAGTGATGCTTATAGAATTGTTTAGGAGTTGATTTTTGATTATGTTAGATAAGTTTTCATAAAACTTCATTAGTTTTCCATTTCTAGTCACTAGTTTCATGGATTTGAAGAACTAGGTTGGCAAAGAGCTTTTACCTTCTTAGGATGTCCAGGACACTCCTAAGATGCTCTTTTTGTTCCGCCATGTCTTACTGAACACTAGGATATCATCTAATAATACCACTACAAATCTTTCCAAATATGGCTTGAACAAATCATTCACCATCTGTTGGAAAGTTGTCGGTGCATTGGTTAGACCAAAAGACAACACCAAAAATTTGTAGTGTCCAAAGCGAGTTCAAAACCCGTTTTTGGTATATCTTCTACCCTAATGTGTATCTGATGGTATTCCGATCTTAGATCTATCTTGGTAAAGTACTTAGCACCACCACGATAATCTATTAGGTGATCCATCCGCGACAATGGATATCTATTCTTAATGGTTACCTTGTTCAATTTCTTATAATCGACGCAAAACCCTATAGTCCCATCCTTCTTGGCAACCAGAACCACTGGTGATGACTTACTAGGTTGTACCCACCCCTTCTTTAGGTAATCATGTAAATGCCTACTTACCTCAGCCTCTTCCGATGCACTCATCCAATAAGGACGTTGTGCGATCGGAATTGGACCAAGTATAAGGTCGATTTTATGATCAACTCTCTTTTCGGGTGGTAAACCTACAAGAAGGTCTAAAAAAACATCATGGAATTCCTGTCTAAGTTCATTATAGGCTTCAAACTCTATAATGTTTTCACTAGGCATATTCATGGCATTTATGTTAAGTTTTTTATCATTACAGCAAATGAAATCATTATGAAAACATAAATAAACTTTAAAATCATAATTTTTCATTATTGAATTAAGTTCCTGTTTAGAATAAGAATTAACATTTTTAGTGTTAACACTTAAACTAGCCTTGATCTTAATCAAAGAATTCTCATGCATAAAAGATAAATATTTTTCAACAAAATCAATTCTCAATGACTTATTCTTATCAAAACGCCATTGTTGCCCGAGAACAATATTTACATTAGCTAATATAACAACATGGAATTCTAGTTTTTCAGAGTAATCATGTATATGTAACTCTACATCAGGAACAATATAATCCATAAACTCGGAATTGCTTCCCGATGCCATTGTCACACAGTATTTTTTCTCACTTTTTCAGGTAGGAAGTTTTACCGTCTGCACCAAATTTACATTAATAAAGCTATGAGTGGACCCTATGTCAAAAAGGACATTAACAACTTGATTTTTAACTTTACCTTTAATGCAAATAAGGTCATTGGGTCCAAAAACTAAAGAACTAAGGAAACATACATCCATCTCATTACTTCAAGATAGATTACCTGAGGTAGAAGCTGGTTTTTTGACGCAATCTCATGCAAGGTGACCCTCACCATTGCACTTGAAGCATAGGTTCTTCTTACGAGCTTCAGCTATATCTTTGCCACCCTGATGGTTTTTAAAGTTTTTCTTGGTCTTCTTGGGATTGCTGGAATTGGAATCTGTTTCATTAGCAGCTTCCCTATCCTTCATGTTGAGTTGAAAACCTTTCTTTGGCTCATTAGGCTGGTGACCCCTAGATGGCTTAGGTGTGTCATCAAAATACCTTGCAGCCCTAATAGAATCCTCTAGGGTTTTTGGATGCTTCCTACAAACATCCACTTGGTAATCTTTTGGTAATCCATCAGTAAACATTAACATTTGTACCTTTGGTGGAATGTCACTATAAAGTGGATTCAAGTACTCATGAAAATATTGAATAAATTGTTCCAAACCTTTATTCATTGTTAAATGACTCAACTTTTGAAAGTGTTCATAGTCATCTAATAGTGGTAGGAAGTATTCCCTAAAAACTATGCAAAATCATCCCATGTACAATGTTGATTGCCTTTTGCAACTAGGTCATCCCACCATACTAAGGCTCTTCCTTCAAGGAACGTAGTTATAGTGGACAACTTTTCACATTCACGGAATTGGTTCATGCCAAAGTATCTGTTCCATACATTAAGCCATGAACTTACCACTTGCAAGTTCCTATCTTTCTTCTCCCCCTTAAACCATTTTATGGGAGGTGGAACTAAATGCTTCTTTTGGTTGGCTAACCTAGACTCTAAGTCTTGGTCCCTTTGATTAGTTTCAAGAAGCTTTTTATTAGTGGCTTGAATTTGTTGGTATAAAAGTTCAAGAGCTTGTGCCACATTGGATGAGTTTGATAGATCAAATGTTGGATATTCATTGGTCTGATCCATCAAAGTTGCTTGTGTGTTTTTCTATTATGCAAAGCAAGTAGTTCTGATTAGAATGATAGAAATGCTTCAATTCTTACATAATCCAATGCAAAGAATTACTTCTACTCATTAAATACTTATTGTTTGTAAGCTCAGTCCAAGCCTACTTTTTGCAAGCTCAATCCAAGCTTAAGAGAAAACTACACCAAGCAATTTTCTACTTTTGCCTCAATCCAAAGCAAAAATCAAAACTAATCTTTATGTAAACTTCAATTGAATACTTCAAGCTAATGTTTATATGAAGTTCCCATTCCAATTCCATTTTCATTTGTCACTTCAAATTCAACACAAATTTTCACATTTCTCAAGTCTAAGTGTGACCTTTTTGCTAAGGAATTGTCCTACTTGGGGCATAAGATTTCCGAACATGGAGTGGGGATTGAGGCCGATCGTATCCAGAGGGTTATTGAATGGCCTATTCTTACTGCAGTTTGGAAAATCAAGTCTTTCTTGGGGTTTGTAGGATTTTTCCGTCGTCATATTCTCCAATTTGCTCGATTGGTATTTCCTCTTACCCAGGTCTTGAAAGGCTATAAGAAGCTAAGCCGGAGGGCTAAGAGTCCACTAGGGGAGTGGACGGAGAATATGAGTAATTTTTTTGAGTTTCTTAAAAAAAGTGTCACTTCAGTACCATTACTAATCATTGGCGATCCTAATAAGGCTTTTGTGGTTAGGACCAATGCCAGTGACAACATAATTATGACATCATCCAAAATATAGCTTTTGAAATGATCAAACATATGATGTTGGATGGCATCGGCTTTCTCTTATTCAAAGGGATTAATCTTTGTTTTTTGTTTAGATTTTTTGGCTAAAACTTTTGAGAGATGACTTGAAGATTCAAGATCCCAATCAACTTTGCCTTTATCTCAAGAGAGAACCTTCCAACCTATGAAGAACTAGGTGGATTGCTTTTGCAGGAAGAGCAATGTCAATTGTGAGGATCAAAGGATCAAGCATACCACAGCAAAACGGAGTTGCAGAATGAAAGAACAAAACCATTGTTGAGCTGGCAAGGGCGATGCTCAAAAGCAAGGGTTTGCCAAACACCTTTTGGGTAGAAGATTGCAGCACAACTACACACATCTTGAATCGGTGTCCTACCAAATCTGTGGAAGGTAAGACACTTCATGAAGCTTTTACTGAAAAGAAACCTAATATTTCTCATTTGAGAGTATTTGGTTGTGGTGCTTATGCTCATATTCCTGATGAGAAACGAAGGAAATTGGATGCAAAAGCTATCAGGTGTATTTTTCTTGGATATAATGAGAAGGCCAAGGCATACAAGATGTATGATATGAATGCACAGAAGCTTGTGATTTCTAGGGATGCTACATTTGACGAGATGGGTCGAGGTGAATAATCTGAAGTAATAATTGAACCTTTTGATGAGGGAGCGAAAAGTACAGGTCAAGAAGGAAGTGGATTTTGATGTTGAAGATCAAATAGACAAAGGCAAGCCTGATGCTGAAGTTCCCAAGAGCGTACCTAAATGATACTCATCAGTCACAGATGATGCAAAGAAGGGAGATACTCCCTAATCTAGCGAGCAGGGAGAGCTCAGAAGATCAAGTAGAAATCAAAAACCTCCTGCAAAATTAGAGGTGAATCTAGCCCCAATGGGTTATGTGCTCAAGGCTCAAGAACCAAAATCTTTTGATGAAGCAAAGAAGCACAAGGAGTGACATGCAGCTATGGAAATAGAAATGGAAGCCATATCAAAAAATAAGACGTGGAACTTGGTTGAGCTACCTGATGGTAAGACGCTTATCACTTGCAAATGGATTTATAAGATCAAATATGGAATGGATGGGCAACTCAACAAGTACAAAGCACAGTTGGTTGCAAGAGGATTTGAGCAGCAAGAAGACATTGATTTTGAGAAAACCTTCGCACCCGTAGCTAAGATGGTAACTATATGTTCTATCATTGCTATTTCTGCTTTCTATGGTTGGAAGATCCAACAAATGGACGTTAAAGCTACTTTTCTCAATGGAGTTCTGGATGAAGAGGTGTACTTAGTACAACCTCAAGGATTTGTTGAGTCAAGGAGAGAGCATTCTGTTTGTAAGCTCAACAAAGCTATTTATGGATTGAAGCAAGCACCACGGGCGTGGCACTCTTGCATTAATGAATACTTCAAGCGAAGGGGAATGGTAAAGAGTGATGTTGGTCCTAATCTTTACATTCTAAGGCAAGATTCAGATATAGTGTTCATTGTGTTGTACGTGGATAATTTGATTATTACATAAAGTAATGAGAGCTTAATTGATAAAATCCAATCAAATCTTTCCAATGCTTTTGATATGAGCGATCTAGGATTGATGCACTATTGTCTTGGCATTGAAGTATGGCAAAAGGAAGACATGGTCTTTCTTACACAAAGCAAATATGCACGAAATTTGCTTTATAAGTTCAATATGCAGAATTGTAAGCCTTTGAGCACACCTATGGATGTCAACATGAAGTTTACTGCATATGATGAATTTGAGAAAGTGGATGATGATTTGTAGGCAACTGGTGGGTAGTTTGATTTATTTGACACACACGCAACCTGATATTTCTTATGCCATTGGTGTTGTTAGTCAATTTATGCAAGATCCTAGTCAAGCACATTGGAAGTCTGCTAAACATATTCTTAGATACTTCGAGGGACATTGAATTTGGGTTTGAAGTATGATCATCTAGAAAAGCCAATGTTGGTAGGTTACACAAATGTTGATTGGGCTGGTAATATTGATGACATAAGATCTATCAGTGGTCATACATTTACTTATGGTACAGCTGCAGTTTCATGGAGCAGCAAAAAATAACCTACAATAGTCTTATCCTGGATGGAAGCTAAATATCGAGCACTCAGCAATGCTACACAAGAAGCAATATGGTTATGAAGATTGCTTGTGAATTTAGGTCAACCACAGGTGGATGCGACTACTATATCTTGCGACAATCAAAGCTACATTCAACTTGCCAAAAATCCAGTTCTACATGCACGAGCCAAGCACATCGAAATACATTATCATTTTTTTCAAGAGAAAATTCTCAATGGAGCCATTGATCTTGTTTTTTGTAAATATGAAGATCAAATGACAAATATTTTTACTAAGTCATTAGGTAGATTTAAATTTAAAAAGTTTCATACTCTACTAGGAATAGAAGAATGTAATTTTATCATTGAGGGAGAGTGTTAGAAATCAATGATAAACTTCATTGTTAAACTTCTTAGTTATTGATTATGATGTACATTAATGTTGACAACCGTTACCAGCTGTAATTAGCTGTAGGCTAGCCTATTAGTTAACGGCTAGTTTCTCTCTCTCTCTCTCTCTCTCTCTCTCTCTCTCTCTCTCTCTCTCTCTCTCTCTCTCTCTCTCTCTCTCTCTCTCTCTCTCTCTCTCTCTCTCTCTCTCTCTCTCTCTCTCTCTCTCTCTATCAGGGTTTATTGTACATTTTACATTCAGTATGCAATACAATGAATAGTGTGTGAGATTACCATGCATCATCTATACACATGGACACATTATATAATTTTACCATTGCTCTATCAATGGAATCCATTCATGCGATGATTTTTGGATCTATATCATCTAGGTACCACCTATAAGAGCATGCCAAATATCACTTATATCATTTGAGATGTTTTAGACATTTCTCCTTGTCCTTCCACATTATTAGGATTCTCTTACGTTGTCTCTTGTTACCTCTTATCTCGATGGACTTATCCATATGAAGCTCCAAACTAGTGTGAGCTCTCTCAAAGAATGAATTACTTTTATGGACTTATAATCTCAGTTCTAGCACTCCCTCACAAAGTTGGAATGAAGATAAGATGATGTGAAATCTACTTACAATCAAATCTTGCCAATTTTGGCTATTTTTGGACAAAAAAAATGACTTAATCTCTTTCACACTTTTTGTACTTTCAAGACCTGTAAAACAAGTTTAGAGGACTTGATTTCAGCCTAGATTAATTAGATCTCATGACCCTAAGTCAAATCTAATCAATGGCACTCGATCTTGGTAGCTTATCCTAAGATTTCCACCAAAAATTACATCAAAAGCTCACAAATTGAATTTCTTTGGATCAAATGAATACCATGCATTAAATGCAGATTCAGAGGTGCCCACACATGTGGATAGTACGAATTTGGACCCCTACCAAGTTTGGGATCAAATCTCCTTACCAAAATCAAGATTCTAGCTTGCCCTCTCAATACTAGTTTTTAGCACCAAAACTTGCTAAAAATGGATTTGCATTAGATCAATGGCTTATGCTTTTGTACTTGCATCACCATTGTTAGTTCTTAGGCAGACGACTTCACCATCCATTCCATCGGGGACCATAAGAGCCTCGCGACGTCAACATCAACCAAGCCTTCCACCAGTGAAGCTGACAAATAGGCTGCAACCATCCACTGGAGGGGAAATCCGACTTTCCAACAAAAAGGGTCTCTACACACCATCAACAGCCACAGTGCTAGGGAAAGGGAAGAAGGGGTTGGGCCCACTATATTCAAGCCCAAGCCCTTTGCAGAAGATCCTGCCACTACATCACCCAAAGCTGCCACAATGCCAAAAGATGAAAAGGTAGCAACTCCAAAGCCTCAAGGGAAGGCGCCAACTCTTGAAGCCGACAACAAGTGAAGCCACAAGGTGTACATGGAGTAGAAGGATTGCTATCTGACTTTGAGCTAAAGGACAAGCTAAGAAAAGGAGACTAGGGCAAGGAGGACAAAAGCTTCGAAGCATACATTGTTGTCCAAAAGTCAATCCCTCTCCCAAGGAGCAAGCAGAAGAGTTTCAGAGAAGTATAGAGCCTTGGAGAAAGGAGACTGGAAGAGATAGACCCATCATAGTATAGAAACAGAAAGTAGCTAGTCCAAGTGCTAAGCCCACAACCAATGTGGAGAGAGCTTTGCTTAATTATGTTTAATGGCCGAGACATGCTACAAGAAATATGTAGGTCTACTCATAGGAATCAACCAATCCAGTAGTCAGAGCTTGTGTGCACAACTTAACTATTGGAGCTTGATGGCTATTGGAATAAAGAGATGCCCTCATTGGAGCTGAATGTGAACCAACCATTGCAAACGAAAGAATATCATCTATCAATGGCAAGGCTATACTATAGAGGGACAATCACATCGACAAAATATGCCCTATTGATTGAGACATGGGAATAGAGCAGACTCATTCAGGACATGAGAAAGTACTTGGACCCATGTCTTATGACTGTAAAATAAGATGGCTAGCATTCAAATCAATTGGGAGCCAACTAGCGAGAAAAAGGATGGATCTCAAGGATCAAAAAGAAAAGGAGCACCAAGAGACATTGAAAATGGCGGGTCTAGAATGATTGCTCAAGGAAGTAATGGGTAAGCAATTGCGCTTATGAAAGCAATTTCAAATCAACGCTTTTCCAGATGAACAATCACCACTTTGCCACCCAACAATAAGCATGGGTCACATCAGTTCGGAGGCATTCTCAATGCCAGTAAAAAATTATGTGCCTCCTCCTTACTAAGCTCATGCACATAAATGCAACACAGTCAACTAAGATCAGAAGCAGTCTACGATCTTCTTCCACGACGGATTCTCTATTGGACTACAAAAGATATCACAATCCATTGATCAAAAAACCTTGCCCTATCTATCTTCAAGTTCTACAAGTATATTCATTAGATAGGAGGGTGAGCGAGTTCCCTCTCAGAGGTAAATTGTAAGAAGAACTCCCTAGAAAACTAAAATTCAAATGGAAATGATGTTCACAATGTTGTCATTTTTACATATTTCTCTAGCTTATGCAAATGACTTCAACATTCAACCTGGATCCGAAATGGTCAAGGATCTTATTGCAAATATTTTATTAGACATCGGAAGGTCACAAGACTAAGATCCATCTTCCCAACAAGATGGAAAGGATCTCATCCACCCATATCACCAGAATAAGCAATTGGTTTTACGTAAGCAATACAAAATCCACGCTTTTCCAATCATACAACCACCACTAAAGCAATAAAACTTGGAATACGCGCCAATATGCAGAGAAATATCCACATTAGGCAATCAAGGGCCAAACAACCATATTGTCAATTGTGAGGCGATATTTCAAATGCAAGCAAAAGTTATTTCATTAGAGACATGCACTATGAACAATGATTATCCTATGAAAAAATTTGGAAGCAATACAATACACCTCACTATCCCTACCATGTTTCACCTCCTCCACCTTCCCATACATAAATAAGCTTGAAGCCTTACCTGCTTCCATTCTCACACCCATGCTTCAAGTATTCGACATCACCAATGGAAGTGCTAAATGTACTTTGATTTGATCTAACGTCGCGATCAGAGTTGCCATAGTGCTTCTGGTAGAATACACGGCAGTTGGTGAACATGTCTTTGGCTAAGTTGCTGGTATCGACGCCTATGAGCTTGGGCCAAAATATCCTATTCTTGACCTTGGTGGCAAGAAACGGTTCTCGCCTTGCTACTGGATAGTAATAAGGATTTGTGCGCATATTGGAGGGAGCTTCGATATACCGTGCCATCGAGGTCTTACTTTGTAGGAAGAGCTGATGGCGCCAGAGAGGTTGTGGATCCAGGAGTTTGACTGCTTCTTTATGTGTCTGACACTGGTCCAAATCTGACAATATGTAGCCACCTTGTTCTTTTGTCATTGGATAACTCTATTTTTCACAAATAAGTTTTCAACAGCAATTTTTCAGCGTTGTCTGTTTTCCATATCAACGCGTCGGTGCAAGAGAGGTATTTTTTCTTACAAGGAACTAGCTACTATTTGTTTGTGTGACAATATGTGTCTTCTAGTGCATGACTAATACTCATCAACTCAAATCAACCATCACTCTCGTTGATCCTATATATAGAGGAACATGAGAGATGATTAGTTTTAAGCTACAAGATTAGAAAAACAGCTTCAAACTTAATCCTAACAGCTTTTGGATGTCCGTTGTAGTAGTCCGTGCAACTCGTCATTGTCTATCCATGTGTTGGGATCGTGAAGATGCCTCGCCATTGTAGCTGCCTGATGACCCCAATCGTTTCCTTGCGGTGCCTCTACGATCGTGAACGTCATTCGAAGCGTGAGGGCTTGGCAAGCTATCGCAAACAGACCGCAACTGTTGGAAGTAGATCTGATTTGCGAATGTTTGGCTAGATCCACTCATGATGTGGTGTAGTATAGAGAGGATCATCCACTTTCTAAGTTTTACCAAGCTTCAAACATAGTGCAAAAATAGAAAACAATGATGAAAGCACTAAGGCTTACCCAACTAGTGCCCGAAATAGAAATGAAACTAACTAAGATGACAAAATTCAAAACCTTACTAAGGCTTACCCAACTAGCAAGGTGATTAAACTAGATTCTAGATTAACACCCAAAGGGAATTAGAATGAAAGATTGCGGCTAACTAATAATCAATCAGCAAAGTACATGCCACAATACAACCAATGCGAAGGAGGCAAGAGGAGGCCCGGGCACCTTCCCTCAAGCTATGCACCTTCCCAAAGGGAACAAAATGAAATAGAGAGATAGTCTCAAAAACGGAGAACTTGTTAGCTTAATCTCAAAGGTGTTATTTACAAGGCAAATACCTCTCCTTTTATGGCAAGGAGGGTCTTCCATAAGTATCCACTAACTTATGGGTTAATCTATTTCTAGTCTTTCTAGAACTTCTAACTTGGGATTTAGAACTTCAAAGTTTCTAAACTTAGGAAAACCTAAGACAACATATCCCTAATCTTAAGTTTCCTAAGTCTAAGTTCTAAATCTAAGTTTAAGCTATTTTATTATTTTTTAAGCTTCTACTCATGGGCTTACAAACACATGCCATGGTGGAAGTTTATTAACAGACACTCGTACGTGGTGCTTACAAAACACATGCCACGGAGTTTTATTTCTCTTTTTTTTTTTTCTTTTTTTTTTTGTGTTAGCACAGATGCTAACATTATCCCCCTCCTTATTGGATTGGTGGTCCCACACCAATCGAAGCCTTTTCTTCTTGGATCTTCTGTGCTTCTTGGAGACGAGACTGTTGTTGTTGGGAGTGGTAGATTGTGGTGCCGATGCCCTCCATCATTTGCCACCGTAGTTTGTTCAGGAAGGGCATTGGTTTGTAATAATGGAGCATACCTTGTAAAATGTTGTGGGTTTTTCATAGCTCCACCATATCAATGTGCAGGGCTGAAGTGACTGTGCCTTCGATTCCAAAAACCCTTGAGTTCTGCCAGAATTGCTACCAGGCTGCAATTGTTCGCAAAATATCTAACGTCGCGATCAGAGTTGCCATAGTGCTTCTGGTAGAATACACGGCAGTTGGTGAACATGTCTTTGGCTAAGTTGCTGGTATCGACGCCTATGAGCTTGGGCCAAAATATCCTATTCTTGACCTTGGTGGCAAGAAACGGTTCTCGCCTTGCTACTGGATAGTAATAAGGATTTGTGCGCATATTGGAGGGAGCTTCGATATACCGTGCCATCGAGGTCTTACTTTGTAGGAAGAGCTGATGGCGCCAGAGAGGTTGTGGATCCAGGAGTTTGACTGCCTCTTTATGTGTCTGACACTGGTCCAAATCTGACAATATGTAGCCACCTTGTTCTTTTGTCATTGGATATTTCTTGGCAAACTCTTGAGAGGCACGCAACTCCTTGCTTGGTTCTATGGGCATGATTATGTGCCAGATGGTTGGTGCTTCAGAGGTCCACCATAGCGCCATCGACAAATTTTTGCATGGTATATCGTCCCCCTAGGGTGCTGAATAGATTTTATTGGAGCTCATTTACCAACCATACCGCTTTTTGGGCTGCAAGGGGTAACTGCTCCCAAGGGCCAATGTCAGGGAGGATGCGTGTATAGTTAGGATATGACATTGGGTTAAAGGGTAGAAAATCAGGTGATTGAGAGATGATAGGTGAAAGAGGTGAGGATATACTGCGTGGCGGACATGTGTGGATGGGTTAGTGGTGATGGAATTCCTACTAGTAATTGTAAGGCAAAATCATCTACATTGACTGTAGAGTCAAGTAGGGTGGATATTTGTACAGGTGAGGGCTTTTGTGGAAGTGTGAAATCGAAGCCCGTGTTGAGAGTGAGTGACGGTGTGGAGGTAGTAGTAAATGGTGGTGGTGGTGGTGGAAGTGTGAGAGCAAGTGAGGAAGTTCGGGTTGTGGAAGGTGCCGGTGTGGACAGAACCATGCCCATAGGATCAGAACCAGAAGTGTCTACCTCAACTGAGCTGTCTGCTACTGTCGTTACTGCTTGTTTGCGTTGTTGGGCATGGTGGAGTAAGGCCTCCTGCTGCGCTAGGACCTCCTTCGGGACCTGAGAGGATTTAAGGCTCCCTTCAGATTCAGCATACTCAGCATCGATGTCACTGGATAAAATGTCATGAGGTATGTCGGCTTCCGTGTCGATCGTCTTTTCTTTTTGCTCCTTAGTTGGTGGTGCTGGTGAAACTGGTTCTGTCGTCGGTTGGGGGGTGGCTCGCTTCTTAGTGCTCGGATGGATATCATCAAGCTCTTTGATGGCAGCAGCCGTTCGAGACCCCAACTGTTTGGTGACCAACATGTGGAAATATCCACTCTTGGTAGTTGGTTTCCTGGCTTTCAAGTCCCCGCACAGCTTTTCTACTACCTTCTCAGCCCACTTGTAGTTTTGAGTGAGATCGTCCATGGTGATGGTCAAAGAGAAGAGGTCACTTGGGGGGTATGTGATCCATCTTGGCAGTGTGCACCTCGACCATGGTGACAAGGATTTTTGAGGCAGCCTAGAGATGGAGATCTGTGAGGAGGCGGATGGCGATCTTGTCGTTGGTTTGGGCAATAGTTTTGCCGTCCTTTGTCAGAAACTTTGTAAAATACTTGGCATCATAATTGGTGCCCTTGCAATGGATCATCTCTCCGAGATTAGAAAAGCCAATGCTCTGTATATGCTCAGGAGAGATATTGATGATTGTGTAACTGCCACTCTTAGATGTAAGATTAAAGCTCTAAAATTCATCCAAAAAGGTTGAGTAGGCCAGTCGGATCAGGCTCTCGTACTGGTGATCACGGAAGTTTGCAAGGATATCCTTGGCCAGGATCAACTGCTCGGCGTAATTCTTGATAGAAAGCATAAAAATGCCCCCTGAATAAGGCCTAGGGGGTTTACAGTGATGTAGAGAGAGCGAGGAGTCACGGGAGGCCATAGTAACAGTGATTTTAGATTGCTTTGGCAAGTCTGAAAATTCTAGAAAATTTTGGCATAAATTGAGAACATGAATCTAAAATAACTTCGTGGAGAGAAGGGTGAAGGTCTATATATAGATTTTTTTGGTCAGGAATTCGCAACTCCACCCACAAATCGTCTTCAGTGTCCACGATTTTGTAATGATGATCATGAATTTTGAGGTAGTGTTATGAGGGCCGACGAATTTCTGTAAGTGATTTTTGTGTCTCAAAATAGAAAAAATGACTGACAGTACAAAAATGTGTTTGATCAGAATTCGTGAAGCTGACAAGGAAATTGTAGGAATGTTTCTAAGCTTTAGCGAATTGTCTGCGAATTCTGGAAGTCAGTATCTGATGCAAAAAAGTAACTTTTTTTATTTCTGAAAAGTTTGTCTCTGAGACAGAATTCGTGGAGGCTAAAAATGAATCATGCACTGTAGAAATAGGGTCAGACAAATTCTATCTAAGATGGTGTGAGAAAAATCTTCTGAAAATAATGACTTTTGTGGTTTTCTAAGAGAAAGACTGTTTGTATGCCTGATCTGATAGTATCTTGATGGTGTGGGCAAGAAAGCACTGCAAAAAATTTGTCGAAATGCAAGCAGACAATAAGGAAAAGTTAAGAAGAACAATAGGAAAGAAAACAACTAATAATCGCCTTGAAGTGTTTGGAGTTGTACATATCCAAAGGCAAAGAATTTTTTAATGACGTAAGGACCTTGGCCAAAAAATTTCAGTTTGCCTTTAAAGGCTTTGGCTTGGTATAGCAGGACCTTATCTCCAACCTAGAAGTCTCTAAGTTTCAACGATCGATCATGCCATGATTTTGTCGATGTTTGTGGACTTGTTGAGCATGGATGCTGATTCGTCATGTATCGCATAATTGTTCCAGATGGAATAACCTGTTTTCTAGAGTCTGTTGATTATCTAGCTCAAGATTATAGGCCACTCAAAGGGAGGGGATATGGAATTCTACAGGCATAACGACTTCTTGGGCATATGCTAGTTGGAAAGGGGTTAAGCTTTAGCTCTCTTCAGGGTGGTGCGATAAGCCTAGAGAGCAGCATGAAGTTTGAGTTCCCAATCAGATGGGTTGGATTCGACGGTTTTGGTGAGAATTCCACATAGGATTTTACTGGTGGCTTCCACCTGGCCATTGCATCGTGGATAGTATGGGGAACTTTTGCGATGTACTACAAAAAAATTTGAAAGGATATCTACTATGATAGAGTTAAGAAAATGTGTACCCCTATCACTGATAAGTTCTAGAGGACAGTTGAAACGAACTATAACCTAGACGAGTGTCAGGTGGTCTCCTTCTCGCAGAGATCCCATGGATAGTTTGGGCATTTGGCATGATAGAATTTTGTATCAGGCTTTTCAACTGTAACCTTGGCAACCGGTTCCACCTTGGAAGCATGTTGCGGATAGGCCCTAAGTGGAAGTGCCTCCATGTAATTGAGGATCTGAATATCAGAGATGTCCAAATCTTCTAAAAAGTTTTGAATTTGTAATACATTCGTCATCGACGAATAAATCTTCTAATTCATTAGTAGGTAGCCATGCAAGATTTAGTAACTCATCATTGTGTGGAAGGATATCAATAAAATTGATATTGATGATAGGTGTATCAAGATCAGGTAATTGGTCGTGATCGATCAAGAGTGGAGAGGTACAGTCATCCTGATGTTGAGCACAATAATTGGCATTCACACAATCAATGGTAGCTAAACTGTGACTCCAGTTTATGATATCAGTAGATTTAACATAATGACCTTTCTTGTGGCTGGACTTCATGGATGCGTGTAGGTTTGAGTTTGTCTGTTGACAAAACTGTCACGATTTCCAAAAGCGACTCGACCTTTGCTCCATCACGAATGACTCTTGCATTGGTGAGCCACGGACGACCAAGTAGTAATTCATATGAATCGGCATTATTGGAGATGTCAAGTATTATTAGATCTACAGAAAACTTTAGACCTCCTAGTTTGATCAACACTTGTGAAAGGAAGCCGGTAGGTTGGACCACACTTTGATCAGCCATCCTAAGCTGACAAGTGAGTTTGGCAAGCTTGTCTCTTAGATTCCATTCAAGCATGAGGGATGTGGAAATGATATTGACATCGGAGCCACCATCAAGAGCCGCTAAAACTTCACAAGATTGGTGATGGATAGTTGAGATTTTGATGTTTTCTCATTCGTTGAGTGGATTGGTTAGGTGTAAGGGCATTTCAGGCAACTCATCAGAGCTGGTGGTGTCATTGGATTGGATCTGGTATTTCCATTTGCCAGCATGCTTCTAGAGAATATGAAAAGGAAGAGTGACATTGGCTTGCAGTAAATTTCTCCAGACTTTGGTAGCATTAGAATCATATGTATAATAAACAACCGTTTCAATAGAGTATTGCAGTTGAGTATTGTCTTCCAAATAGTAGGTCCCTAGATCGATGGTATTCGGATCAAGATAATGGACAGCTTGTTGTGGGGCAAGTTGATTAACGACAAACTGTTGACATGGTGGTTGGTACTGATTTGGTGCAGTTGGTCACGGTTGGTAGACCCCTGGTCATGGCACAGGCTGTTGTGGAGGGTAGGGGTAGTATCCTCGATAGATGGTGGGTCTGGTTGCTGTTGAAAAATGGTTTCACAGTTGAGGGCATGCATTAGCAGTATGATGCTATGAGCAGATTGGACATCAAACATTTTCTTTTGCTGGAAAGGATTTCTCAGCAATCTGTTTCATTGTGGTTTGGAAATCGGCAGTGAGCTTATCCATATGAAATTGTTGAGCTTTTTGCCAGGTTTCCATTTGATGTAGAAGTTCAGAAGATTGGGCAACATTGTCAGACTTTGGGTGATTAGGATGGTCCGAATTCTTGAATTTCTTTTCACGATGGTCAAAGTCATCGTCGGAATCTTCGTCTTCCTCACGGATAGCCTTAGTCATCACATCTTTAAGTTGATCATAAAGGTCACCTGACTTGAGTTCATGACAGATGTTTTTAGGCAATCCAACCAAGAACAATTTTATGGCCATACGTTCGGTGATATTTTCATCAACACATTCTACTTTGAGACGTTTAAAACGCTCAATGTAGTTTCGAACAGACTCTTTGCGACACATCTTGATATGGATAATTTGGATGAATGGGCTCTGAGTCAGTTTGGATGGCTTGAAACACTCGATGAGAGCGTCCTTGAGGGTGGTCCAAGAAGCAAGACCAAGAGTTTTAAGATTAAGATACTACTCCTTGGCTGTTCCATAGAGTACCATGGGGAATAGGCGAAGCTTTTCAATTTTTGAGGTATCTCCATAAAACCGGCATGCATTGTTGGATTTATCTCCTCTACTCTCCCAAATCCTATTTTAATCTGCCTCCATTCATGCCGCATTTTTACTCATGTTGTCGCACAGTCTGCATATTTACATGTAAAATAAGATAGGCAAAAAACACGACTGTCTACATAAATATAAGTAAATTTTTACAGGCGAAAAAGACAACACTATGTTTTTACACGTGATTTGTGAAAGGCAAAAAAGGTGACACTGCTCTAAAATGCCAAAGATGCCCTAATGGAAAAGCGAAGGTACCCTATAAATCAAATTTTAAGGCATTTGTCAGAGTGTCGCATTTTTCGCATCTTCACCAACATTCATTTCAGCGAAAGCTGACGTCGCGGCCTTCTCACGCTCATCCCATGCAACTGTGCAATTAGATTTGACAATGACAACAGCCACCCATGATCTCCCACAGACAACACATCCACTTTGTACTTTATTCATCTGCACACCTGTAACATTATGTATATATATTGGATACCATCTACGTATTCAATAACTATGTGTGTGAAAAATAATAGCATCATAAGCTTATCAAAGATAGACAAAATAGATGCTTTCGCGCATCAATTCTTTGTATTGTCAATAGGTTATCCCTTTTTACAGATCGGAGTAGCTTTGTGAAGCACGTGATTTCGTTCGCTATTGTTTTGTGCTCACCAGCATTATTGACCTGTATATTTTGCTATACTTAATCTGATTACAGCTCTGTTTGTTTTGTGTTTAGATTTGTGTCAATATTGTTATGCTTTTTTACATTATGTCTGACTCTCTTATTGCTTAATCTGGTAGTCTGTTCTTAGCGAATTATTATTAGTCTAGTTGTTTGCGACTAATATTTAGTCTTGCCTTTCGCGACTAATTCGCGACTGATTATCAGTCTAGCTCAGTCTAGCTCTTCGCGAATTATTCGTGACTAATAATTTGTCTAGTTGTTTGTGACAAATTAGTTTTTTGATGTTTTATTGCTTAATGTTTGGCTACGTAATCAGATCGAACGTGATTTCTATCACTAACGTTCTGTTCATGTCTGATAGGCCTAGTCATGCTTAAGGAAAGAGTGAGATAGCTCATTCCGCTGCGCACAAATACTTTCCGTTCTAGTTCGTTTCTTTTAGAGCTATTTTTGTTTTCTCTCTCACACACCCTCTTTCCCAACATGGAATCAGATCTATTTTCTGTAGCCTGATAAGCTTCCACAGTAACAAGACTCTACTAGCCGATATAATAATTGTCTTCTTGTTTTGTATTTTCGCACCAGATTTTTCTTAAGTCGCTAATAGTTATTTCTATCACCTAGACTAATCTTCCACGTGGATTCCCAAGGGAAAGCCAGTCCTATCATGGACAAACTTGATGGAGCCAATTACCATATGTGGAAATTTAAGATGAAAATTGTGCTAATGGCTAAAGTATCTTAGGCCCAAACATCCAAAGAAATATGAGACAACTTGAGCACGCTATACGAAGTGCGAGATATAGTTTCCAAGCTACATCTCAGGAAGAAATTTGACTCCCTCAAGATGGCGAATGGTGATTCCCTGCAGAATCACATCAACCAATTCAAGAACCTGCTGAAGCAAATGGCCGCTGTCAGATCCGTCATAGATGATCAAGACATAGTGATGCAACCGCTTACAAGCTTGCCAAGCTCATATGACAGTTGGGTGATGATCATCACGACACATCCAGAGCTGACTCTTTCGAGAGTGATTACAATGTTGTTGTAGGAAGACACGCGGAGGAACAAAGCCTCAAGTTCCTCAGCTTATTCTCACGCTTTGTACACCAACAAGAGCACGACTAAGCAGAAGAAGAAAAAGGGCCCGAAGCAATCAAAGTAAGATCAGAAACCAACACAACACAAAGAACAATCGAATCCACAGATGAAGAAGAAGTTGTTCAGTAGATACTGCAAGCGAAACAACCACAAAATTCAAGACTGTCGGATACTGCAAGCAAAGAATAACAGCAAGGGGCAGTCAAATCAAGTGGTAAATGCAGTTACAGAAGCTCCACAGCCCATTCAAGAAATGGATCATGATGCCTTCATGACCAACCATCAAGGAGCATCCAACGACAGTTCTTGGTTTCTGGATTCCGGTGCCACCCAACATATGACCAGTCTCATTGGCTGTTTCGAGTCCTATACACCCTACAGTACCAATAAATATGTTCATCTTGGTGATAATAGCACAGAAGCTATTAAAGGTAAAGGTACTGTAAGATTAAGCTTTGCAAATGATCAGTCTCAAATGATCAGTCTAAGCTACTTTCTAAAGTCCTGTATGTACCCAATTTATCTACGAATTTGCTCTCTGTATGCAGAATCACAGATCTAGGACATAAAGTAGAATTCGAATGTGATCAGTGCAAAGTAGTTGATAGGACATGCAAGATCCTAGCACTTGAAAAGAGGCATGGATACTTGTATAAATTAAGTACGCTCTTAGAGTCGTCTCTGAGAGATGCCCGACTTGCATCGCTATAGGATTTCACTGGAAATCCTGCATTACGAGAAAAACAAAGACCATATTCTTTTATCTGTTGCAGGTACTGTAAGATCCTTTTGGCAATTTTCCAGTGTGTAGGTCTTGGATTAATGTTGAATTGGCTCAATCTGAAAACAGTGTAAGCAATGTCCGGTCGTGTGTTGTCTGCCAAGTACATCAATGAACCAATAAGCCTTCTATAAGACCTTTGCAATGTTGCTTCCCACTCTGCATCATCTTTAGGATAGTCTTTATTTGCCAGTAATGTGCCAGGTACCATCGGAGTGTCCCTTGCAATTTGTCATATGAAAATCATCAATGATTTTCTGAATATATATTGATTGGTGTAGGTACAATTTTCCACCCTCGAGATCTCTGTCAATCTGCAAGCCCATGTAGCATTTTGCTTCACTTAGGTCTGATATTTCAAAGTGCCTTGAAATATCATCTTCTTTCACCTATGCAATCAACGTGTTGCTCTTTGACAAAATCAGTTTTGTCATCAACGTAGACACCAATGATAATAATTTCACCATCCTTACTTTCAGATATCAGTCTAAATCAATATTCTCAGACAATTCTATTTTGTCATAATCAAAGTGCCATTGCTTTATCAGCCAGCCCTAGATTTCATTCTAGGAGTAAGCACATTGAAATTAAGTATCATTATGTCAGAAGAAAAGTTCTTGACAAAGAGGTTGACTTGTAGTACTATTGAACACAAGATATGACAACATATATTTTTACTAAAGCATTAAGCTTGGATGCACACAAATTTTTTTGTGCGAAACTAAGTTTGAAGGTCAAAGCATTCATATATTCAGATTACAAGGGAGTGTTGGATTATTCTCCTGCTGATCAACTAATCAGTTTTAATCTTCATCCACTACATTACCTAGCTCTGTAGTTTTATGCATGTTTTTACACAGTCTGTAGAACTACACAAAAATCTCTCACAGGTGAATTCCACAAGTAAATTTCTAGGAAGTACTAATTGGACGGATGCTAGCTCACTATGGCCAACTGGCCATTAAGATCTACGACTTAATTAGCTATCCTACTGGACTAGCCGCATTTTCCTAGTGAAAATAACTAATTATACATCTATTATTTCATTCATTCATGCAATGTATTGAAGCAGAATTTAGAAGCTCTCTCAAGCTTTCAAGTTTGAACACTCTTGAGCATTCTAGCTCAGTTCTTTAGAGTTGTTTTAGAGTTTTGCTATTAGCACTTACTGCGGAAGTGCAAATCAGACAGAGTTTTCAGAGATAGCTTAGAGTATGCGGTTTTTATCCACAATTGTCTTGTGCTCATCATTTTGCTAAACCAATATATCCTTTATTGCGTTCATTATAATGTCAAAATCTCTATGATCTCATATTGCTTTTGTTTGATATTTCGATTCTTTATTGTTTGGCAACATAATCACTTTAGCTCTAATGATTTCAAAGTTAGTTGCTTAAAGATTGAACATGACTCTTGTCATTATGTTTTGTTCAATATTGATAGGTGTAGTCATGCATTAGGAAAGCAGGCTCATTCCGCTGCTCTCAATAAGTTGTTCACAAGCTTCGACTTGCTGTTATTGCATTATCACCTCTTTACAACACCTATGAGTACTTGTTGTCTCCCATCTATTGTGAGGTATGGAGTTGCATCATGAGAAAGATAAGGATTGTGTTTTGAAAGTTTCATAGACCTCCTTCTATGGGAGAAATCACACCATTATGAGCTGAAATCATTGAGGAGTCAGACAATATGTCTTAGGAGTGAGAATTTTAAAGAGAAATGCTTTGTTTTTGTGAGTGCATTATGATATTGGTATGAGAACTATTGTCTTAGAAAGAAGGATATGGTATAATCGATGATTTGTGTGTGTTCAAGGCTATGGCAACATCACGCACTTTGCTCTACATGGAGAGGGATCATAACGTGTGTTGAATTTACGGATGACAGTACCTCACAACTCAACAAAATTTGGTCTCTTATACACTCCAACTACAATCGCTCTCATGAAAGAAGAAATTCTCTTGAATATCTTTGATGTACATCCTCTCTCATGAACAAGCAATGAGTTTTATCAAACTCTCAAAACTCAGTCATAAATTTCAAATACAACTAGACATCCCACATCTCTCAAATAGTTCTTCATAAGATAGAAAGATATGTAACCTCAGTCTCTCAAATAGTTCTTCATAAGATAGAAAGATATGTAACCAACTCATTTCTCAAGGTCCTCTCATCAATAGAATGACTATCAACACTTAGAAATCTCTCTCAATCACAAAGTTGATGGATACATAACAACACAAGCATCCATATGCAAGACGTCACAACTCATAATTCTAAACTATTTCTCACTTAAGCTGGAAAAATATGGCACTCATAAGCAATGGCACCATCTCATGTAATGAAAAATAGTAAGCCTACATCAAAAGCAAGTAAGCATAAGATGTGGAAGAACCCCAGCCTCCCCATATTGAAAACCTCTATGACTCCACAGTTACTCCCAAACCAATCTAATTCAACAAATGTTCAACATTCCAAACTCCCAAATCGGAAAAGGCTTCAAATCTAACACAAGCTCAATGACTATCAACCATCAAATTTTTTTCTACCCAATCATATGTTTAACACAAGGAGTGGCCTCTCTTTCATAGCCAAACCCCAAGGGTTTCCCTTCAATATGGCATTTTGTCAAATGTCATGCATTTTATACCTTCCTTGCCACATGTCCCTCCCTTATTAGGGATTCACCCAATTTAGTAGATCCTCCAAGTTGCTCACCTCCTTCAAATAGAATGCACTTTGGGGTTTGGAGCCCAACTTGCTTTACAGCTTATCTTGGCCACGCTTTCCAAGTTTGCTTTTCGTTGTATTCCCCTAGTGGATGTCCTTCTAAATTGCTTTTTTTTTTCTTTCCCCAAAATAGCATGTGCTTAGGGGAAGGAACCTTTTGGCCTTATCATCCTTAACCAACCTAGTAGGTACTAGTCAATTCCTATGAGTGTAGCTGGCCCATCATTTTTCTGTGTGTCGGTTTTTCCAGATTGTCGATTTTTCTATGTTGTTGGCTTTTCCATGTGTTCGTACTACTTGGCTCGTTGGTCTGTCCGATGCTCGAAATTTGCTCTACTTTGCCGTCAAAGAAAAGATAGTGCATGTGGGAGAGCAGTTAACACTCACGCAGTTCAAGAGACTACGATCCTTGTTGGTGAAATATAAAGACTGTTTTGCCTGGAGCTATAGTGATCTAAAGGGCATTCCGCCAACAATAGTCCAACATACCATACCCTTGGTGGACGGAGAAGTCCCCAAGGTGAGCCGTTACTACCGTTGCAACTCGAATTATACAGAACTGATCAAGTAGGAGTTGCAAAAGCTGATGGACGCAGATTTCATTTACGAGATCGAGCACACGTAATGGGTATCACCGATAGTTATAGTACCCAAGAAGAATGGCAAAATGCGGATCTATGTGAATCTGAAGGCGCTAAATGCAGTCACCAAAAAGGACCATTTTTTTTTACCATTTACGAAAAGTGTCCTCGACAGGGTAGCTGGCGCCAAAGCCTACAGTTTTTTGGACGGCTTCAGCGGCTACAACCAAGTGAAAATAGCCCCCCAGGACCAGCACAAGACAACATTTGCCACGGAATGGGGAACCTATGCCTATAAAGTGATGCCATTCAGACTTTACAATGCCACAAGCACTTTCCAACGAGTCATGCAGGCGGCATTCAAAGATTATTTGCAAAAAAATTTGGAAATTTTCTTGGACGATCTGTGCATGCATGGACCAGATTCAGAACACTTATCCAATTTGGAGAAGGTGTTACAAAAATGCCGCGAATACCAGATCTCCCTTAATATAGAAAAATTCAATTCTAGGTGACACATGGCTTGATTCTAGGCCATATACTGTTAAGACACGAGATCTCCATAGATTTATCAAAGATCAGGATCATTATTGATCTACCACCACCAAGGACGATCCGCGAGGTCTACATTTTCATGGGTCATGCTAACTATTATAGGATCTTCATTCTTGATTTTGCGGAGTTAGCCAGATCAATCTACAAACTCACAACGGATCCACATTGAAATGAGAAGGCCCTAAAGGCTTTCCAAAAGCTTAAGGATGCATTGGTTTCAACACCAATCTTACGCCCATCCAATTGGTCCATTGAGTTTCACGTGCATACGGACGCATCAAAGTATGTAGTTGGAGCAGTCTTAACCCAACCAGGTGAACAAAAAGGATTTTCCAATCCGGTTTGCAAGCCGACAGCTCAGTGATACTAAAATGAACTATTCAACCACAGAGCAGGAAGCACTGGCAATGATCTATGTGGTTAAGAAATTTTGACATTACTTGATGGCCACACACTTTGCTTTTTATACGGACCATCAACCCTTGCTCTATCTTGTTAATAAAACTTGCAACACTGGAAGAATCACCAGATGGCTACTTCTGTTATTGGAGTTTGATTTTCGGATAGTAGTTCGCAAGGGAAAACAACACTACATGGCAGATCATGTGTCACGAATCAAGGGAAAGGAGATTGCAACCCAACCCGACAATGAGTTGGTAGATGCTGCCTTATTTTACGCGGACACAGTACCAGAATGGGCTGCCGACATTGTTGAATATCTAATGCGGGGCCAACCAGACAAATCACTACCAAAGGCGGAACAACGGAAATTGATCTTGAAGGCTAGACCTTATCAGTTGATTGTCGGCCAGTTGTACCGAAGAGGTCTTGATGGAATTCTTCGGCAGTGTATTCTTCCTCATGAGACCACCCAGATCATTTCGCTTTCACATGAAGGCATGGGTGGGGGTCATTTTGCATCTGACATTACAGTTTGCAAGATCCTACAATCAGGATGTTGGTGGCCAACGATTCATAAAGATACGGAGGAATACTTGAAAAAGTGCGATGTGTGCCAAAGGGCAAGGAGACCAACGAGATTGAACTATGATCTACTGCACCCAGTCTTAGCCCAAGCACCATTCGAAAAATGGAAATTGGATTATATTGGTCCAATTTACCCTGCAGCAAGGAGTTCCCAGGCTCGACACATAATCGTAGCCACAGACTACCTCACCAAATGGGTCGAAGCCAAGGCAGTAAGAGTAGCTGATGCTAGGACCACTGCCAAGTTTCTTTATTAAAATATCATTGTGCGCTTTGGATGCCCGGTGGAGCTAGTTAGTGATCGCGGAAGCCATTTCATCAATGAGACCATCAAGGTGCTGCTGGAAGAATTCTTCGTGATCCATAGAACTAGTACGCCTTATTATCCAATAAGATCTTGTGTAGCGTGCTCACGAAAACAGTTGAAGCTAGCAGATTAGATTGGAAACACAAGTTGCATGCTGCACTATGGGCATTCAGGACAACATATAAAGGGAGCACTGATCAAACACCCTTCCAATTGGTATATGGTCAGGATGCTGTGATGCCAGTAGAGTTTTTAGTTCCTTTATTAAGAATTGCCACTGCGCAACGTCTTAATGACTCCAAATCTCTACAACTACACCATGAAGTTCTGTATTAACTCTGTGAAACACGCTTACTAGCTGTGCATGCACCGGCAGCTGAAAATGAAAGACACAAAGCTTGGCATGATCGCAAATTACAAAAGAAGGATCTTCGTTCAGGAGATCTGGTCCTGATGTATAAAACCAAGGCGATCAAGGGAAAGTTAAAATTCACTGGCGAAGGTTCTTATAGGATCAAGAAAATTTTTAATCATGCAGTCGTGAACTTAGAAAAGCTAGATGGAATGCCATTAAACACACCCATCAACGGTAGCCGGTTGCACAAGTACTGGCCACCACAGTAAGACAGATCAAGATTGGGGATGGCACGTTACAAAAAGCTAATCTGCTACGGCATCACCGCTAGATCTAAGGAGATCAAGCCAAATCAAACTAGATCCATCAAGATTCAGCCAGATCTGGCAAGATCGGGGAAATCCATCAGAATCCAAGGAGGATCCAGATCCAGATAGGATAAAAAAAAAAAAAGATCATCAAATTGACTGATGAATCTACTATCAAGAATCCATCAGAACTTCCAGAGAACCACCAACAGTCAGATCAACCAGTTTACAAATCAGAAAATCTTGAGATCTCATCAAAAAACACTCTAAAAAAGCACTTTTTTCATGATTTTTTGAGATCACTCGGGAGATAGCTCTTGAAAATTGGACAGTCACCAGATCTGACCTAGATGCATCCATGAAAATCTTTGCGAGAGTTCTTGATGGAGGAATCATCATTTTTTAGTGTATGCAAGAGTTTCCAGAAGCTGAATTTTCAGAACCCTTGCAGAGCATCAAGATCATCTTACCAACCCTCACAAGGTGTCTAAATGAAATCAAAGCAGTGAAATTAGCTTGTCTACATGGTCTGATCTTGAAAATCCAATCACAGGAACAAGTTGTGCGAGAGATCACTTCCTGCGAGAGTTGAACCCTCAGAGACAGCCCAAACCCTTGCAGAACCTTCGCATAGCAGTCAAATCACCTTCTGAACTCTCGCAAACTTCCATGAGGTCTTAGAATTTTGTGAAGAAGGTGTCTGCCAAAAATTGGGTGGAACTGAACAAGGAAAAGTGGACTTCACCTAATACGCACTCTAAATTCCGCTATATAAGGGCTGAATTTGAGTCATTTGTCACCTTTTCTAGCGAAGCTCTGCCGAAATTTACTCTGAAATTACCAAGTTCTCCGTTTGCAACCAAACTTCCTACCAGCTGAACACTCGTTATTCTCAGTTTTCTACTGTTTCCACATCTTTTTCCATTCTCCACCATTTTTCTTACTTTTTCGACCTCTAATCATCACTGCTAACATGGCCTCCTCATCCTCTGAAGACTCTGGCACCAAACAGGTGATCATACGTGAAATCTCTGAGGCCACACAGATTTTGCCTTTACCCTCTGACGCTCTGATCCAACCATGGCTGTAGGCAGCCGGCCCACTTCTAGAAGCAATGGGTTTTTACCCGGCGCTTTTCAACTCTGAGATTAACATGGGCTTCGCCCTTCATGCTTACGCCACATGGGACGAGGACCAGGCTCATTTCCACTTCCTGTACCAAGGTACCATGTACAAGGTCAGGATTAATGCGGACTCGATGGTCACCATTGGCATTATGTCCGGTGATCGTCAACCCATCTCCCATCACTACGCCAAAGGTTCGATCAAACCTTTCATCACCCAAACTGCACCCAAAGTCCCCATCCATACTAACAATGGTTACCTGGTAGAAGCTATCACGGAACCTGTCATATAGACAGCTGCGCATTTGTTGAATAACTTTCTAGTCATTTCAACATTTTGCAAGGACAGAATCCAATCTAAGCTGCTAAGTCAAATAGTAAAATCCTTTCTGGAACTCCCTAACCCCTCTGTTGTGCCATACAACTGGCATAGCTTCCTCATTCGTGAGCTAACCCTTTCCATTAAACCCAACAACTGTGACCATATCACAGCAGGTCCCCTATTGTGTAACTTTGCTTGCACACGTCTCGAGGCAAAAGTGCATGGTTTTCAACGCTCATCCCTCCTGTCTACCCTTGTGCCACATACTAACCTTTTATCCGCCATCTCAAGCATCTACCTCCTCCCAACCTGCAGTTATTAACACAACGGCCAACAAACGAATGTGTGGCACTGCCTCTACATCCACATCTCCACCCGTTACCCGAAGACGTGTCTCCACTACCGCACTAACCACTCCATCAACCATCATCATTTCCTCTTCTGTGCAACCCCCCACTCCGATCTCTGCTGTCGTTACCTCTCTCCCTGCTCCATCCACATCTGTTTCTGTGTCCATCCCCGTTTACAGGCTAGTACCAGCCAAGATCAGAGCCAGTAGGCAGCAGGGGGATCTCAACCAAATCAAGGGTCCAAAGGCCAAGACCAAGGGCAGACGGATGCGGCTGTTGAGATGCGAGACCAGGGCCAAGGCGCAACCACCAGCCAAAGCCAAGCAACATCATCCAGAGGTTCTCGTACGATATCTGCCAGCCGGGCCTTCCGCAGACCGAAGTCCGTGGATGAGAAAATCAATGAATTTTTATCAAAGTATCCCCACGAGTCATCAAGAGGCGGCTGGCAGATATCATTCTCAGCTCAGACCATAAAGAAAAACGAACTACAAGCATTGCCCGCCCTCCAATCACAACCAGAGTGGCGTCAGCAGTTATTCGAAAGAGACCCTGCGGCCATCAAGGCCTACGTGACGAGTCCACAACAATTACGGGTGAACGCGTACTTCCTGCCATGTCCACGAAGATCCAAATGGGAGGAATGCGGCACCCCTTTGGACAAGATCACACTTTAGAATTTCAATTGGCCGGTTATACAATCAGAATATGGGTGGACTACGGATGTAGATGCCAGAAGGGCTCTCACCGCATTCGCCAACCAATACATCAATTGCCCTGATCCCACACTCCGCGCGACAACCACTTACGTCCGAGATTTAGAACATCTGATGGGGATCGAAACTAAATGGGACAATTTTCTCCCATCCATATTCTTTGATGCACCTTCAGACAAAGTCGAAGATCAGCTGCCAATAGCTCGTGTATATTACCGAGCTGCGCTTCTGGGTGATTCATGGACATGTTGATTCCAAACATGGGTCGACCAAGATTGGCTGTGGGGGGTCCACAAGTCTCTTCACATGCCAAAGGACTTGAAAAAATTGGACTGCCTCAACTTATGGAGGACGTCACCACCTACCTCATCCAACAAAGGCGGGTGAAGAACGCTCTACTAAACCGGCAGAGTGCCGAGGGACCGGCACTACTTTAGGCCGTGGGTCCTGTTGGGGGTATTCCCAACAAAGTGTAAATAAATAAAATCATCCAATAAAATGTGTTGCGAGGGCATGGCATCATGCGTGTATAAGCCCATGGCCCAATGAGCACACAAATAAAGTTGTAAATAAAATAAACCTGACTTGGGCCTTGGAATTAAAATAAAACTAGAGGCCCAATGTCATTTTTAAACTTAGAGATTACTATTTAGAGTTGGGTCCAAATTAGGACTCACATGAATCTTGTGATTTCGACCCTTGGATCAAGTTGGGTCCAAGATGAATGGATAGGATCATTGTGAATATTAGCCAATAGGATTGAGGGGCAAGGGCCTTTCCCATTTTATAAAAAAGCACCATTTGTACACTATTTTCATGCTTAATGAGAAGGAGGAAACTCTACCAATTTTGGAAGAGAAGCATCCTCATTTGCAATTCAATGCTTGCTATTGCTCTTGTTGTTTTCAATTGCTTTCAAGTTCATGCTTTTTGGTTTCAATAGTTTATGTTTCTCCTTTAGCAACTATAATGTGCATTTGAGCTAACCTCCACCCTCACTCTCTATCTCTCTCTCTTTCTCTCTTCTCTTCTCAATCTCTTATTTTCTATCCCTTCCCTTCACCCAAATCATGATGAATGTTAGTGTAGAGGAGTAGAGTTAAAGGAGAATAGTGTTAGTGGTGAGTAGAGTTAAGGGAGAAAGTAGGAAACTAACTAAAAGTAGCATCGATGCATAGTTAGGTACCTATCCAGTGATCTAACCCTTGTTGACAGGCGGGAGGGCTATACTACGTAAGATCTTCGACCCTACACGTTCGTTTCTTTCTCATCTTTTGTCAAGTAAACTGCGCACTTTGTTAGTAGAATCGAGATCTATCTGATCAGGTGTTTTACAGCTCCCTCTCAAAGTGGGCAGTTGGATTAATCCCAATCTTCTTCACTACTTCTCAAACAAAGCTATACTGAGTGGCTTTGTAAAGATATCAGCTGTCATTTCCTCTATGGGTATGAAGGTTGTCTTCAGTATTTTCTTCTCAACTAAGTCCCGAATAACATGATACTTGATAGCTATGTGCTTCGTTTTTTAATGAAATACAGGATCTTTCGTAAGATAGATTGCTGAAGTGTTATCCATTAACAAGACATAATGTTTAGAAATAGTATTATCAAATCCTTCCAAAATTTGTCTGATCCAAATCAGCTCGTTTGCCATCTTGGCTACTGCTACATATTCCGCTTCACAGGAAGACTGGGCTACTGATGTTTGCTTCTTGCTTATCCAGAGTATGGCTGCGCCAAATACTAGAGTACAACCTCTTGAAATACTTTTGCTATCATCCTTCATGGATGCCCAACTTGCGTCACTGTAAGATTCGATGTGAAATCTAGCTTCCTTCGAATAACACAATCCATAGTCTTTCATTTTCTAGAAATATTGTAGTACTCTCTTTGCTAACTTCCAATGCAACGATCTTGGGTTCTGATTATATTGGCTCAGCCTGTATACCACAAACGCTATATCAGGTCTGGTGTTGTCTGCTAGATATAACAATGATCCAATTAGCCCATGATAGGGTGTTTTGGCCATTTGCTTCTCTTCCTTGAGAGTCTGCGGATAATCTGCCTTGCTCAGTATTGTTCTAGGTATCATGGGAGTATGCACACCTTTGTATTTGAGCATGTTGAAGTCTTCAATGATCTTTTGAGTGTACTTTTGTAACTTACCACCTTCAAAGTCTCTTTTGACCTGCAAGCCTAGATAGATTTTTGCTTCTCCTAGGTCATTGATCTCAAATATTTCAGAAATGTCTCTTTTGACATCTGAAATTAACTTATCTCTTCTTGAGAAGATAAGCGTGTCATCAACATAGACAACTAGAATGATTATTTCATTTTGGACATGCTTGATATAGACATTTGATTCAGCAAATAGAGGTTTGAAGCCTAAGGAACGTAGTGCTTTGTCCTTCTTTCTATACCATTGTCTTGCTGCTTGTTTCAGACCATAAATGCTTTTATTCATGTGACATCCGTATTATGGATATTCTTGGCTTTCAAAACCGTCCATGAATAAGTCTTCTTCCAATTCTGCATGCAAGAAAGCAGTCTTCTCGTCCACAATATGGATTTTCAGATTATGAGCCACTACGTAAGCAAATAACAAGCGAATTGATGTATGTTTGACTACCGGTGAGAAAGTATCAGTGTAGTCGATTCCATACTTCTGTGAAAATCCTTTAGCAACCAACCTTGCTTTGTATATGATGTTTTCTCCATCAAGACCTGTTTTGATCTTGTAGATCTGCTTGCATTTGACTGGTTTTTTGCCATCAAGAATAGGTGCAAGTGTCCATACATTGTTCTTATACATGGATGACATTTCGTCTTCCATTGCTTGAATCCACCGATCTTTATCTGGGCCATCAATAGCTTCCTCGAATGTTTGAGGTTCGTCAGAAAAACCACAAAATTCAATGGCTGTATTAAAAACATCATGACCATACCTTTATGGTGGTATTCGTTGTCTGTCATATATTCTCACAGGTGGTTTCGAATTTGATTCTATAGGTTTCGAGCTCGATTATGATTCGACCTTGTCTGTTGGAATTCGAGCTGGTGATTCGAGTCTGTCAGGTACTTGATCTTGACATCCCTCTGAATCTGGTAATTCTCTTTCATCTTCTGTTTGTTTTACTTATGTCGCCGTTGGTAGCCCATAATAGTTTTTGGAAATTTCATAGCCGACTAAATCACTGTTTGTCGACTCATCGAATTTGACATCTCGAACGATTTTTATTCTGCCAGTTTCGGGTACATAGACACGATAATATGACGAATGTAACTCGAATCCTACCAGAAAATCTTGTTATGTCCTTTCATCGAGTTTCTTTCTCAGTTTGTCTAGTATGTGCATATACACTGCGCATCCGAATGTCCAAACATGGGCAAGATTTGGCTTCGACTTCCACCATATCTCATGAGGAGTTTTATCCGGTATTCGAGATTTCATAATATGATTCTGAAGATAATTCGATGTAGCCACTGCTTCTGCCCACAACTGTTTTGGTGCTTTTGCATGAGCCATCATACACCTAGCAGCTTCCATCAATGTACGATTTTTTCGTTCAGCTATTCCATTGTGCTGAGGTGTGTATGATGCAGTCTTCATATGCATAATACCTTGATTAGTACAATAAGCTTTGAATTCACTGGAAATGTACTCACCTCCACGATTTGTGCGAATCTGCTTCAACTGATTGCTTGTCTGCTTCTCAGCCCAATTTGTATACTCAACAAATTTCTCGAAAGCTTCAGATTTTATACGTATAAAGTATACTACAGCGAACTTGCTGAAGTCATCAATAAACATAATGAAGTACTTTGCATCACCCAATGAGAATACTCCGAATGGTCCACAAATATCTAAATGCACAATTTCAAGTACCTTAGTTGCTTTATAAACATCCTTAATGAAAGGTGTTCTAGTCATCTTGCCTTTAAGACATGATTCGCAGGTAGTTCGAATATCTCTACTTTTAATTTCGACTCCTTCAATTCTTTGACTCTTGTTGGCTTGGTGCAAGGCTTCCATGTTCCTGTGACATAGCCTCTTGTGCCACAATATATATGTTGATTCTTGAGTTTGGTTCGCTTGTTCGATTCGAGTTCGAATGTTCAAGTGATACAAATGTCCTTCTCTGTTACCTTTAGCAACTAGGTTATCAAAATCTTCCTCGAACAATTTACAAGAGCTCTTTGTGAAGGTAATTGACATGCCTGTATCGACTATCTTTGCTACGGATAGAAGATCTTTGTCAAGAGTAGGGACATAGAAAATTTCCTCCAGTTTCTTGTCGCCCTGATTCATGTCCAACCATAGTACACTAGTTCCATCAACCACGTGTCTAGAACCATTTCCAAGTATAATGAATCTTGAATAGTTCGTCTTCTTGTACTCAGACAATATTTGTTTCGAGGAAACAAAATGTGAGGTGGCTCCCGAATCAAGTACTACTTCTCAAATTCTAGAAATTGTTGAGCAACATAGATTAGCACTAACATAAGCTACTGAGTTCCTTGTCGTCTTGTCTTATGTTGCTCTGGAGCATTGTACTTTGTCTTCGACATAGTTTGAATTTGAAGGTGTTGTTCTCCTTTTTGTTTCTAGAATTCTGATAACAGTCTACTGTTGCATGACCCCGTTTATGACAATGAATGCATTCAATCTTTGGATTTAACCAACACTTATCTTCTGTGTGACCTAATCTTTTGCAGATCTTCTTATCACTAGAATTTTTCTATTGTTTTCCAGATTGTTGATCATTTGTCTTAGACTCATTCTTTTTAGACGACTCCCTCTTAAACTTAGACTTCTTAGAAGATTTATTCTTCTGAGTAAATAGAGCATTTTCGGAATCACCATTGTCGTCATAGAGTTCACGAGCTTCTACTTCCTCTTTGACTCCGTCTATTGCCTTTTGAAGTGTCATTGTCACATCTTTCGCCAATAAGATTCGAGTTGTGTGGAATGACCTGGGTAGGGCTCGAAGAAACTAACTAAGCTGTTTTTCCTTTGAAATTGCATTTTTCGTGCCATAATTCTACAAAGAAATAAACAAATCTTTAATCTTTCATACGAATGTGGTCTGGCCCTTGTCGTCCCACTATAGGTAAGTTAATTGGTCTTCCAAAAACATGATCTAATTACGAGATCGAGTCTCATTCTTGGTTTGCAATTCTTTCCATAAATCTTTTGCGTTCGAAATTGATATAAGATCTAGCATTATATTGTCATGCACTGAAGACGCATAATTGCTATAGCTTTGTCATTTCTCAAACTCCATTCTTAAAGTTCTTTGCCAAGAGTAGTTATTGGCTTCTCCTCTATTGGTTCTACCCATGGCCATAGACCTTCGCCCTTCAATATGGGTGAAGTCTTTAATTTCCAAATCAAGTAGTTTGAACCTTCTAGATCCAAGATTGTAGCGATCTTAGCCTGAATGTTGCTGATCGACGACATCTTTTATTTTTGAATAACTCAAGATGCGGCTTGCTGATGGATGTATGAAGAATGCTGAGAGGGATGTAAAGATTCTTTTGTAGAGAAACTTTTGTAGGTATTCTTTGAATGTCGCCTTGCATGACTCTCTGGAAGGAACTAGGGGCATTGCAAAGATCAAATGACATTACCTTATAGGCATAAGTTCCCCATTCAGTGGAAAATGTTGTCTTATGTTGATCTTCTGGCGCTATCTTCACTTGATTGTAGTCGTTGAAACCATCCAAAAAACTCCTAAGATTTTGTTCCTACTACAATCTAGAACACGTTTTGTGAAAGGTAAGGAAAAATGATCATTTTTTATAACCGCATTTAACACTTTTAGATTTACACATATTCGCATTTTGTCATTCTTTTTGGGTACTATGACTATTGGCAATACCCATTATGTATGCTCGATTTCATAAATGAAATTGGCGTCGAGCAGCTTTTGTATCTCCTGTTTGATGAACTCCGTGTAGTTAGGATTGCTTCGCATGGCTCTACTAGATTCATCAGTTGCATCCATGCAGGTCCTTCAAAGACTCGTTCCTTAGTTTTCTGATTCGTATCAGACTCTCTTTGCGCTTTCGACAGCATAATTACCACGTCGTCTAAGGTATAATTTTTGAAGGTTTATGGCATCTTGTGAACTGGCGCTCGATGAGATTCCTCCTTCAATAGGTTGATCTTAGCATGACTTGTAAGCTTTGGACTTCCAGTCATCTGGGATGATGACGCTGCATCTGGTTCCAATCAGATAGATTTCAAGGAGTCCAATACCTTCTTTTTTCCTTTTCTATCAACATGATCGGTTACATCCTTGTTATCCTTCTTGGGAATCAGCTTCATATTCGCTTCATAATTGTGAATATCTACATCAACCGTAGCTATCGCTTCTTCCAGTAAATCATTCCAATGGATCACCTGATTGTAGCGCTGTTTTATTTGATTCTTCTCAGTGGTAGGTGCCTTGGGTGGTTCCACCTTGGAAACTCTAGATATTGGCAATTTTTGCAGAGGTTGAGCTGGTATCCTTCTCATTCCATATTGATCGGGATCCAAATGTTGCAAGATCCATTCATTTGTCAACTTAGCTTCTTTGTTGAATGAAAAAGACATGTTGCCAGGGTACCAAGTCATCTTCAACTATTTTAGGAATTGATTCCACTGCTAACCTTGCCACATTGATCATGTTCAATCCATAGGTTGTTGGTGTGTCTAGGGCGTAACCCTGAAGCTATGCTAGGTTATGTATCCGAATCTGGATGACATGCATGCCCGACCATACAGTCAACTGTGGCCAATGCTTTTGTCCAACGCACAATATTAGTTTGAGAATTGTTATGACCTCCCTTGACTAGTCTTGGGCTATCAATATTGTGGTCTGTGGTGGAGGAATCATCATCAACCTTGGAAGTAATAGATTTCACCGCCCAAGTGGTTGGATCTACTTCTACTAACTACTCTCTATTCTCAAAGATGAGTTTTCCGGTCCCCCAATTGTGAACCACTCACGTGACTCTCAACCAAGGTCCTCTCGATAAAACTCGATAGGCAGAAGGAGACTCGGGTATTTCCATCACCACAAAGGTGATTACAAATTACACTCCTGCTATCTTTACTGGAATGTCCTCAACTACACCTTTTGGTTTCAATAGTAGAGATCAAGTTGACTCATGATCCCCCATCTATCACAGTGGCTTCGTCCTCGTATCTCTTGTGTTTGATCGGCAAGGTGATGTTGTGTTGCTCACTCTCCCATGTTGTCCCAATATTGAGGACATTGCTAGTTCTTCATAGCCCACACAATACAAAGGCTCTTTTGTTGTTGGTTCAGGTTCCGAATTGATCCATTTTGTCATAATGCTCTTTGCTTGTGGTTCCATTCACATGAACTCTCTGAGGGATAAGTTCATTATGCTAGTCAATAGACTTGTGAGCAATTCTGTTTTGTGGAACTTCAGGCTCTCCCATATGGAATGGTAATTCTTGATGGTGTAAATACTCATTTAGATATGTTCTTAATGGTGGCATTGGGACTTTTGAGACTGGAGGTTCTGTTGACTTTTCCTTGACTTGTGCAGCTTCCTCTGTCTAGGCCTCCTGTATCCAATGGCCTATTCTTTGGTATTGTTTTCCTTTTTCATTTGCGTTAGAATAGGGGCCTACGGCCAAAGGTTGATCATCTGTCAATGATACTGAAGAGGGTGAGGATGGTGCCACTCATTTTCGTTTTTGTGCTCTTGTAACTGCTAGCATTGGAACATGGAAAAGTGAAGACTTCTGTGGTACTCGCTTGGAGCTATTGTTGTTTGTAACGTGATCAGATTCAGTGGTGCACTTGCTCCAACTTAATGACCAATTCTTGTAGCAGTGCCTATATCCACACTCTTGGTAGAAGGGTGTGTATATGCTCTTATGAGGGCATTTGACAATTATATGCCCTTCTCCGCATCCATAGCAGCCGTAAATTCTCTCACTTTGGCACTGAGGTTGGGAAGCGTATGTCACAAAATACTCGTTGATAGTTGATCAACGTATGGCTCATCTTGTCCATACCACTGATGTTCCTAAGCTTGGAGTGGTATTTTGTGCTCTGCTGTTGTTAAGTTTACTTGGGCCACTTAATTATTACTTGGTCCCGATGTTGCAGGTAAGGCCATGTGCTGTAGGCTCATTGGAGCTCCAAACCACGGTGTCGCATTTGATGCCCCTTGATGAGATGGATAGGAGGTTTGGTATTGATTCCTCTTTTGCTAGATACTCTGGGGGTTGAATGGGCAAAACGTTGTTTCATGTGATGATGCATTGCAGAGATGGCAATACCGATGTGTCAGTTTGAGATTCTGTTTCAAAACCGGACACTCATTGGCTGTATGGTTTTGTGTAGATCATGGACACCATACATTTTCTCGTCATGGGTACTATAGCTGATCCTCCGCTAGCTGTGAACAGTCCAAACACAAAAAAAATACAGAAAACTAACTCTAAACTCCCAAAAATCTACCTAAACTACTCTAAAAAGCAAGAAAATAGCTAAAATGCAGCTAAACTAGTTAGTGGAAACCTATCCCCAGCAACGACACCACTGTAGGGTCGAAGATCTTACGTAGTATAGCCCTCCCGCCTGTCAACAAGGGTTAGATCACTGGATAGGTACCTAACTATGCATAGATACTACTTTTAGTTAGTTTCCTACTTTCTCCCTTAACTCTACTCACCACTAACACTATTCTCCTTTAACTCTACTCCTCTACACTAACATTCATCATGATTTGGGTGAAGGGAAGGGATAGAAAATAAGAGATTGAGAAGAGAAGAGAGAAAGAGAGAGAGATAGAGAGTGAGGGAGGAGGTTTGGGAATACCCCCAATAGTCCTCAAAGCTTTTTTGTTTGTCGTTTTCATGTCTTTGGTCCTCGAAGCTTTTTAGTTCATCGTCTTCATGTCTTCAGTCCTCGAAGCTTTTCTATTCGCAACCATGCAGCTCCCTTGTTTCTCTTCTGCCTTGAGCTCTAAAGCTATCATAGCTTTGTGGCTAAAAACAATTTGTTTCTTCACTTGTATCATCAGCAATGTTGGGTCTTCGTGAGAGGTTCTGACATAATCAGATCCTCCATCCTGCTGCATCTTCTTGGCCTCCATCCTATTGCATCTTCTTCTGATGAAAATAGAAAAATTGTGCAAAGATCGATCAAGCTCTGAAACGAAACAAAACGAAGGTGAAACGAGACGAAATGAAGCGAAGCCAAGCGAGCTTTGATATTGCTGAAGCAAAGTAATCGCGAAGCGAAAACAGTCGCGAACGAAATCAATTCAGATGGAATTTGGATATGATTGCTGGTCATTGCTTGCTATATCATTCCTACAATCCTCCAGAATGTAGACAGACACTGTTGACCTACGTTATAGATTAATACAACATTCAACAAGATTGAACCAGTGTGCGAAATTGATAAAACAAGTAAATGAGATACACGGACAATAGCGGACAACAATTCATTCGAGATCAGACAAAAAAATTCAGAATAATATGTGTCCATAATAGCTACAATATCATTTATTGATCCTCTTGATTTCGAGCACTGTGTGACAGACCCACATAGCGCATTGGCATGAGAGCTATAAAAATTCTCCCACGAATAGTGTCTCGCTTACTAGCGGACTTTTTGGATCTATTGATCCTCTTACAAAATTGTCTCGCTCACAAGCGGACTTGTATTCTGTATTTTTGTCTATCTGTATATGTTTTATGCATCTAGCAAAATGTGTATATGTCGCGAACTTTTTCGTGTCACTTCGAGTAACATTCCTGATCAGACAGATTAAACATCTATAACTAATCATGAATTACAAGAGCGGTGGATTAGGCACGTCCTAACGCTCTTCTGCTAATGTCACCATATCAAATCAGAGATTTGTACTTCATAGTACTTGCTTGATCTTCCTGGTCCTTTTTGGAGCACGAAGGATTTTGTGTCGTGTCGTGCTGTTCGCGAACATTTTTGTTTCATGTCTTTTCGTCAAATTGAGAGTTGAAAGCTAGCAGAGCTTTGGTAATAAAAACATCTTGTTTCTTCATCTTCTTGGCTTCGTTATGCTTAAGAACTCGACAATCCTTGATGTCGTGGTTAGTTCTCTTGCAGTACTTGCAGAAGAGTCTAGTCTTAGACAATGCTTTGTATTTTTGCAACAAAAAAAAGGAACACATTAGAATATCTGAAAAGCACATCAATAGAGTCCATTGTGCTGTCAAGTCGCCAAGCTTTTTGGTGTCTACGTTTCCAAACAATCTTATCCAGAATTGCGTCCAACCGCTAATGCATGGCCTTCACCCGATCCTTGGAAGTCCAGCCAGGTGATGGAGACAATATAATCTCCCAAGTCGAACAATCCATTCAGTACAAAATACTCTCATTCACTTTATCTTTAAACTCTAATGCATGTACAGTCCCAAAGTTGAATTACTTCTTGTTTAGAACCATATGTGTGAATGTGAACCAGTGTTTGAATTGACATTCGCCACTTTATCTTCTTCACTTTCTTAATACTGATTTCAACATTACATGCAAACTAAATGATTTTTTTTATGCAAATAGTTCCGAAAGCACTCTTCCATTCAACACACATAATTTGCTATGTTCCATGCATGCATGATCACTTATTTGGGGTAGTTGGGCCCTTAACTACCATTCAACAAATGTAGTTTTCTATTTTCCATGCTCACTTACATGTGGGTTTGGTCCCTTTACCAAGGTCCAAGCCTAAAAAGTTGAGACCGCCTTCACTTTTTATCCTTTAATGTTAACATTTTCCTAAACTCCATTGACCAACCTCAACACACAATATTGCCTTTGCAAGGCCAACAAACTCATCAAGCTCACATAGCAAGACACTTTGGCTTTTAGCTAACAAAGATAATCTCCCAAGGTTTTTCCTTCCTTGTATGCCATCACTTATTTGTGTAGCACATGGAAGTTGAACTAGGATATCAAAGAACTGCTTGTTGGCTCCCATATGTTACATATCTAGCCTTTATAGATAATCTACTGGTATGAAAAATAAAAATCCATATAATATCTAAATCTCAAATGAGGGTGTGACACCTTCAATACATCAATATTTTTTTAGGCTAATCATTTGTGACATTATTATGCGAATGAATTGTCTTACGATGTTTTTATAAAAAATTGAATAGTTCATAAAACTTTCACACTATTCACAAGAAAAACATGTTACAGTGATACTTGAAAAATACTTCAAGTAGGTATACGCTCCCATGAAAACCTTGAACTAGTGAGCATTATAAGGTTCAAAATTGAAAATCGTTGGACTTGATGGGTATCATAAAATCTCAAATGAGAATACCGAGACCTGGCAAATATCATAAGCACTTGAGAACCACCCCCGAAAAAAATGAGCTTGGTTATGTTGGAGGAGCATGGTTTCTCGACGTGATCATACTTCTTTGAAGTCTGATGTCAGCAAGCGGCAGAAGAGGCAAACTATGACGTAGCTTGCTTGGTGCTGATGCAACCCTAGAAAAAAGAAGCACTAATCCTACTATGTTGTGGAATCTACCCAATTTTGCCAATTTGACCAAAGGCCCAATTTTGCCAATTTGCCCAAAGACCCGCCCACCGTGTTGGTTGGGTTCATAGGCAAACTGGCTCAATATGGCCAGTTCCTCCAAGATTCAATTAAAAAAAACCAAGATTCAATATGGCCAGTTCCTAAAACTCTAGGATTAGGGTTTAAGGGGAAGCTCACAATTAGTATATTCATTTCTCTTCTCTGACTTACAGAGAGAAAGATAGAGATATGGCTTTTCTGCTTAAACCCTGGATTCGTCTTCTTCTGCGTTTGAGGAAGAACAAGAAAAAGGGGAAGAAGAAGAAGGCACAGGAGTTGAAATCCTTGCAACAATCATCCATTACTGATCGGAAACAACAGGCTGCTGCTCTGGCCCTAAGAAGAGCAAGCGAGGTTGAGGTTGGAGCAGCAATCTCCAATGGATCTGGAAATGACATCACCACACACAACAAGGCTTTGAGGATGAGGGAAAGCTCTCAAACCCACGATTTAGAAATCTTTTGCAACAACTGGGCATCATCTGTTTCCATTTCTACAACTAGTTCTCTGCATAATTCTTCTGCAAAGGTCTCAAAATTATCCTCTGAGTTTGGAGCTAAAAGGAAACGTAAACGCCTGGGTGCTCTCAAAAAAGGTATGGGTGGTTTTTCAGCGGCAGAGAGAGAGGGGGATAATTTAGCTGTCTGTGAATTGAGAAATGATGCTGTTGAGGGAGTTGGACCTCCAAAACGTAAGAAAAAACGGAAGACACGTCTGGATGTTGGCAATTCAGTTTTTGTTGACGGAGAATCAACAAGAAAGAGAGCTGAAGAGTCGTGTGTACCCCAAAAGGGCAAGCTTATTGATGAGGCACGTAGGAGCACTAAAGAAATTTTAGAATATAGAACACCAACACAGCCTTGTTCATCGCAAAACTTGTCTGAGCATGGATTCACCTGCTTTACGAATTTAGATGTCGTGAGAGGACTTCGGACTTCAAGTGTAACACTACACAGGTCATCTTTGTGGATCTTTTACTGTGTTTATGATTTCTATCATCAACGCTTATATTTTTGATAAGTAAACCAGCCCGAGCTTCGCCTCAAAAGAATTGAATTCAGCTACCTTGTGGTTCATCCCGAAGACAAAGTTTCTCAAGAATTGAAATTCTTTATTTGCAGATCAAATAAGCATCAGGGTTTGAAAGTCAATTGAATTTAACACTTTGCTCACCAATGCACTCTTTCGATATTACTATGCTCAATTCTCACTCTTTCTAAGTTTGTAAAAGAGAAAATCCCTCAAATTTCGTGCATTCAAAAGGTGAGAAATTCCCTTATATGATGTGAGAGGGAACGCTAATATTGTGCAAACCCTAAGAAGGGAACCTCAAAGTTTGTGCAACTACTAGCTTTGGAAAACCCTAAAAGTCTTTGATTGGAATTTGTGCCATTTTCACATGAGCTACAAAACCCTAAGTGTGTATCTATGAAGTGGTCAAAACTCCTTATTTGCAAAGTCCTATTACAGATGGAGACACCTTAAATGTATGGGTATGAAAACCCCAATGTGTCTCCATGAAGAAATTGAAAGTCCTTGCTTGTATAGTTCTATAATTGATGGAGACAGCCTAGACATTGTGAGTATAGTTGCAAAATTTATTGTTTGAGAAGGTTTACTTCCAAAAGAGAAGGGGGAAGGGGGGGGGGAGAATTTGAAAGGATAGGTAAGCTTGAAGCTTCTATAACATATAATAAGTATGATCTAACACGATACCAACAAAAGACAGTCACACTAGTGAAGGATAGGTCATATTGGCAACTATGTTATGAACAAACATTGCATTTAGTGATTATTTGACATCATGGGCTAGTGTTGCAGCAGATTGCAATTTGTTGCAATAGCGATTTGGGTTATCCCGTTACAACAACAATCTGGGACCTTGATTGTTGCTGATAATGAAATTGCAAATTTTTTTAGGAGGCTAGAATGGTTAGAATTTGTTAACAATTCTATGGAGACAATAGACCTTACTTCTGAAGAGACAACAAATATCAATGACATGCAAACAATATGAAGAAAACATCTAGTACAAGAATGGAACAATGACAAAGGTAATTTATCTCACCAACCAGATGTGGAATATGTATCAAGGCATCATAGAAGAAGTTGTCAAGGACAACATAGAAATAGTTTTCCTCGTAACTTTGTTGTGGGATCTAGTTCCTCTCCCGTTGGAGTATCCAGAGTCAAATGAAATTTTGCAGAAGCTAGGTTTAAACAGTTTACAAATGAAACTATATTCTTGTGTCTTAATTACCTCAAGGGTCGGAATTTAATATTATGTATTGGTAATCGAGGTTGTTGCAAAAGCCGCCACAAGACCTAAGGTATAGTGCAAAGAACCAAGATCTTGCATTTTGAATTCTTTTCCTAATGCTAGTTTTGTCTCATCAATAAGCTTGACATTTTTTTTCCACAAAAAATGATGTCATCTACATATAGAACATGAATGATCACATTACTACCTATAAACTTGAAGCTTCATAAAATCTTTTTGAGAGTGAGAGAGAGAGAGAGAGAGAGAGAGAGAGAAAGAAAGAAAGAAAGCTTTATTAACGTCTTTTCCATGCCGAAAGGCGTATAAGACGAAACCAGTACATCAGATAAGATGGAAACAAGACGGATCAGTGCCGTCGAAACAAACTAACTAGAAATAAATTAACTAAGAAGAGAGTGATATGGCCAGGATTATATGGTACGTGTACCATTTACATGCCCAACTGGACATCTCTTCATTTCTCTAACTCAGACTCTATCTCAGAATTTTAGATTCTCATTAACTATAGGCTTACGATGCACAAATCTGATAATGCCATCGCGATAGATAAGTCGTTTGCCAGTAGATAGAGCTTCATGTCTTGCCTTTTTACGTTCTTGGACTTGGATGAAAGTAAGATCTTCATCCAAATAGATTTTTGTATCACGTAATTTAGATAGTTTCCCTAAAACTTCGCGCCGGTGAGACATTGACGTGAAGCGGATGACAAGAGTATCCGGGTCCTTCTTAGGTCGCCAGGCAGTTTCCATACCTTTGCTATGGTGTTGAAGATGTCCTTCCAAAAACTTTTCAGCTTCTTCAACAACATTTTGGGAGTTCAGAATACACACGAACATTGAGAGGTTTGTGCTCTCGCAGACGGCCCTCAGTGAATGTGGCTGAGATAAATGAAGATGAAGGCGAGGGTGGAGAAACAACTGTAGACGAACCTTTAAGTACATATGACCATGATTTGATAGCCTTATGGTGCTGTTCCACCTGACTTTCGAGCTGCTGGATTTTAGCTGAAGTAGCGATTTGGGAAGAAGTTTCACTTTTGAGAACTGCCACTTCATTCTTGAGTGTTTCAATAGAAGAATCTAGCTTTTGAAGGTGCGATTGCACAGCAAGAAGCAGAGAGTCATGGGAAGCAAGTTGCTCTCTGTGATTGTTGAGGTATTCAAATAGACGGAGTTGATCTTCACGAAGAAGACGGACTAGGGTAAATGTGGGGAGAGAGGCAGGTTCTTCTGGAGTGTTTGGAGTCAAGGGAAGAGCTACAATAGATTCATTGTCGGGACTAGGATTTGATGGAGAGATAGGAACTGCAACGGGCATTGGAAGTGAGGCTGAAGCAGTGCTGGAAACAGAAGATGGATCAGGATTAAGAGAACCTTTGCGACAAGGCATTTTACAAATTAGAGGATGCACCTACAGCGATGGACAAAAGCGATGGGACAGGTTTAAACAGTCAGGGTAGAGCAGCAATGGAGGGCCAGTGATGGAGGGCCAGCAGCATCCGCAATGGAGGGTGCCAACAGCAGCACAATTAAGGCCAGTAGTGGCAGCGAAGGGTGCCAGACTATCCTCCTGTTCCACTTTCTTACAGTGAGGATCTTCCTACTGAGCCTTTCTTGTCGCAAACAGTAAGTCATTTCAATGACCACAAATAACATCTGATACACCACACGAGATATTCATCTGCCACATGATTCTCAACACTTTTATTGTACTGAATCTCCATTAGGAATTGCTGCATAGGCTCAAACCATCTCGCTTGCCAGCCTCTAAGGTCTAGTGCTTACAAAAGTATCTCAAAGTATCATGATCAATGAATAACTCAAATTCTAATCCATACAAATAATACCTCCATGGCTTTAATGCATGGACTATGGCATACAACTCCTTTTCATAAGTTGCGTAATTACGCTATGTTGAGGTGAGCTTCTTGCTCTCGAAAGAGTGATGCACTCAACACTAGCTTGTTTTAATTGATCAAGCTTGTGCAGTTCAATCACTCACCAAATCTATTCTTTTGAGTCAAATCAGTGAAAGGTGCTACTATATAGGAGTATTTTTTAATATATTTCATATAAAATGTTGCCAATCCAAGAAAAGAACAGTGTAGTAAAATCAGCTAGCACAGGCCATGCAACGATCATAGCAATCTTCTTAGGATCTAGTCTCACTCCATCAATAGACACTATAAGACCAAGATACTCTATTTCCTTTTTAAAGGATTCACTCTTTTTATTATTGGTAAACAAAGTGTTCTCCCTCAGAGTAGACAACACAGTCTTGAGGTGAGTCATATGCTTGACCTCACCCGCAATATAACTCCAAATGTTATCAACAAAATTTATGACAAATTTACAAGATTGAAACTTTTGAAGCGTTTATTCATATTCCAACAAGGTTACATAAAGTTGAAAAGTAAAATACGGTACTGTAAAGCACCATAAAGCATAACCACGTTCAAGATGTCCAGCTGATACCTGCCACCATCCCACAACACAAAACCGCACGAGTTAGTACAGTGGGGAAGACAAGTGTCATAGTTGAGCGTCAGTTGTTATCCATGTCCAAAAGAAGCTATACCACTTAATAGCATAAATAACATTTTTAAATGATAGTCCTGTCTTCCCAAACAACAGAAAGTTTTTTAGCGATAAGCCATGAACTACTCAAGAATAGTGTGAAAGAGTTGTTAGACTGGTTTGTAATAAGACATATTAGTCAGGTTTGAGCTTGAATGTCGTTATAAATGAAGCACAAAGTCGCAACGAAAGTTAGATACGTAAGTAGAACGGAAGAACCATCTCCTGAGTATCTGCCATTAAGAGCATGTAACAAAACCGTATCCATGATGTGTGTTTTTTGTATATAACTCGGAAATCGTCAAAAGAAGCCATACCTGGATGATTGTAGACGTGGTTTCTTGAGAGGATGCCATGCTATTCCCACGAGCAGCTTGTTTTCTTTAGAACACAACCGTACATATAGTCTTTATCACATAACATTTGGCGTTCTTCCTTAAGAATCAAATTTTTGCATAAGTATGCCAAAGAACGTTCAAAGAGTGTTCAAGCCAAGTTGTTATAGCATGGTTTAACAAATGACATACCTGTATAGAGTCTTAGCAATGCACGGTTCGAATTCGAACCTAAAGAATGTAGTGGTAGGCCGTAGTAAAAAAATGCTACATTATCACAAAACATAGATGATCATTTAGTATCAAATGCTACAAAATCACTACGAGACATGCATAGAATTTGAAAAGACAAGTTGAATTAGTGGAAGAGACACTATAAACCATAATGTGAGTGGTAGGTTGCTGTCCACACAACAAGAGATCAATTAGCATTGTTCTAAACAAACTTGTTGTGGGATTAGAGAAAAGTTTATGAACTTCCTGCAGTCGATCGCTGGACATGAAGTAGGTAAATCAAAATTTCTTCATAAGAAAGGTGTTTATGAGCCTACTGTCCATCGCTGGACAATGGCTATCACTACTTAGTTTCAACTCCTTTGCTATTTGAAGTGAAAAAGGTGATGGATGGTCCATCCCTGGTCAGCGAGCCATCATAACAATGTTTCAACATACATTTTGCTTATTGTGAGAAGCTATGAGCAAACATGTCACCAATAGCAACAAAGAAGCATAAAACCAAGTGTTTAAAGCAACAAGGGTGATAGCATTGTGAAGAAATAAGATAAACCTCTTACCATATGATAGATTCCGAAGGATGGAAGTATAGTAGGGTGCACTCACAAGAGGAGAGAGACGAAGAACTCTTCTTCACAAATTGTTGTGAGAAACAACAGTCGAAACTGCATGATATATAGTGGTATGCAGTGAGGCTTCCTGGAAGTTGGCATTTTGCCTTGAGAGAGAAGCAACAAATCCTGTCCCTTCGTTATGGCTAAGCTTAAGACCTTTGTAGAGCTTATCAAAAAAAGGGGGGGGAAATCATTTTTGAAATGCTATGATGTAGGTTAGGGGTAGTTTTTTGTAGGACCTTTAATTTTGAAGTTTCGATAGTTTTTTGTTGTTCAGCCGTACCATAGCATAGCAAGGTGCCTTTAAACGAAGAAGCATCCATGAGAGAGAGAGAGAGAGAGAGAGAGAGAGAGAGAGAGAGAGAGAGAGAGACCATGCTTGAGTCTCCAAGTTGGTTGTATGCAATTTGCCACGTGCCAAGCGCTCATTTCCAACAAATTGGGGCCCTTGGTCGTGTTTAAAAAATCATATGACATAAGTTGTTTTACATCACATGGTCCTTGTTTTAATGTTTTAATACATTATGCCTTAATCTTATAGCTTAGATCATTTAGTATTAGTCTTATGTTTATATTTTATCATTTATTATGTCCCATAGTCATGTACTTATTTGTTAATGTTGTTCATTTAGGCTTAATTTTACTTGGCCATTAACGTAAATGTCATTTGTAAATTAATTCTATGTCTTACTTATTAATTGTACTTAGTCATTGCTTCATGGTTGTACCCGTCAGATACATAGTCGTATCCTTGGATTTCCCATTTTTCCTTGTACTATTGTTGACCTCGTGAAGCCCTACTTTTGGCTCTCACACCGGCCTCACACTGCCTAGTCGGCCCATCTTTGTGCACGGTACGCCGAAGCTGTTGGTGGTGTGTGATTTTACATCTTGTGGAAGAGTCCTTCACTGTCGACCCATGGCACGCAGAGGGGTCACCCCATGCACTAGGCTTGTCCACTAGGTGAGGGAACTTGGGCAAGCTACTTCCTGGGATCTGACACCAAATGATGCTGGTTACAATACCTCCTTTTTGAATAAAAATGTCCTCATTCCAAAGCATATTTGAAAAGGATACGATGGATGTTTTTAAGAGTTTCCTTCTCTGGCACATGCTTCTAGGAAAGTCTCATCATAAGCATATTAAAATACTTAAAGTCTTATGTCATAAAACTGCTGTAAACTTGACTTATCTTAAGTCTTCATGACTCATCCATTCTTAAGAGTCCATGGGTTTTAATTCTTGTTCCTGCACTCAAGACTTATGATCTTGTTAGAATGCATAGTTCTTGAAAGCTTCATAAAATTTGGAAGCATATTAGAATTATTTTTATAATTTTATGTCTTACAAAATCATATTGGCAGCATTGGAGGTACATGCATCAGCGCTGGAGGTATTACCAGCGATGGAGGTCTTTTCAGCAGGGGTGGGGGGACTGGAGGTATCAGCTATGGAGCTGCTTCCGGAACGAGGTGGGGAGCAGGGGTAGTTAACTCCCCCATGCTTACGTGGAGCCATAGAGAGAGGTGGAGCGATGGGGATGGAGCTAGAGAGAGAGAGAGAGAGAGAGAGAGAGAGAGAGAGAGAGAGAGAGAGAGAGAGAGCTTTATTAATGTCCTGTACGTACCCGAGGGTATAAAAGACCAAATATGTACATCTCAAGTGTATGTGATACACTGGGAGCGTATAAAAAATGTCTCCATAAAAATAACATACTAAGTAAAACTAGAGCGACAAAACTAAGTTTGATACATATGTCTGTACTAAAAAAATAGAAAATGAGCTTGAATATCATGAAACCAAGTCCACCCTCAGGACTCGGCCAGAGCTGTAAAGTAGGACATAATCAAACTCATGGAATGCTCTGAGCGTGATGAGTGATGCGGTCGCTGCCAGGACTTGTGGGTACTATGTCTCAGTTTGCGGGCACTATGTCTTGATCTGTTGGAAATATGACTCGGTCTGATGCACTGACATCTATGTCGATGTCTATCTCTGATCGAGATGTCTCTCTCATTCTCCGATCTGGTATTTGTATCCTCTGTAGGTCTCTGTCGGCTTTTAGAAAAGAAATCTGTGATAGTAGTTTGGATATCCATACTAATCTGGTCACTGGATAAGGCCTGTCTCAAAATTATCGTCTCTCGTATCATGAATGTTACACAACAAGGATCCTCATATGTTATGAAAGCTTGAAGTGACTTGGTAAAATCCTGATATAAACAGTAGTATCATCCTCTAATCTCGTAATAGACAGGACATCTAAAAATGAAATGATCCTCATCCTCAACCTCTCTAAGTGAGCAAAGCTGACATATGCGGGACTCCTTGGGTGTGCCCTAAAAGTGGTCCGTCTCAAGATGATGCGATGAGACCCTGAACTGTCCCAGAATAAATCTCAATCCATGTGAAAAACCCCCATCCAGGTTTCTAGGGTGAATAGGACAACCTGTACAGTCTATATCCATAAAGATGGATCTGTTGTAAACCCCAAGCTGCCCATCCAAACCCTATGGATATAGGATCTGTAAATAAACTGGCGGATATGGTGATGTGTGCCCTCCGGAAGTGACGATCAAGAAATACCAATGGAATCCAATATTTACAATTTTACATTTTACATTTTTACAACGAAATAAATGCTGCAAGTTTACAACGTTAGAAACTTGAAAAGTGTAAATGTTTTTGCATTTCAAACAACTTACTTTTTAGTACTACTTGCATAATACATATTACAGACTAGTCACTATAGTGGCAAGTACCAACTGTTGAGCACTGAGCCCACAATATTCAATTACAGGTCCGGACTTTAGACTTACCAGCTATAGCTTGATGTAGTATAGACTCAAGACCAAATACACGTTACAGGTCCAGATTCCGGATTTATTGGCTTCAACTGAATGAAGTATAGACTCAAGATTAGATATGTCAAGATTCAAGAATGAGGATCAAATATTCTTTCAATTATCTTAACTTCAGAATTTTTTTTGATTCTTTGGCGAATCATAGTCTGGCTCTATGATTTGCAATTTCAGGATACAGTGCTCTAGATGCGAGATTTATATTTTTATAAACGAAGTGTCACAAAAAGCAAAATGTTTCCAAAAATCCAAGGACCCAACAATGATGAAGAGCCAATGTGCTACAATACCTTGACCTGTAGAGGATAAATTTTCAAATTGTAGTGTCCAAACCCCAGGTCATAGGTCCCGCGGATCCCGGTACCGCGGGACCATATCGGTCGGTGGTACCAAAAAAAAAAAACATTTTTTTTTTGCGAAAATAACACGGGAATTTTTTTTTTTTTAATATATTATGGTACCGCCCTGGTACCGCGGATCCCAGGGCGGTACCGTACCAATGGTACCACTGATATGGTACCGGCGGTACCGTACTTGCGGTACCACGGGGTACTATGCCACAGGTATATGATCTTTTAAAAAGGATACGAAAAACATGAAAAAAAGGAAGCCCAAAAGCTCATAGAAAATTGGAAAGTCAAAACTTAAAATTTTACACATCCGACAAAAAATTGACGATGTTGCCAACATATTTAGAATCTATGCTATAAATTTTAATGATAATCTAGTCCTTTTATGAACATAGTTCACAGAGCAGCACCATAGTTGGAACCAGGCATAAGAATACCGTGCATTTATACAATGCAGGAAGGTTTTGTTTTTTTTTTTGGGTTTCGACATTCCGGAACGCTATGCCTCTGGAACGCAGTTCCGACGCAAAACAATACCTGTCACCTGTGGTTTAGGGTTCTTGATCCATCTGTTGCCCGCAGTTTTAGCTATGATCTATCTGATATCATCTCTGGCATTAGCTAGTAATCACCAACTTCCATATTTGACTAGAAAGATTGATCATTGTTACTCGTCACTCAAAACATTACTGTCACTATTCGGACCATACATACTACTCTGTACAATGAAACACGGACCATACATACTACTCTGTACAATGAAACACTCGAAAAAAACCCTCAAGTCTCTCTCTCTCTCTCTCTCTCTCTCTCTCTCTCTCTCTCTCTCTCTCTCTCTCTCTCTCTCTCTGGAAAATGCCAATCAAACGGTTCGAACGTTTTTTTTTTAAATAAAGTTTTTTTTTTTTCTGGTTCGAACCAAAAAAATGGTTCGAACCAGGTCAATTCGAACTGCGGTTCTTTGAACGAACCGCGGTTCGACACAACTATGATCGTGGATGTCTTAGAGTTCGGACAACCTTTGGTCTGAATGTCATTAGGTCAGAGGCATAAGTGTTGATTTAGCAATAAAAACATAGAGATGGTTTTGCTAATTGTGATTCTCTAAGAGATCTTAGTGTAATGCAAGTCACTGAAATTCAGACAGATCCTAAAGAGCATTTATGCACAATCGTTAACATTCTCATGTCATCCAAGAGGATCAATGACTTGACAAGGGCATACGATATCCTCAAACGGGCTTGCGTTAAGTTGAAATCCGTCAAACAACAGCAACTCCAGAAGGGCACAAGATATCCTCACACACGTCAGAATTTGTGATTAAAATAAAAATTTAATCACAAATTCTGATGTATTTTAAACCATCAGAATTTGTGATTAAAATCAAAATTTAATCACAAATTCTGATGTATTTTAAACCATCATGCTGAATCCTGATCCAATGATCCACAGCATGGTGGATGAATCATGAGACTCTTGGCTTGTGGGCTGACCCACCTGAGTTTTAATACTCAGATGCGTGTGTGAGGATATCTTGTGCCCTTCTGGAGTTGTTGTTGTTTGACGAATTTCAACTTTGTTATTGAGCAAAATAGTAGGTCGTTATTTGATGTTGGGCTGTGCTTGTATCGAGTCTTTTTAAGCTTCTTTCCTGCTAAAAGACATTTCCAGTTTTATATAATTCACATAGATAAGTATGTCTATGTCTTACACACATATCCATCGTCCATGTCAGTGTTGGGGTTGTGTAGCTAAGAATGGCAGTTTGTAAGAATGTTGAATTCTCATTATGCTTGTTTGCTGCAGGAAGATGGAGTTATCTCTAAAGTATGTGGAGTTGCAACAATCACAGACTCAGCGGAGTTTTCCTCTTGAAAAGTCAATGCCAATGCGGCAGTTCGTGCTCTTTTTGTCTGAGTGGGTTCAATCAGCTTTAATTCTCTCAAGCAAGCAGGAAGTTACTCAAAGCATACTCCACAAGTTCGATGCTCCTCTTTTAGGAAGCGATGAAGGAAATTTTGAATTTCCAGCTTATTCAGATATCCGATCCTGGGATATCCTAAAGTGGTGCCTATCATCGGGTCATATGCAGAATGGTACTAGTATTTCTTCACGCTTGCTCCACCCAATAACCTCTCTTCTCAAAGTTGCAACATGTTTTTATAATGAAAGCACAACTTCACATGGGGACTCTTCCTCTTCAGGAAAGTCCAGAAGTTTGACAAATAATTCTGAACCTTCAAAAAGCTGCTGGGTTGAAACAAAATTGAATACAACTTATATGGTCACTCTTTTGCACCATTCATCAGATGTTTTAGACCTAATACTTTCATCCAACAGCCGATCATTTAGGCCAAGTTTAGGCGAATGGATTGCACTAGTCTTGAGAGCCCTTGACATTGTTACTCTGGTCAGCAAGAAAGATGTGGTGCCAGCTTTACAAGGCTTGAAGGATGTATTTCAAAGAAGTGCTGTAATAGTTTTACAGGGTTTTCTAAAGTTTTTGACATCTTATCCGAATCAAAAGCTTGTCTTTCAAACCATTGTAGAGAGGTTACTTGAATCCCTGCTTGATGTCTTTGGCCAGTTGAGCTTAAGATTCGAAACCGTGTTACCATCTGTCCAGCAGAGAGAAAATCAGAAACTGGTTACAATTCTGGAAGAAGTTTTACAGAATGGCTTATTCCATGCTGCTCATTTGGAAGGGTTTTCAAATGTCTGTTCTATTGGTTGTTTTACTGAGCACAACTGTACTGAAGTAGGTAATCATAGATTAGATCACACAAATATTATCGCTTATAAAGAAAAGGAGTCTCATGGCTTTGATATCCCTCTAAGTTATCATCGGTTGTTCTTTCACAAGATCGAGCAATTAAGAAACCAGAGCAACTTTTCTGCATTACGTTCTCTTGGTTGGTTGTTCAGAACATATGCAAGGAAGCTGAAGACGAGACAGCATATAGTAGGTGTAAGTCCAGATCCACACTTTATTTTGACAGAAGAAGAAACAGCAAGCCAGCATAAACATGATTCCGAAAATTTAGAAACCCCTCTGGATCAGTTGCAACTTAACAAAATTGCATACCCAAGTGAAAGGTTGTTCAGTGTATTTGCGGAGCTTCTTATTCCTCTAAGAAATGAAATTCAAAAACTTACTCTTTTTGAGAAAAATTTGGAATGTGCATCCAAGCTTTCAAAGATCCAATCTGTAATGGTTGCAGCTAATGGATTACTTGCAGCTGCTCGAGATCAGCATGCATATGTACCCGTGGAGGACACTCCCACAAACTCCCACATGAGCTTTATTAAGGAATTTCATTCAATTCTGATGCAGGTTGGTGGATTTATCATCAATTTGCAGGTTGAGCTTTTTGGTCCAACTAATGGCGCTCATGCCATGAGAAATGTTAATCGAAGTCAGAGTTCTCTTGACAACGATCATGGTACAGTGGCCGGTGTTCTACTGGCAGAAGTACTAGAGGAAGTAATTGATGCCTTAGGTCATTTGTTAGAGTTGGAGTACAAAGTTTTTGAGGATCATCTTGCTGGCACATGGCTTCTTATTCTTTCGAGCGTGTCTCTATGGTATGCGTTAAAAGATGATGACTTGCATAGTGTAAGCATCTTAGAGGCAGAAAAAAAGGCCGTGCACTTCGGAGGTCGCATTTTCCACATATTCAGTGATTTACGGAAGGTTAGTGAATGAACATTTTCTTGGATGGTCAGTAGTGATGTTTATGCTTGCCTTTGCTTTCCGGGATTCATTTTTTTTTTACGCGGAACTGAAATATACTTTTCACCTTTTGGTTGTCTGAACTACTGTTTCTCTCTTCAGCGTTCTGAAGGTAAAGAGGAGTATATTGCTCTGACTATATAGCTTTTATTGTGCTTTCATGTTTGCATGTGAGGATGGGCATTGAGCAAAACTGAGTTCAATTCTATAGTGCCGCTTTACAGAGGAATTTTGCGTTAATGTTCTTCTAAGTAATCTGTTTTCTGATACAGGTCCAGCTTCCACTGCATGTATTGTGTGCAATGCTCACATCCCTGTTGCAACCAACAATGCTGTCCTCAAACCTGTTAAATTTCTTCCGTACATTAGATGATACAAACAAGCAGCAAGTTACCACAGAAAATGCTCGTTTTGGTTCATATCAAACGGCTGTAGAGAGAGTAGTTTGTGTCAAACCTTTTTTGCAGAAAGTTGCTGCAAGTGTTGCTGCTCTACCAGAAGGTCAGGTTGCTGAATTCATGGACATGCTAGCAGTAGACATAAAGGTTGTTCTTGATGCACTGGATGATGTCGGAAAAAATATGGATCATCCATATGAGAATTCTGGCAGTCATATTTCTCATGCAACAGCAGCTGTGAAGGCATTAGGTGACGTTTTTACGAGCATCATTGAGAATATCAATGTTACAGCAACCAACAGCTTTCAAGTTGGTATGTCAGTAAGGAATCTAGTTGATCATACGGTCACTCAAGTTTTATCCAGCCTTATTCATGTTGCTAACAAGAAGATAAAAAATAGTTCTAATGTGTTCTGTGATATAGAGGCTTTTTCTCCAAGCAATGTCAAGCAAAAGGAATCCTTTTCAGCACTTGAAGAATGCCCAGAGATCAAAGAGTTTGGTGAAGAGAGAATACTTTTGACACCATTCAAAGTTGTCTTGATTTTACACATATACTTAGCTTGCCGGTCTTTGCATAGGCAATGTGTAATCCTTATGTCTCCAAAGAAAGCAAAGCAGGCATGCGCAGTTGTGCACATGCCTGTTTTAGCAGGCAACGATTGGTCAAATATTGTCACAGAATTGTCTCAAGAAGGATTTTTTTCATGGATTGAAGGAAGTTTGGCTAGTGTTTTTGACATGTGCATTTGTCTAAATAGCATATCCCGAAGCTGGATAGAAAAAGTGCCTTCAATAAGTTGCATCATGGACCGAATGAGGATGTTGAGAGTTGCTGATCTTGATAGGTACATCCAGGCTGTAAAATTCATAAAAGAAATGATCAAAGTTGAAAACGCTCATTTGAATGAGAACGACCCTCTTATGGGATCTGCTTCATATGAGTTCTCAAAAGGGTTCAAAGGCATGGTCGATAGCTTGTTAACAGCCTATAGGGATGAGGCAGTATTGTTGGCGAGCTCCTGGATGGATGATGTCCTCTGCTGTACGGAAAAGTTAATATGTTGTAATGCTGCTGCCATTTTTTGTCCAAACCTTTCTAGCTCGGTTATACTAGGAAGTTCTGAAAGGACACACTCATGTGCAGACTTGATGCAGTATGGTGTTTTCTCAGAAACAGCTAATTATGGCACTGATATTCAGTTTGAATGTGATTATTGTCAAAGGTTAATCACAGAAAATTCATTTCCTTTGGCAAGGTGGTCTTTACTTTGTAATAGCACAGATATCTGGTCAAAGCATGTGAATGATGAAAGTCGGGAAAGCTTCATCTGCTTTTTATTTCAGTTTTGTAGACCAACCAGAAGAAGAAACTTCACAGGTTCTGAACAAGAGAGCCATGTCACAGTTAATTGTACCTGTAGGACCACATGTGCCCTTCAATTTTTAACTTGTCCTGGAGAGCTTTTGCGGAGTCTTTCTTTCTATGAAGAAGAGGTATGCTTGTTTGTAATCTGCATGCACATTTTTGCTACAGCCATCTTCTCAGTTGTGTGGGCTTACATCTTATTTGTTCAACTGTACAGTTAAATTTTGAATTAAACTAGAGCAAGAAAGTGTCAATGTTTGCTGTTTCCTTTTTTGTTGGTTAATGATTGGTTTGTAGGCTCGATAATGTCGCTGTAGTGCCAAGCATCATATGACTGAAAATTTGCTTGTTGATTCGTTTCAAATTCTTATTTCTGTGAATGTGAAGGAAAACAACTTGTTTTTTTGGAGTTGATGAAGGTTTTGGAGGAAGTCAATTTTGTTATTCTAACTCAATGGAGTGTTGCTCTTTGAATGTTTCAGTCATTTCGTCGGCTGCTACCCTTGTGTTTCTGCAAACAACTGAAGCTTGTTGTTGACCAGGGTTATAGAGATTCTGATTGTCCAATGTTCACTGCTGAAGCTATTTCGCAAGAACAACAATGGGCTGATTATGTTGACAGGATTGGAAGAATAATATCAACTAATTTAGATGCCAAAGAGAAATTGCCAGGTGAGATGGCAAAGCTTGCATGTATGCTAGGCTCTAGCTAACATTTACATTGAAAGGGGAAGTTGCTGTTTACTGAGTGGTATCTGACTTGAGCTCAATTCTAGACTGTTCACATGGATTTCAAGATAAATCCAATCATTCTAGACTGTTCGTGTTCTCTCGTAAGTTTGAAAGAAGGAAGTTGCTGATCACTGATAGATATTTGACTCGAGCTCAATTTTTGACTGTTAACAGGGATTTCGAGGTATATTCAATCAGAATCTGTTGTGAAATCCTTTGATCGGTGCAGCTGTCTACTTCATGTTCTGACCTTCCTTCCTCGTGGTTACCTGCATAACAACGATATATCCATGTGTCTGAATGCGGTAATGAGTCTTGAAAGGTAATTCTGTGATTGCTGATCAGAAGCGATGTCTATATATATATATGTGTGTGTGTGTGTGTGTGTGTGTGTGTATATCTGTGAAGCATAAAATACGCGTTCCATACCTTTTTATGGTACGGAATGGTTCCGTACCACAGAACCCAAAAAAACATTTAAATTTTTAATTTTTAATTTTTTTTAATTCCTGAATGTTCTCCTTTCAGAGCCGATACTCCCTGTATAGCTCAAAACTGCAAAAAAATCTGTCTAGGGCCCCAAAAATCATGCCCTAATCTCAAAAAAGGCATAAAACGGGATTTTTTTGCAGTTTTGAGCTATATAGGGAGTATCAGCTCTGAAAGGAGAACATTTTGGTAAATTTTTTTTTTTCAATATAAAAAAATTCCGTTCCGTGAAAAATTTTCACGGTATGGTACGGAACCCATTCCGTACGTATTTTCACGGAACCGTATTAGTTCTTAGGTATATATATATATATATATATATATATAGAGAGAGAGAGAGAGAGAGAGAGAGAGAGAGAGAGGGGGGGGGGGGGGGGGGGGGGGGCATATCGTTGCTGAATAATCCGAGGATTGAAGTTGCAAAAAGCAGTCTCATGATCAGACGAATCACACAAATGGCATATACTGATTTCCATTCGTTTCTTCAATTGAGGACACTCATTCACTGTGTGATTTCCCGTACAAACAGAACACCAGACATTTTCCTTGGTAGGAAAAGTCTTTGCAAACTTCTCAGGTTCCTTGTTCGCTTGTCCATGAAAATCTTCCAATGCTTTGATCTTCTCATCAAATTGCGACTGCAACTTTCCTATCTATTTCTGCACCATTTCCTAAATTGGAAATGAGGAAGGATTGGTCTATACTTTTCTACAATGGCTCTTCCAAGCATGCATGTTTTGGTCATGACTCAGCCTTTGTTGTTTCAGGCCCTCAAGAAGTCAATATTGTAGATCAAATGTTGGCATCCAATGATTGTGGATGCCTTGCTGACGTGTTCTGCTGACTTGGTGTCTTGTCGCAGGTTTCTGTTGGAAAGTATGCTGTGCCAACATTTTAGTCCAAGTGTTGTTAAAGGGAGCTCTTTAGAGAGCATGTGGAAGTTTTTGAATCTGTTTGGGGAGTGTCGCCGAGCTCTGGAGTTTTTATTCCTGTCAATTGATGACATACGTTCCACTATCCAACCTTCTGCAGATATGAGTGTGCTGTTTGGCAATGTAAATGCTTTCAGATGGTTTTCTATCTCGGTGCGAGTGGCAGCCATATGTGTTCATCATCTTATTCAGGCCTCTGATCAATCAAGAGCGTTGACCAAAGAAGATTCGAGTCAGAGAAATTGCTGGAAGGATGCTCTGGGCTTCTTATATGAATGTACGAAAAATGTGACTATGTATGCTTGTAAAAGCATTTTCTTATTCGAAGCAAAGTCTTTCCTGTACCAGGGAGTTTTTCAGAAAACAGAAAACAGTGTTCAGGAATCAGAAAACAGTGTTCAGGAATCAGAAAAATCTGATGTGCAAAAATTGGAAGGTATCAAAGCCTCAGATCATAAGGACATATCTGAGATGAATGGTCTCATGGCAAGGTTGGCGAAGATTTTTTTAAATGAAACAGTAACCTTAGAAAAGTCGTTACAGGAGAGTTGTCTTGAGACGCATGCTGGAACAAGAAAGAATTTAAAGAATATCTTGGAGCCAACTAAGTTGGATAGAGATGATGTATCATCAGCAATAAGTGCCTTACCAGACAAGCTTTTTTGGCATGAAGCAGTTGCGTCTGGTGGTATTATTAATAGTTTCTTGTGGTGTGTAACAACTGTCTTAGAGGACCTTGATGACTACTGTCATCTGCATAAAACAATGAATTGGAGATGGTTTGTCCAAGAAAGCTGTTTGCAACCTTTGCATGATTTGGAATCAGTTTTGACAAAAATTCTGCTGGATATCATCTTGCCAATTCAGCTTGATTGTCCTGTAATTGCAAATGATCCATACTCCATGAGAGAAACCTCAATTGTAAAGGATGACAGGTTAGATTTGAAGCAAGCCACTGATGAAAAGTTGTGCAACAAAAGTGATCAAACAAATTACTCTTTCTCACTTGAGGAGCAGTTGTCTGGAGACTTCAAGAGTAATCTACACAATAAAATGCTTAATGAGAACGGCACTAACTTTGTAGAGATAAATATATCATTAGGAAAAGCTGTGAAGAAGTTGTCTGACCAGCAGTTTAAGTTCTTAGGGGAGTTATTTATGTCTTTAGCTGCACTCGTTAAGCTCCGTAGCTTATTTTGCTCTTGTTACGCCACGTGCTCAGATGCTGATATTTTCAAAAGTAAGCAGATGCCTTTTTCCTTGTGTGTACTTCTAGGACTCGCATACCATCTTATGTCATCAGTTTCATTCTGGGTAGAAAATCGAAATGCTCAGAATATGGTGTGGCTTTTCAGTTCTATTAAATGTATGGAGTCCTTTGGAAGTTTACTGCCCTGCATGAAACCACTTCTCTCTTCATTGGCATTTGCGAAGCTTGTGAAGGTTCACATTTATATGCTTGGGAGACTCCTTCCAACTTCTTATAACTCATACAATGTTATCAAACTTTCCTCATCACATTCAACTTGCAGCACTGGGAAGACTGGAAGAGCGGAGTCTGACCATCAAGACAAAGAGATTTGTGTCATGAATGTTGATGATTTTGACCAGCTCAAAAATGCTGTTAAAAGTTCATTTGGGGCTCTAATAAAAGATGCACCAAGGCAGCATCTAATATTGGCCCTTCAGGCCATTGAACGTGCCATTTTGAATATCTGGGATGGCTTTGAGATGGGTCATGGACTAGAATTTAGTGTTAATGAGACTGGGACTGTACCCAGAATTGTGGCAGCAGGTATCGAGTGCTTGGGTATTGCAATTGAAGCTGTTTCTGGTAAGTACACATCATTTCTAGTAACTAGCATCTATGGTGACTATTTTGTTTTTGCAGTAATATGTTAAGACAGAAATGGTAAAACAAAATGAACGTCTTCATTCTTTGATGTGTTGGCATTGGGCAAATTAAGTAACTTAGAGAAGTCAAATGTAGTTATCATTCATGCAGATCAACCCTTACAACTGTACATGACAAATCTACGTACTGCTGCAATTAAGAAACAACAGTTATATGAACAAAATGACATTCTGAGTCTGTTAAGCCCTGCAGTCATTTACCCGATTGTAGTTAACTAGAACTCATAGAGTGCTGAACGCATAATTCCACCAGCGGCCATAGAACAATGATTCCATGTTTTCCTCCGAGCCTGAGGGACATCATTGGCTTCAACGAACAATCCAGTGAAATCCACTATTACTCATGGCGTCCCATACCACCATAGCCTGACCTGCTAGGGAGATGCCCTGCCTAGTTTGGACATTAACGATTACTGAGAGCTCTCATCAATTCAACCCCAACTGATTAATTCAGCCCCAACTCATCAATTCAGCCCCAACTGATTCGAATGCCGTAGCTGATACCCGCAGCATCTCTAGTAAAGCTAGAAGTTTAGAACCAATACCACATGTCATGGGTATCTGCTGTGTAGTGGCTCCCATAGATCTAGTCTGAGTGTTCTCTAATTGACTGTGGTTTACCATTCTACTTATGGTTAACTACAATGGACAATGAGTGCTAACCATTAAGTGTAGTTTAGGATGTAACATTGAATGAGGGAATCTTGATGTAGATAAATCCAATTTTAATGTGACGTTAAGACCAAGAACAAATAAAAAGGGCGTAGTTCTTTATTGTCTTGGCAGCTTGCTTGATTTATGTCGACATAATTTTTTTTCTTTCTAGTAAAAGCTCTCTGTTGCATACGTATCAGTGGGAGCAACCAAAAGTGTCAAAAAGGTGACACTCATCTGTGCATCTCGAATATGTCTCTTGATATAGAGCTACTTTATAGTAACCAAGGATGATGGACACTTTCCTAGTCGGCTGGCAGTTGTTTGCCTCATGTTGAAAATTGGACCAGTGAACTTAATACTTTCAAGTAAGTATATCATGAGACTATCCCCAGTGCTAGTCATCCAGTATAGAATATTTTTGCATGAATGATTTACTTACTTTCAAGTAAGTATATCATGAGACTATCTCCAGTGGCTAGTCATCTAGTATAGAAGATTATTTTTGCATGAATGATCTTGATGTATGAAGACCATGATCTTGGTTTTGTTTACATTGACCTTTAGTAGTGTCACTAAGCAGTAAGAATGGAGTGTCTATATGTCGCTGCAGCCCCTCTCAAGATGAACAAACCAAAACAATATTTTCTTTATAAATTCGAATGGATATTATATCCTCTGGCTTGCAACTTTGACCGCCATCTCGTGTAATAGCTAGCTTAAGCTCATTGATGTAGAGGCCAAATAAGGCAGGAGAGAGTGGGCACTTGTGGTTCATTTCAAAGTGCAGTGATCACTTCTGAGATACCCGCATGAGATGTAAATCTTCCTAGTACCCTCTCGTAGAGTGTCATGACTACTAGTGGGGTTGTTAGGACCCAGTTGTGGCCGACCATGATCCTGTCGGGACCAGTAAGCTCAGGGGCACGTGACTAGGGTTATGGCCTTGTGATCAGTCTCACTGAAGGGCACACCAGCCATGCGAGGTGTGTCGCAGTTGTGACGTAGTGTAGTGGCACACGCTGGAAGTACGTGCAGCGGTGCGTAACCATCGAGCCACTAACAAAGCTCGCCTGTGGTTATACGGACCGAGGCTAGGATAAGTCAGCAGTTGACGAAAGTGGGCAGTCGTTCTGCTACCTAGCATGACAGTGCACGGGGGTGGTAACTAGTAGGCTCCAGTGGGTGCTATTCACTAGTTCGGGCACTTATGGATCCAGGGGGCCTAGCCAGCCATGTGTGGATGCCACATGCCTTGGAACTGGAATGGTAGGTAGGAGCTATAAGGGTTACCTAAGGACGGAGGAGATTCATTCTACACTACAGCTTTCGGTGTTTTGACGAGCTTACACCGTTAGGGAGGTTAATAATTGGTATCAAACTTAGGGAGAACTCGTTCTAGAGAGAGAAAAGGTTGTTTTAGAGAGAAAAATTGCCAAAAATCAGCAAATCTTTGGCTTTTCTTTTGGGATTAAGTTAGGGAGATTGGAGGAGAGCTCTATTGGAGGTGGATTACTCTTCTACAAGCAGAAACAGCTTCAGAATAGGGCTGCGAATTTTCAGCTTTGAACATTTGCAAAGTTTTTGAGGAAAAATTGTCATAGCTGCTTCTACGCTTGGCGGATTTCGTTCAGATTTTAGAATGCCTAGTATCATGCTAAATCACTGCTAGGGAGGGGCTGAACTACAAAAAATTCCTCATGAATCTCATATTTTGCCAAAAAGTTTGATTTTTCATCTTTTAGGCTGTTGGAGTTGAGACACATCACATCTTTTTTGTTTTTGCTTTTTTGCCTCAGATTCGGATTTTTCCCAAAACTCACACACCGTATAAAGAGAGCTGATCACAATTTTACGTGTATTGCACATGAGAACAGTCATAATCAGGGGAAGGACAATAATGTTCAAACAATCGTAGAATGTAATGCTAATATATTGAGCTCTAGAGTAATTGATTCTAAATTATATTCGCTAAGCTTATTGACTGAGATGATTGATAATAGAAGTGCAGACCCATGCTTCATGTTTGTATTCCCGTCGATAAATACTTGGCGTATAATTGGAAATGGAGACTGCATATAACTAGCTTAGTTTTATAGCATTAAATTTGATCATGACTATGTTGACCTGTTTTTATAGTGTTGAGAGAAATTCAGTATTTTTGTTTACTTTTATGATCCGCATACATTGCCAATGTAAATGATCTATGCATCTGTTATCTTCTCTTGTTTGCAAATGTTTGGTTACAAATGTTGTAGAATTCTGGTCATGGAATGTGGTAAGAGCTGATAATTGTATTGCTTTTTTATCAATGCCTCGATGGAGAGATTTCTTGGCTTTTTTGTAAGACTTGGTATCATTTTTAGAATGTTCAATGGTACATATTGGGCTTGGTTTTCTTGTTAGTCACATATGCCACTTTTTCGTATATTTCGCACATGAATCTTAAAACGATCTGAAAATATGTTTAGCACGTACAATCTAGAGATAATGCAAGGAGAAACTTTTGTATTGAATTAATCTGTTTCAACTTTCCACTCCCTATTTATTGGAAGTTTTATTGTGATTATTGGTTAAGGCCATTTTTTGAAATTTATTGTAAATAATAGTTTGTTGTGGTTTTGTCTATATAGGGCCTCGACGATTGCAACTTTTGGCTAGGCATTGCCCTACATTTTTAGCTGCAATATTCAACTTACTGGAACATCTTCAAGGGAGAGCTTTGTTTGGAATACAAGGGAAAAATGATTTTTTTGAAACACAGAAGGAAATAGAAGTTAAAGCAAGCCAAATTTTGAGACTCAAGACAGTGCATTCGGCCTCTGCTGTCCTTGAAAGTCTTGAAATTTTGACACGAGTTTCTTCTCGTCCTGTTATCTTTCCTATGAGATCAAGGCATGTTGCTCTTTCCTTGCATTGTCCAGCAAACCTTCTTAAGGAGGTGTATGTCAATAGAATTTCTAGTTCCTTTTCCCAGCACAGGATGTTATTTTCAAGGAAGCCACAATATGTTGCAGCTGGAAGCCATTATATTGTTCACCTTTATAGGGCATGCTGTAAACTACTTTCAGCTTTGGTGAGACACCGAAGAAGGTAACTATTTATTTGCGATGTATTTGGAAAAGCCTCTTTGTCAGCTGTTTATGCAACATTTAAATCTTATGATAAAGTTAGCACCGTATGTTTTTGTCTCCAGAACCATTGAATGCTTAACTAGTTTACCTTTTTCTAATCTTCCTTTATGCCAATCCATTAAATCGATAAACTATTTATCTCTCTCTCTCTCTCTCTATATATATATATATATATATATATATATATATATATATATATATCATAGATCCAGCGGTACCAGGATCCGCAGATCCCGGTACCTCGGATCCATACTGATCCGCGGTACCATAATATATAATATTTTTTTTAATATTTTTTTAAATTTAAAAAAAATAAAATAAATTAAGTGGGCAATATGGGTATCAGCTTGAAGCTGTTGACGAGAGCAGTGCATTTATGCAGGTTGCCGGTTCTGATGAGAGCGAACAGCCAAAGGACCAAGGGGATGCAAAACACCAAAAAGTGTGTTTTCGCTCAGGGAGTCGGAAGGCCAAATCATGAAGAGGTCGTACCGTCTACCGCCCCTCGGACCCCGCCGTTGGGGGGCTTTGCCCCCCAAACCCCCCGCCGGGGGGCTACTGCCCCCCCCCGAACCACCCAAGACTTGCTGCTAAATAGAAACTGTAATCTAGCCATCTCATAACCATCATGGTCTCACAGTAGACCCTATACTAACAACCGTGCTCAGTAATGGCTTCTCCTCATAACGGGGGCCTTACGGATCTGAGCTCACGGTTAACTAGTGACTACTAAACTGAGAGGTGCATTATTTAGTTGTCTAACACATTTTGCAGCTGAAAGCACCGACAACCTGGATAAATGCACTGCTCTCGTCAAGAGCTTCAAGCTGGTACCCATATTGCCCACTAATTTTTTTTTCAGAAAAAAAATTAATGTTTTTAAAAAATAATAAAAATAAAAAAGTGGTGCCGCCCTGGTACCGCGGATTTTTGGGCAGCACCATAATGGCAGTACCACCATTATGGTACCGCGGTACCATAAAGCGGTACCACGTGCCACTGATAGATATCAGACATGAGGGTTCGGGCCGTTTTGCCCACGTCCGCGTCCAGCGTCTGGACATGGACGCGTCCGACCCCCGGACGCGGGGTCAGAGGCGTCTCTTTTTTTTTTTTTTTTGAAAAAAAAAAAAACAGATGTGTCCGAGGGTTCAGACACCCCCAGACGCGTGGACGCAAGCGTCCAGGGTACGGACGCATGTGTCTGGGGGTCCGGACGCAATTTTTTTTTTAAATTTAAATTTTTTTTTTTATTAAAATTTAATAAAAAAGAAATCGGACACGTCTGGACGTGGACGCACCCCTGGCGCGTCCGCGTCCCCCATCCGCTTCCTTAGATATATATATATATATATATATATATATATATATATATATATATATATATATATATATATATATATATATATATATATATCATAGGTCCTGCGGTACTGGGTACCGTAGATCCCGGTACCGCGGGACATGATGGTACCGTGGTACCACAATATAATAATATATTTATTATTTAATATTTTTCTAAATTTTTTTTTACCTAAACCTACCCGCCCCCCTCGCATTTCCTCTGAAATTTTTTTGCGCCCTCTCCGCCCTGCCATCGCTGCTGGTTTTTCTTGCCTGCCTTTGATTCCTTGCGTCGCCCATCGCCCACGCAACGCCCTGCCTTGCATCTGATTTCCTTTGCCCTGCATTCGCCCATTTTCAGCGTCTCTCCAACAGTGAACCCTGCTGTTTTTTTTCCAGCAATCCATCCCTCATTTCATCTGCAATGGTGCAATCCGACCTTTCCGGTCTGTGGGACGAGGTAGACATTGTCAGGCGGGTTGCCGACAAGGCCAACAAGACCGGTCAGAAGATCGTGCGCTGCCGATACTGTCTCGTCGAGTTTGCTGCATCCCTCACTCGCCTTAAAGGCCATCTGCTCGGTGCACGCGCCAAAAATGGTGCCACCTTGAATGCTGCCCCTTGTGGCAGCATGACTGTCCCCGACAGGCAGCGACTACTGGACACCTACGGGCCGCGGCTCGTGGCAGGGGAGAACACCATTTCGGAGGGCATTCTCCGATTTTGCACCGCTCCTTATGTGACTAACCCAGACACGCACGAGGAGAGGGAGTGCATCCTCCTCCGGTCCCTTTGCCCCTCAGACAGTTCTGCCTCATGCACCCCCATCTGCTCAGATTCCGGTGGATCCCGTCCCATCGCGTCCGCCAGTTGCCACTGCGGTTCCACCACCACCCACTGTTGCTCGCACTCCACAAGTCTACGACTTTCTCATGGACTCTCCGCCACCCGAGCAGGCCCAGGATGGTATTGGGCGGGCCTTCGAGGATGTGGAAGAGATCCCTTCTTCCTTCCCTTCCCATCCGGATGACCTCCTCAGCCAGCAGTTTTCGTACCCCATGCCAGTTGTTGCCCCTCCACCAGTGCACCCCACCTATGCTGCTGCACCCATCCCTGCCAGTGCATCCCACTCTCCCCATTCCACGTCTACAGCCGATGCATCCACCAGTGCCCAGCCTGTTGCGTCATCGTCCATTCCCGTCACGGTTGGTGCACCGTGCTGGAGGTCCACCACCCGTCGCCCACCAGGGAGAGCCCTCGTGCAGCAGACCATTCGCGGCGCGCATCAGCCGCACATGGACAGAGAGGCCACACAGGCCGTGGCCAGTCTGATTTACGAGCTGAACCTGCCCTTTGCCATCACCGACTCTGAGCCGTTCAGAAGGGCCTTCTGCCTGGCATAGTCTGTCAGCCCTAGCTGGAGAGTCCCTAGTTCAGAGGTTGTTCGCACACACATGCTGAGGGATAGGGTCGAGTCCTTGTCTAGAGAGATGGAGCCTCTACGTCGGCACTGGGCCACTTACGGTTGCAGCATCATGTCCGATGGCTGGACGGATGTTAGGAGGAGGCCGATCCTCAACATACTGGTCTCCAGCTGCATGGGCACACAGTTTTTGAGGGCAGTGGATTGCAGCAGGGGGGGAGAGTCATATCTGCAGAGTTCATGTTTGATGTCATCAGGTCTTCCATCCTAGCCATAGGCCCACAGCATGTCGTCACGGTGGTGACGGACAATGCCACGAACTACATTCAGATGGGTGTACTGCTAGAGGCCGAGTTCCCTCATATTGTTCATACCCCCTGTGCAGCCCACGACATAGACCTTATGATGGGGGACATTGGAGCACTTCCCTGGGTTAGAGCCATCGTCCGGGAGGCCCTCTTTCTGGTGAGTCACCAGAAAGAGGCGTGTTCTTGCCATGTTCCGGGTGTTCAGCCATCTGGACCTCCGTAAGCCATCCCCCACGCGCTTTGCATTCGACTTGGTGGTCATCGACCGTTTGATCAGGTGCAGGGCCCAGGTTCTACAGATGGTTGCCAGTGATCTTTGGGGTGCCAGTACGTTTCAGCACACTGAGGATGGGGAGCACTTTTCTTCCACGGTGAGGGGAAACCAGTTCTGGAGGGATGCGCAGACATTGTCAGGACTCCTTCGACCACTCTACATTGTGCTCCGCATGGCTGACAGCGAGGGGTCCACACTTGGACTGGTGTATGAGCTCATGGACCGGATTGGATAGTTCCTGCAGCTGCCCATCTTGCAGCCAGAGAGGTAAGCGGTACAGTGTTGCAATTGACCTTTATCTTCTCAGTACTTGCTAGTTTGTTTTTCTGTCAATGTTAAGCTTTTTCGTAATGCCCTAAACCACATGCCCCTCACCTGCAGGATGACAAAGCTGAAGTTCATATGGGAGATGCGGTGGAACTACTTCCACAGAAGTATCCACAACGTTGCACACATGCTGCATCCCCTCTTCCTCTCTCCGACACAGATCGCAGACAGGGAGCACAGATCGCAGACAGGGAGCTCGAGGCCGATTGGCTTCAGTACATTCACAGGGTGGGTCCACACATAGGTTTGGATCCTATCAGGCTCATGGAGGAGCTCGCTGCATTTCGTTTCGGCATGGGCACATTCGGCCACCCGGCTGCCTAGGATCCAGAGAGGAGGCAGCTACCCATTACCTGGTGGACCATGTTCCGTAGCACATACCCATCTATACAGCGTCTTGCACTGCGTGTCCTTTCTCAGGTATGCATCTCATTTTATCCTCCATTTTTTGTGTTTCGTTGAAGTTTCACCTCTGCCACAATGTGCTGAATATTTCAATGCACGCAACACAGGATTGTGCTGCCTCCGTGTGTGAGCGTAATTGGAGCACATGGGCACTCATTCACACGAGGAGAAGAAACAGGTTGTCAGTGAGTCAGTTGGAGCGGTTGGTGTTCTGTAGCACCAACGCACGTCTCGCCAGGAGGCTTCCGACCATTACGAGCGCATTGCAGGTGATAAGCTAATCTTTCATAGCATGTTGGTTGACTCTTGGTATGTTGGTTTCATTTCTTGATAAAGTTGTCTCTCTGACATGCAAATTTTAAACCTTGCAGACGAAGATATCCGATTTGGAGCGCCAGGTTGACAGGCCTACGGACAGCACCCATCCCATGCCTGCAGATGACCTGGGCACACAGTTGATGGCAGAGAGAGAGAGGGAGCTTGCCGAGATGAGAGAGAGAGAGCTTGGGCTTGAGCATAGAGAGCCCCCATTGTATGAGGCAGATGAGCCAGTGTCAGAGGATGAGATTGATGAGGATGAGCCCATTCGGGTTGTGTTTACCAGACCAGAGAGGGATGAGGCAGATTATACAGGTGCAGGGCACACGCCACGGGCAGGGGTCACAGGTGCATCACGTGGCAGAGGTGGGACACATGGCACATGTTATGCCGGCAGACAGGCAGGGCACACAGGGGGGGGCAGTGGCATACCTACCTATGTCGACATGATGGAGGAGGCTCTTGATAGAGGGCAGAGTGGTTTAGATGCCGGTCCCGCAGATGTTTGGATGCGTGCAACACAGAGTCATGGCCGTTACTACGACAGCACACTAGAGGAGGCACCTGATGACTTTCATTGCACAGATTGGGAGGCCATGCAGGGTCTACAGGGTGCACATGAAGAGGCACGGGATGAGGCTTGGGTTGATTCAGGGGTTGGTGCACAGGATGATTCAGAGGTTGGTGCACAGGATGATTTAGAGGCTGGTGCACAGGATGAGTCCCAGAGCCCAGAGCATTTGTATTCGGATGCCCAGCTGGCCGACTTGGTTGCCACATTGGATTCAGAGGCCCAGCAGATGCCGAGTGTCAGGGTGCCCCCATCATCTCTTGCCAGCATGCCATACACAGAGTCCCAGCCAGAGCAGCCGCATGAGGTGCCTAAAGTTCCTCCAGCTCCTCAGAGGGTGTATGTGCGTCGCACAGCTCCTCCAGTGCCACCGATGCCATTTAGGCCTGCAGCCCCTCCATCGCCGTCCACTTCTGCAGCACCAGGTCTCCATGGCAGGCCACCATCTGTGCCCAGGTTTTCTCTTGCAGCGCCCACATCCACAGTGGCTCCTCCAGTGGCAGCACCCACGTCACATCCTCCTCCTTGGGCAGCTCCCAGGATGTACCAGTACCGGCCACCACAGCGCCCCTTTCAGTACATATCGCCACTGTACTCGCCTCCTGCACAGCCAGTTCCTCCACCTGCAGCAGCCCCACGGGCACACACTCCACGAGCTTATCCTCCTCGCTCAGTTGCACAGGGAGTTCCCTCTTTTGCTTCCCTATCCCAGCCGGCCTCAGCTTGGGCCCAGCCTAGCCAGCCAGGTGATTTGCATGGGGGTGACGAGGCATTGACAGCTCCTCTTGTCCGCAAGAGACCAGGCAGGCCCAAGGGTGCATCGAACAAGAAAGGCAAGGCACAGAAACTGCCAGGGAGGAGAGGACGACCACGCAGGGCTCCAAGTACAGGTAGAGGTGCAGTATCACAGCCAGTTGGAGCAGGTGTTGTTGGTTTGGCCTGCTTGGGGGCTGATGCGGAGGCTGATTGGGAGGATGAGGATGACGAGTCTTCCCCCTCGGATACACAGCCCATGCCAGTTCCAGACAGGCAGAGATATCGGCTGCGAGAGTCAGCTCGGGGCCCTGAGTTGTTTCCAGAGCATTCGTCTGAGTCAGAGCCAGTTGATTGTGGCTCTGTTGTTTTAGTTTCAGTAGTTTGTCTCTAGCAGACGGTCTACCATTGTACTCAGATGATTTTTCACATTATATACAGTGTTTGGCCTACATTATTTGCTGCACATTGTGCGTATGTCGCTCTGTACATGTGATGTTTTATTTTATGTCGAAGAATTCTATGTGCGTGTCTGAATCCTATTTTCATTTAATTTCGTTTGAAGTGAATGCTAGCTTCACATATATGCACCTACATCATGAGCACAGCAATCACCCCTACACCCCAAACAACATTTCATAAACACATGTGATACATCTGCATTTAAAAAAATTACAGACATTGCATCTTACATGACCAGGCTCGCGTTGCACAAAAAACAACTATGTATATATTCAACTGTTGTATCAGGATAACATCACATATGCTGTCATTTTTTTAAGCAGCCATCTAGTTATTTGCTGCACCATAAACTGCCGAAAACTACATAGCAACAGTCCGCCACATACGGGTGGACCTCATCTATTCTAAACATCCCTCACTGATCCTCCACCGACTCCTCGCCCTCGTCTAGTGCACTGTTTTGTCGCTCTTGCTCTGCCTCCCGGTTAGTCCGAGTTGCTTCCTGGTTAGCCCGACGTCTGGCCGCCCTTTCCCTGACCATGATGAGCTGCCGTCGTGTGAAATTCATTCCGATCTGCTCATCCATATCCAGCTCGACAGCGGGGACAGGATCCACAGCGGGGGCGGGTGGCTCCGGTTCCGGATTTCTCTGTCGAGTCTGTGGCAGCATCTCTCGGATATCTGCCTCTTGCTTCCGATGCCTCTCGTTGTGCCTTCGGATATCTTCCTCGAGCTTCCTCCTGGCTTCTCCCTCGGGCTTCGGTGGTATGCGCTCTGCCATCTCGATCGACCTTCTCCTCACAGCACCCTGCTCCTCGAACACCCTCTCACAGCACCCTGGCACTCAAACAGCCTCTCACAGCCTGTCACCGGCTCTCGCTTGCTCTCTCACTGTCTATCACTAGCCCTCTCACAGCCTCTGAAAATGCCGACCACAATGGCATTGTGAGTGCCTATTTATCCCCACAGCCTGATCGGCCATGTGGATCCCCATCATCCCTCCATGTGCCTCTGTACCTGCCCCCATGTGATGCTCTCCCCTGTGTTGGTCTCCCATTGGGCCCCTCGGTCTGCTCACTCGCAGTGCCCATGTGCCACTGCAACAGTCCCCTGCACCATGTACTGTACCCTCTTTTTTTTACACCTAGAACCCCCTTTTTTTACTTTTTTTTGTCCTTTTTTGGTAGTTAATATGCAAATTTTTTTTTTAAAAAATATATTAAAAAATAAAAAAATACTAAAAATGGTACCGCCCTGGTACCGCGGATCCCAGGGCGGTACCGTACTGGCGGTACCACTAATATGGTACCGGCTGTACTATACCAGCGGTACCACGAGGTACTATGATATATATATATATATATATATATATATATATATATATATATATATATATATCAGACATGAGGGTCCGGGCCGGAATGCCCGTGTCCGGATCCGGACGCGTCCGACCCCCGGATGCGGGGTAAGACGCGTCCAATTTTGTTTTTGTAACTAAATAACTATAAAAAAATTAAAAAAAAGAAAACAGAAGTGTCCGAACCCCCGGACGCACCCCTGGTCCATATTTTTTTTATTTTTTATTTTTTTATGTCTAAAATTTAAAAAAAAAAAAAACCGTTCGGGAATGCGGACGCAACACTGGCACGTCCACGTCTGGACGTGGACGCGAACGCGCGTTTGCGTCCGAGTCCCGCTTCTTAGATATATATATATATCATAGTGGCACGTGGTACCGCCGTTATGGTACCGCCGGTACCATAATGGTGGTACCGCCAGTACGGTATCGCCCTGGGATCCGTTGTACCATATAATTGCCTTTTATATAGTAAAATAGGCTTTAAAAGATGGAAAAATTAGGGTTTAGGGTGTAAAAAAGAGGGTACAGTACAGGGTGTTGGGGACAGGTGCAACAACACATGGGCACTGTGGGTGAGCAGACCATGGGGTCAATGGGAGAGCAGCACAGGGGGGCAGCAACACATGGGGGCAGGTATAGAGGCACATGGAGGGATGATGGGGATGCACATGGCCGATCAGGCTGTGGGGATAAATAGGCACTCACAATGCCATTGTGAGAGGCATTTTCAGAGGCTCTGAGAGAGCCAGTGATAGCCAGTGAGAGAGCCAGAGAGAGCCAGTGACAGGCTGTGAGAGGCTGTTTGAGAACCAAGGTGCTGTGAGAGGCTGTCGAGGACCATGGTGCTATGAGGAGAAAGTCGATCGAGATGGCAGAGCGCATACCACCGAAGCCCGAGGGCGAAGCCAGGAGGAAGATATCCGAAGGCACAACGAAAGACATCGAAAGCAAGAGGCAGACATTGTAGAGATGCTGCGTCAGACTCGACAGAGACACCCAGAGCTGCAGATCCCCGCCCCCGCTGTGGTCCCTGCCCTCGCTGTCGAGTTGGATTTGGATGAGCAGATCTGAATGAACTTCACACGACGGCAGCTCATCATAGTCAGGGAAAGGGCGGCCAGACTTCGGGCTAACCAGGAGGCAGAGCGAGAGCTACAGAACAATGCACCTGACGAGGGCAAGGAGTCGGTGGAGGATCCGTAGGAATGTTTAGAATAGATAAGGTCCAGCCGTATGTGGCGGACTGTTGCTATGTAATTTTCGGCAGTTTAGGGTGCGACAAATAACTAGATAGTTGTATAAAAATGTTATTTCGATACAACGGCTGAATCAATATACAGTGTGTTTCTTGTGCAACGCGCGCTTGGTGGTGTGAAATGCAATCTTTGTATTTTTTTAAATGAAATGTAATGTATGTGTTTATGAAATGCCGTCACGGGTTTAGGGTGTAGGGGTAATTGCTCTGCTCATGATCGTTTGGAGTGCATGTGCGATCAGTTTGCTGTGGCATCAATGATCAGTTTGTAGGTGCATTTCTGTGAAGCTATCATTCTCTTCAATTGAAATTGATTGAAAATACGATTCACACACGCACATAGAATTTGAGATAAACTTGAAAATACAGCATCACATGTGCAGAGCGACACACGCACAATAAAGTGCAGCAAATAAAGTACGCCAAACATTGAATATAATGTGAAAAATGGTCTGAATACAATGGTCGACCGTCTGCTAGAAACAAACTGTTGAAACTAAAATAACAGAGCCACAATCAATGCTCTGGCTCTGACTTAGACGAATGCTCCGGAGACAACTCAGGGCCCCGAGCTGACTCTCGTAGCCGATATCTGTGCCTGTCTGGAACTGGCATGGGGTGTGTGTCTGAGGAGAAGGACTCGTCACTAGCATCATCCCAATCTGCCTCTGCATCAACCCCCAAGCAAGCCAAACCAACAACACCTGCTCCAGCTGGCTGTAATACTGCACGTCTAGCTGTACCTGGAGCCCTGCGAGGTTGTCCTCTCCTCCTTGGCAGTTTATGTGCTTTGCCTTTCTTGTTTGGTGCACCCTTGGGCCTTCCTGGTCTCTTGCGGACGAGAGGAGCTATCAATGCCTCATCACCCCCATGCAAATCACCTGGCTGGCTAGGCTGGGCCCATGCTGAGGCCGGCTGGGATAGGGAAGCCAAAGAGGGAACTCCCTGGAGTGGGTGCTGCCAAAGGAGGAGGATGTGAAGTGGGTGCTGCCAATGGAGGAGCGACTCGAGGAGCCACTGTGGATGTGGGCGCTGCAAGAGAAAACCTGGGCACAGATGGTGGCCTGCCATGGAGACCCGGTGCTGCAGAAGTGGACGGCGATGGAGGGGCTGCAGGCCTCAATGGCATCGGTGGCACTGGAGGAGCTGTGCGGCGCACATATACCCTTTGAGGAACTGGAGGAACTGGAGGCACCTCATGTAGCTGCTATGGTTGAGACTCTGTGTATGGCATGCTGGCAAGAGATGATGAGGGTGCCTTGACGCTCGACATCTGTTGGGCCTCTGAATCCAACTTGGCAATCAAGTCGTCTAGCTGGGCATCTGGATAAAAATGCTTTGGGCTCTGGGCCTCATCCTGTGCACCATCCCCTGAATCAACCCATGCCTCATCATGTGCACCCTGTAGACCCTGCATGGCCTCCCAATCGGTGCAATCAAAGTCATCTGGTGTCTCCTCTGGTGTGCTGTCGTAGTAACGGCCATGACTCTATACTACTCGCATCCAAGCAGCTGCGGGACCGGCATCTAAATCACTCTGCCCTCTATCAAGAGCCTCCTCCATCATATCGACATAGGTAGGTATGCCACTGGCCCACCCTGTGTGCCCTGCCTGTCTCCCGGTATAACCTGTGCCATGTGCCTAACCTCTGCCACGTGATGCACCTGTGATCCGTGCCCATGGCGTGTGTCCTATACCTGTATCATCTGCCTCATCCCACTCTGATCTGGCAAACACAACCCGAATGGGCTCATCCTCTGACACTGGCTCATCTGCCTCATACAATGGAGTCTCTCTATGCTCAAGCCCAAGCTCTCTCTCTCTCTCTCTCTCTCTCTCTCTCTCTCTCTCTCTCTCTCTCTCTCTCTCTCTCTCTCTCTCTCTCTCTCTCTCTCTCTCATCTCGGCAAGCTCCCTCTCTCTCTCTGCCATCAATTGTGTGCCCAAGTCATCTGCAGGCATGGGATGGACGTTGTCCGTAGGCAAGTCAACCTGGCGCTCCAAATCAGATATCTTTGTCTGCAAGGTCAAAATTGAGCATGTCAGGAAAACAACTTGATCAGAAATTTAAACCTACATTTTAGTGAGACGTCAACCAACATGCTATGGGAGAATAGCCCATCACCTGCAATGCGCTCGTAATGGTCGGCAGTCTCTTGGCAAGACGCGCGTTGGGGCTGTAGAACACCAACCGCTCTAGCTGACTCACTGATAGCCTGTTTCTTCTCCTCGTGTGAATGAGGGCCCATGTGCTCCAATTTCGCTCACACACGGAAGCAGCACAATCCTGTGCTACGTGCAATGAAACGGCTTAGCACAACTGCACGGGTGAAATGTCAAAAGCAAACGCAGTAAGGGAGGTTGAAATGAAACTGCATATCTGTGAAAGGACCCGTAGTGCAAGACGCTGTATGGATGGATAGGTGCGACCGAACATGGTCCACCAAGTAATGGGGAGCTGCCTCCTCTCTGGATCCTGAGCAGCCGGGTGACCGAACGTGCCCATGCCAAAATGAAATGCAGCTAGCTCCTCCATGAGTCTGATAGGATCCAAGCCAATGTGTGGACCCACCCTATATATGTACTCAAGCCAATCCGACTCGAGCTCCCTGTCTGATTTCTGTGTCGTAGAGAGGAAGAGGGGATGCAAGATGTGTGCAACGTTGTGGATACTCCTGTGAAAGTAGTTCCACCGCGTTTCCCAGAGGAACTTTAGATTCGTCATCCTGCACGAAGTCGAAGCAAATTATGGAAAAAACGTAACATCGACAGAAAAACAAACCAGCAACCACTGAAAAGATAAAGACCAATTACATTACTATACTGCTTACCTCTCTGGCTGCAAGATGGGCAGCTGCAGGAACTGTCCGATCCGGTCCATGAGCTCATACACCAGTCCAAGTGTGGACCCCTCACTGTCAGCCATGCGGAGCACAATGTAGAGTGGTCGAAGGAGTCCTGACAATGTCTGCGCATCTCTCCAGACCTGGTCTCCCCTCACCGTGGAAGAAACGTGCTCCCCATCCTCAGTGTGCTGAAACGTACTGCCATGCCAAAGATCACTGGCAACCATCTGTAGAAGCTGTGCCCTGCACCTGATCAGATGGTCGATCACCACCAAGTCGAAAGCAAAGCGTGTGGGGGCTGGCTTCCGAAGGTCCAAATGGCTGAACACCCGGAACATGGCAAGAACACGCCTCTTTCTGGTGACAAAAGTCACGAGGAAGAGGGCCTCGCGGACGATGGCTCTAACCCAGGGAAGTGCACCTATGTCCCCCATGAGAAGGTGCGCTGCACAGGGGGTATGGACGATGTGAGGGAACTCGGCCTCTAGCAGGACACCCATCTGAACGCAGTTGGTGGCATTGTCCGTCACCACCGTAACGACATGCTGGGCCTATGGACAGGATGGAAGACCTAATGACATCATACATGAACTCAGCAGATATGACTCTCCCTCCTCTATTGCAATCCACGGCTCTCAAAAACTGTGTACCCATGCAGTTGGAGACCAAGATGTTGAGGATCGGCCTCCTCTAGTCCAGCCATCGGACATGATGTTGCATCCATATGTGGCCCAGTGGCGGCGTAGAGGCTCCATCTCTCTAGACCAGGACTCTACCCTATCTCTCAGCATGTGTGTGCGGAAACCTCTGAACTAGGGACTCTCCAGCTAGGGCTGACAGATTGTGCAAGGCGGAATGCCCTTCTGAAGGGCTCAGAATCGGTGATCGCAAAAGGTAAGTTCAGCTCATAAATCAAACTGGCCACGACCTGTGTGGCCTCTCTGTCCATGTGCGGCTGATGCACGCTGCGAATGGTCTTTTGCACAAGGGCTCTCCCTGGTGGGCGACGGGTGGTGGACCTCCAGCATGGTGCACCAACCGTGACGGGAATGGATGATGACGCGACAGGCTGGGCACTAGTGGATGCATCGGTTGTAGACGGGGAATGGGGAGAGTGGGATGCACTGGCAGGGATGGGTGCAACAACATAAGTGGGGTGCATTGGTGGAGGGGCAACATCTGGCATGGGATACAAAAACTGCTGGCTAGGGAGGTCATCCGGATGGGAAGAGAGGGAGGAAGGGATCTCCTCCACATCCTTGAAGGTCTCGTCAGTAGCATCCTAGGCTTGCTCGGGTGGTGGAGAGTCCATGAGAAAATCGTAAACTGGGGGCGTGCGAGCAACAGGACGTGGTGGTGGAACCGAAGTGGCAACTGGCAGACGCGAGGGGACGGGATCAACCGGCATGGGTGCAGATGGGGGAAAAAAAACAGCAGGGTTCACTGTTGGAGAGACGTTGAAAATGGGCGAAGGCAGCAAAGGCAGGGCCAAGCAAATCAGATGCAAGGCAGGGCGTTGCGTGGGCGAAGGGCGACGCAAGGCAGGCAGGCAAAAACAATAGCAAAGGCAGGGTAGAGAGGGCGCAAAAAATTTTTAGAGAAGATGCGAGGGGGGCGGGTAGATTTAGGTCATTTTTTTTAAAAAAAAATATTAAATATTAATTATATGAATATATTGAGGTACCACGGTACCAGTATGGTCCTGCCGTACCGGGATCCGCGATACCTAGTACCGCAGGACCTATGATATATATATATATATATATATATATATCATAGTACCCCGTGGTACCGCTGGTATGGTACCGCCGGTACCATAACAGTGGTACGGCCGGTACGGTACCTCCCTGGGATCCGCGGTAGCAGGGCGGTACCATAATATAAAATTTCCCGTGTTATTTTCGCAATATATATATATATATATATATATATATATATATATATATATATATATCATAGTACCCTCTGGTACCGCTGGTATGGTACCGCCGGCACCATATCAGTGGTACCGCCGGTACGGTACCGCCTTGGGATCCGCGGTACCAGGGCGGTACCATTTTTAATATTTTTTTTTTATTTTTTAATATATTTTTAGTAATTTTTTTTTGCATATTAACTACCAAAAAAGGACAAAAAAAAGTAAAAAAAGGGGGTTCTGGGTGTAAAAAAAGAGGGTACAGTACATGATGCAGGGGACTGTTGCAATGGCACATGGGCACTGCGAGTGAGCAGACCGAGGGGCCAATGGGAGACCAACACAGGGGGGTAGCATCACATGGGGGCAAGTACAGAGGCACATGGGCATTGTGGGTGAGCAGACCATGGGCCCAATGGGAGACCAACACAGGGGGGAGCATCACATGGGGGCAGGTACGGAGGCACATGGAGGGATGATGGGGATCCACATGGCCGATCAGGCTGTGGGGATAAATAGGCACTCACAATGCCATTGTGGTCGGCATTTTCAGAGGCTGTGAGAGGGCTAGTGATAGACAGTGAGAGAGCAAGCGAGAGCCGGTGACAGGCTGTGAGAGGCTGTTTGAGAGCCAGGGTGCTGTGAGAGGGTGTTCAAGGATCAGGGTGCTGTGAGGAGAAGGTCGATCGAGATGGCTGAGCGCATACCACCGAAGCCCGAGGGCGAAGCCAGGAGAAAGCTTGAGGAAGATATCCGAAGGCACAACGAGAGGCATCGGAAGCAAGAGGCAGATATCCGAGAGATGCTGCCACAGACTCGACAGAGAAATCCGGAACCGGAGCCACCCGCCCCCGCTGTGGATCCTGTCCCCGCTGTCGAGCTGGATATGGATGAGCAGATCGGAATGAATTTCACACGACGGAAGCTCATCATGGTCAGGGAAAGGGCGGCCAGACGTCGGGCTAACCAGGAGGCAGCTCGGGCTAACCGGGAGGTAGAGCAAGAGCGACAAAACAATGCACCAGACGAGGGTGAGGAGTCGGTGGAGGATCAGTGAGGGATGTTTAGAATAGATGAGGTCCACCCGTATGAGGCGGACTGTTGCTATGTAGTTTTCGGCAGTTTATGGTGCAACAAATAACTAGATGGCTGCTTAAAAAAATGACAGTATATGTGATGTTATCCTGATACAACGGTTGAATATATACATAGTTGTTTTTTGTGCAACGCGAGCCTGGTCATGTAAGATGCAATGTCTGTAATTTTTTTAAATGCAGATGTATTACATGTGTTTATGAAATGTCGTTTGGGGTGTAGGGGTGATTGCTGTGCTCATGATGTAGGTGCATATATGTGAAGCTAGCATTCACTTCAAACGAAATTAAATGAAAATAGGATTCAGACACGCACATAGAATTCTTCAACATAAAATAAAGCATCACATGTACAGAGCGACATACGCACAATGTGCAGCAAATAATGTAGGCCAAACACTGTATATAATGTGAAAAATCTTCTGAGTACAATGGTAGACCGTCTGCTAGAGACAAACTACTGAAACTAAAACAACAGAGCCACAATCAATGCTCTGGCTCTGATTCAGACGAATGCTCTGGAGACAACTCAGGGCCCCGAGCTGACTCTCGCAGTCGATATCTCTGCCTGTCTGGAACTGGCATGGGCTGTGTATCCGAGGGGGAAGACTCGTCATCCTCATCCTCCCAATCAGCCTCCGCATCAGCCCCCAAGCAGGCCAAACCAACAACACCTGCTCCAACTGGCTGTGATACTGCACCTCTACCTGTACCTGGAGCCTTGCGTGGTCGTCCTCTCCTCCCTGGCAGTTTCTGTGCCTTGCCTTTCTTGTTCGGTGCACCCTTGGGCCTGCCTGGTCTCTTGCGGACAAGAGGAGCTGTCAATGCCTCGTCACCCCCATGCAAATCACCTAGCTGGCTAGGCTGGGCCCAAGCTGAGGCCGGCTGGGATAGGGAAGCAAAAGAGGGAACTCCCTGTGCAACTGAGCGAGGAGGATAAGCTCGTGGAGTGTGTGCCCGTGGGGCTGCTGCAGGTGGAGGAACTGGCTGTGCAGGAGGCGAGTACAGTGGCGATATGTACTGAAAGGGGCGCTGTGGTGGCCGGTACTGGTACATCCTGGGTGCTGCCAAAGGAGGAGGATGTGACGTGGGTGCTGCCACTGGAGGAGCCACTGTGGATGTGGGCGCTGCAAGAGAAAACCTGGGCACAGATGGTGGCCTGCCATGGAGACCTGGTGCTGCAGAAGTGGACGGCGATGGAGGGGCTGCAGGCCTAAATGGCATCGGTGGCACTGGAGGAGCTGTGCAACGCACATACACCCTTTGAGGAGCTGGAGGAACTGTAGGCACCTCATGCGGCTGCTCTGGCTGGGACTCTGTGTGTGGCATGCTGGCAAGAGATGATGGGGGCGCCCTGACACTCGGCATCTGCTGGGCCTCTGAATCCAATGTGGCAACCAAGTCGGCCAGCTGGGCATCCGAATACAAATGCTTTGGGCTCTGGGACTCATCCTGTGCACCAGCCTCTAAATCATCCTGTGCACCAACCTCTGAATCATCCTGTGCACCAACCCCTGAATCAACCCAAGCCTCATCCTGTGCCTCATCATGTGCACCCTGTAGACCCTGCATGGCCTCCCAATTTGTGCAATGAAAGTCATCAGGTGCCTCCTCTGGTGTGCTGTCGTAGTAACGGCCATGACTCTGTGCTGCACGCATCCAAACATCTGCGGGACCGGCATCTAAACCACTCTGCCCTCTATCAAGAGCCTCCTCCATCATGTCGACATAGGTAGGTATGCCACTGCCCCCCCCTGTGTGCCCTGCCTGTCTGCCGGCATAACATGTGCCATGTGTCCCACCTCTGCCACGTGATGCACCTGTGACCCCTGCCTGTGGCGTGTGCCCTGCACCTGTATAATCTGCCTCATCCCTCTCTGGTCTGGCAAACACAACCTGAATGGGCTCATCCTCATCATGCTCATCCTCTGACACTGGCTCATCCGCCTCATACAATGGGGGCTCTCTGTGCTCAAGCCCAAGCTCTCTCTCTCTCATCTCGGCAAGCTCCCTCTCTCTCTCTGCCATCAACTGTGTGCCCAGGTCATCTGCAGGCATGGGATGGGTGCTGTCCGTAGGCAAGTCAACCTGGCGCTCCAAATCGGATATCTTCGTCTGCAAGGTTTAAAATTGGCATGTCAGAGAAACAACTCTATCAAGAAATGAAACCAACATACCAGGAGTCAACCAACATGCTATGAAAGGTTAGCTTATCACCTGCAATGCGCTCGTAATGGTCGGAAGCCTCCTGGCGAGACGTGCGTTGGTGCTACAGAACACCAATCGCTCCAACTGACTCACTGACAAGCGGTTCCTTCTCCTCGTGTGAATCAGTGCCCATGTGCTCCAATTACGCTCACACACGGAGGCAGCACAGTCCTGTGGTAGGTGCATTGAAATACTTCAGCACATTGTGGCAGAGGTGAAACTTCAACGAAACACAAAAAATGGAGGATAAAATGAGATGCATACCTGAGAAAGGACACGCAGTGCAAGACGCTGTATAGATGGGTATGTGCTACCGAACATGGTCCACCAGGTAATGGGTAGCTGCCTCCTCTCTGGGTCCTGGGCAGCCGGGTGGCCGAATGTGCCCATGCCGAAACGAAATCCAGCGAGCTCCTCCATGAGCCTGATAGGATCCAAACCTATGTGTGGACCCACTCTGTGAATGTACTGAAGCCAATCGGCCTCGAGCTCTTTGTCTGCGATCTGTGTCGGAGAGAGGAAGAGGGGATGCAGCATGTGTGCAACGCTGTGGATACTCCTGTGGAAGTAGTTCCACCGCATCTCCCATATGAACTTCAGCTCTGTCATCCTGCAGGTGAGGGGCATGTGGTTTAGGGCATTACGAAAAAGCTTAACACTGACAGAAAAACAAACTAGCAAGTACTAAAAAGATAAAGGTCAATTGCACCACTGTACCGCTTACCTCTCTGGCTGCAAGATGGGTAGCTGCAGGAACTGTCCAATCCGGTCCATGAGCTCATACACCAGTCCAAGTGTCGACCCCTCGCTGTCAGCCATGCGGAGCACAATGTAGAGTGGTCGAAGCAGTCCTGACAATGTCTGTGCATCCCTCCAGAATTGGTCTCCCCTCACCGTGGAAGAAAAGTGCTCCCCATCCTCAGTGTGCGGAAATGTACTGGCACCCTAAAGATCACTGGCAACCATCTGTAGAAGCTGGGCCCTGCACCTGATCAAACGGTCGATGACCACCAAGTCGAATGCAAAGCGCGTGGGGGCTGGCTTACGGAGGTCCAGATGGCTGAACACCCGGAACATGGCAAGAACACGCCTCTTTCTGGTGACAAAAGTCACCAGGAAGAGGGCCTCCCGGACGATGGCTCTAACCCAGGGAAGTGCTCCAATGTCCCCCATCAGAAAGTCTATGCCGTGGGCTGCACAGGGGGTATGAACAATATGAGGGAACTCGGCCTCTAGCAGTACACCCATCTGAATGCAGTTCGTGGCATTGTCCGTCACCACCGTGACGACATGCTGTGGGCCTATGGCTAGGATGGAAGACCTGATGACATCAAACATGAACTCTGCAGATATGACTCTCCCCCCCCTGCTGCAATCCACTGCCCTCAAAAACTGTGTGCCCATGCAGCTGGAGACCAGTATGTTGAGGATCGGCCTCCTCCTGACATCAGTCCAGCCATCGGACATGATGCTGCAACCGTAAGTGGCCCAGTGCCGACGCAGAGGCTCCATCTCTCTAGACAAGGACTCGACCCTATCCCTCAGCATGTGTGTGCGGACAACCTCTGAACTAGGGACTCTCCAGCTAGGGCTGACAGACTGTGCAAGGCGGAAGGCCCTTCTGAAGGGCTCAGAGTCGGTGATGGCAAAGGGCAGGTTCAGCTCGTAAACCAGACTGGCCACGGCCTGTGTGGCCTCTCTGTCCATGTGCGGCTGATGCGTGCCGCGAATGGTCTGCTGCACGAGGGCTCTCCCTGGTGGACGACGGGTGGTGGACCTCCAGCACGGTGCACCAACCGTGACGGGAATGGACTATGACGCGACAGGCTGGGCGCTGGTGGATGCATCGGCTGTAGACGTGGAATGGGGAGAGTGGGATGCACTGGCAGGGATGGGTGCAGCAGCATAGGTGGGGTGCACTGGTGGAGGGGCAACATCTGGCATGGGGTACGAAAACTGCTGGCTGAGGAGGTCATCCGGATGGGAAGGGAAGGAAGAAGGGATCTCTTCCACATCCTCGAAGGCCCGCCCAGTACCATCTTGGGCCTGCTCGGGTGGCGGAGAGTCCATGAGAAAGTCGTAGACTGGTGGAGTGCGAGCAACAATGGGTGGTGGTGGAACCGCAGTGGCAACTGTCGGATGCGATGGGACGGGATCCACCGGAATCTGAGCAGATGGGGGTGCATGAGGCAGAGCTGTCTGAGGGGCAAAGGGACCAGAGGAGGATGCACTCCCTCTCCTCGTGTTTGCCAGCCAAGCAGACAGCAACTCTGGGTTAGTCACATAAGGAGCGGTGCAAAATCGGAGAACGCCCTCCGAAATGGTGTTCTCCCCTGCCACGAGCCGCGGCCCGTAGGTGTCCAGTAGTCGCTGCCTGTCGGGGACGGTCATGCTGCCACAAGGGGCAGCATTCAAGGTGGCACCATTTTTGGCGCGTGCACCGAGCAGATGGCCTTTAAGGCGAGTGAGGGATGCAGCAAACTCGACGAGACAGTATCGGCAGCGCACGATCTTCTGACCGGTCTTGTTGGCCTTGTCGGCAACCCGCCTGACAATGTCTACCTCGTCCCACAGACCGGAAAGGTCGGATTGCACCATTGCAGATGAAATGAGGGATGGATTGCTGGAAAAAAAACAGCAAGGTTCACTGTTGGAGAGACGCTGAAAATGGGCGAATGCAGGACAAAGGAAATCAGATGCAAGGCAGGGCGTTGTGTGGGCGATGGGCGACGCAAGGAATCAAAGGCAGGCAAGAAAAACCAGCAGCGATGGCAGGGCGGAGAGTGCGCAAAAAAATTTCAGAGGAAATGCGAGGGGGGCGGGTAGGTTCAAGTAAAAAAAAATTAAAAAAAAAATTAAATAATAAATATATTATTATATTGTGGTACCGCGGTACCATCATGGTACCGCGGTACCAGTATGGTCCCGCGGTACCGGGATCCGCGGTACCCAGTACCGCGGGACCTATGAGGTACTGCCGACTGATATGGTACCGCGGTACCATATATGTCCCGCGGTACCGGGATCCGCGGGACCTATGATATATATATATATATATATATATATATATATATATATATATATATATGTATAGAAAGCATATATATATGATCACTAAAACACACCAAGAAAGCATAATTCTTGCTTTGACAAACTTTGAAAGACAAAAATGATTTATAATAGATGGCTAAAACAGGAAAAACTAGCTCAATTTTGGTAAATTGGAATTTTTGATAATACAAACGGAAAATAGTTGAGAGCTTTTTTCATTCTTTGTAAATTTTGAAGTGTTTTATTTCTCAACGCACATTTCGTTTTAAGCTAGCAGATTAATCTTAAATTTCGGTGTTGGGGCATGTAGAGTACTATAACATCGATGGTTTTGGACTTGAAGTACTTAGGATTATATTTCACTTTTATTATCTATCAGATTACTATTTGAATTTGTTTTCTAGCATAGTGGTGGATAGCACTGAGTCACCTTTGCTCACACCCATTGTGTACTTGTTTAAATAGTGTAGGACTAAAAAGTATATTTTGTCAAATGATAGTAAGCCAATATGGTTTTTTCATGTGATTGGATTATTTTTCAGTCTTTTTGTGAATTGATTTTTGCCTGAATTGTAGAAAAGCTATTTCAAGCTCAATGGGTATACAATTTGGGACTTCAAGACTTGATTAGAATCTGTCACTGATAATGAGATTTAGATGTAGCTTGGACTTGAGAGATGCCATACATTCCCATCTAGTAGGCTAGTATAGTTGTTGTCCATTTATGGACAATACATCAAGCCTTGGGCCCTCAACACATTATTTGTTTGTAGACCATAGTGTTTGACCTATTGCACCCCTATAGCATTAGAAAAACATCATTTAGTCATGTCAATACTGGCTTGGTGTTAACTTAGTCTTATATAGCTCCTAGTCCTAACTTGTAGGACCCTCTAGTCAGTTAAAATAGGCATGAAGCCTCATCATTAGTTTTTGAACGATTTGAGAGCTTAGTCTCTATTTCAACCTGGTCCGAACTTGTGGGACCCTCTAGTCAGTTATTATAGGCATGATGCCTCATCATTAGTTTTTGAATGATTTGAGAGCTTAGTCTTTATCTCAACCTTGTTTAGTAAGGACTTAAATCAGCATAATATTTGGTTTGCATCACTATTGTTCTACATTCGATTCAACAATACATTTGCAATTTTCTCTATGTTGGTAATTCATGATGTAGATGGAATTTGAGCACTTTCTTTGGCTGATGGGAGAATACCCAAAGATTCTTGGAGAGGCTTTTGCTTGATCAAAGGAGGAAGCTTTTGCAAATCCATTGTTTGAAGATTATCTTCTATAAATCCATCATTGAAGATCATCATCCATTTGTGGGGCTTTTTTTTTCAACAACTTTCTTTGAAAGATAATTGTGGCTTTGAGCTATTGGTAGTGGTCATGACAACCAACCATCACGTTTTCTAGAGCTTTTTTTTGCGCAATATTTCGTTGCATTGTTTTGCTTCTTCAACACTTATCTACACGACAGTTAGAATTATTTTCAACAAGATCTTAGTTAGATATGATCTTCAAGCATGTCATTTTCTTTTCTAGATTCTCTTCAAGACGACATCAAACATATAGGTTGAATTTGTTGCAAACCTTTCAAACGGAATCAAATCGTTTGCTCGAGGCTTCAACTCACACTCTTTCCTAGCTTCCTCTAGCACTGAACTTAGGCTTGAATAGCTCCTCCAATTAGGCCTCACTAATGATTGAAGTTTTGCTACTTTGATTCCAACCCATGCAACAAAAGCCTTCACAGATCTAGGAGAAGGCATTGTTGGGTTTTGAGCCAATAGGTATGGTCCGCAATTGGCCGAGATCCAAGGCCACAACTTCTCTATGTTTTTAGTGGACTTTTATGATGCAATAAAACAAGGGGTTATTTTGACACTTTATACTGGAATGATTGCAACTCCTCATTTTGGTATCACTTAATGGGCAACACATTCACATCATACTCCAACCCATAGGTCATTCATAGTATCTACTCTATCTATTTGCTATCAAGAATTCAATAATTGGTTATATGATTTTAAGGCTCACTTACCATTTTTTACTTCTAGATGGCTACTTATTGTGTTACCATTGGTGTAGGCACTTCAACTTTGCTTCATGGCTGCTTAAAGTGTTGTCAAGTTCATTGCTTGTATGCTATGCCTTATGCCAAGTATTCTAGCTTTAGTAGTAGCTATGGTTTAAGTTGCACATTCTCTTTTATTTTTTCACTTTTAGATGAAATCTGATAGTTTTGCATCTATGAATAAGGATCAATGTTATTGAGGATAGGAGGTTTGCTGGAGCATCAAATTTGTCTAACTGAGGTATAGAGGTTTGATCATGGAGCAGTGAGCTGATGTTGAGAGACAATATGCATGTCCTCGGTTGGCATGCTATATCGGTGGCACTTTCTTGATGTTATGTAAATACTAGTGAAGCTTTAGTTCATTGGGTTTGGTCAAGAAATGAGTGACTACTAATCCAAAGTTTGATAGCTGAAAAAGCTTATAATCTGTCATGGGAATTGTTGCATGTTAACACAAGCCAAGCTTACTTTGAGGTCTCGTTAGAATGTTTTTTTTTGCTAATTAGTTTGTGTTTGTATTTAATCTTTAATAGATGTTATCGACTTCTTTTTTACTTTTGGTTGTATGTTGTAGTTTTGATCTTGTTCAATCTCAAATTGATTTTTTGTTAGATCAACTGATTTGGGATGTATCTGGATACTCCATGATGACAAGTTCGGTTTGCTTGGATGACAGAGAAAGTGGGCATTGTGTTGCTCTTCTTGGAGAGTCAATAAGTGTGTTACTGTACTGCTTAGAAAGTGGACAAAATTTACCGGCGGTAGCAGATTGGGATTTCGATGATGTTGTGGAATGTGCACACTGGCTTCAACGGGTTTATGAGGAGGTTTATTGATCTGTGCCAAATGTTTGTGAGACAAATATCGAGAACATACTAATGCTCAAATTTAGAGAAACTTTTCACTTAAACTCACTTGATAAGCTTTTGGCAGTTTTTCCTCTTTGCACACACACACCAAAGAACGTGACTTTTGTGTATGTTTATTGTGAAAGATATAGGATCCCATATTTTTTTTCTTCTGAAATGAGCATTTTGGTTCATCCACATCATAATCTTTTTGGGCTACTTTGGATTATTGTAGAGATATTGAAAAATTATCTGGTATTACCCATATTCTTCATTGATATGGTTAGTAAGATTTTCCCTAGTAAGTAAATGCTAATTAGCTGTGGAATTTGAGCATTTTCCTTCACTAGCCCTTTTGTGTACTAAATCGCAGCTATTTAGAGACAAGATCATGCTGCCCTTCCCCTGGCCTAGAGATGCTACACAGCAATGTTCCATGCTCTGTTTAGTATAGTGGTTCAATCTGTTTGTAGATACATGTTCTACTTGAGGTTAGAACTTATGTTCCAGGGAATGTGACTCCTTGTTGAAGAGAACTTGTTCCATAGATGGTTCTTAAATAGTCGATAAAAGACATGATTTTGGCTACTGACGGGTGACTAATAGTTGTTGACACAAGATTGAGAGATAAGTTGTCACGAGATTTGAATCACGTGAGGAAGTTATGAAACAAAATTAAGTTTGTATAAAAGGGTGACAGGAAATGTAGCGTTCAACATGGATGTGCGATCTGACTCCATGATGCTACTTGTAAGACACTTGGATGCATCCAAGTGAGTTGCCTTTATTAAGTAAAACTTGTCTTGAATTATGGTTGGTTATAGAAACAAGACTTGAATCTCTTACCAATTTCAGATTTGTTGCAATTAGTGTTGATGTACTAAATCTTAGAGTCAAACCATGAACTTGGTGTACAGTGATCAGAGCCTCAAAATTGGGCATTTTGAAAAATTTTCATACAGTTCTTGGGTTTATTGTGAGACTTTTTTCAGAGGACATGAGAAGGTATAAGTTAAATAGATAAGAGGTGGCATCTTGTGCTTTTCATGTAACAATACATGGGTTATTAGGTTCACATTATAGAAGCTTTTTTCAAGAAGAAGTTGGTTTCAACATCAACCCTGAACAATGTTACAACTTCAAATTTTAAACTTAAGCATTAAAATGTCAAAGCTAAAACGAGCCTCATGCCATCCATTTGCATTTGGAAACTAGAATCTAAAGTGTTTTTGAGTATATTGAAATTTTGATTCTTCAATTGATGCAATTGAAGCTCACTGCAAACGATAATTCACCTTCTTCTTTTAGGATTTTTTATGAGGAAAGAGTTGAATTGGAATCCATAAGGCTGTATGCCATAAAACACTATCCATTTGCATCATACTTCAAATGGCCCAAAGTGTGATAATAAAACGAGGGGAGCGTCAAGGGCCCAAATAACATATTAAACTTCACTTGATAAATTGCGGAGTCAAGGTCCAAAGAATTGCCTTAAACTTTAGATCTTGGTTTCGTTGGTGTCTTCCTCTATTAGTGGGATAACTGATAGGATTTCCTTCAAAACAGGACGTGTCGGGTATTCCCACTTGATATTTCTCTGAATGACATTATTTATTGAAAGCTGTCATTACTAAAAGTTACAATTATACGATGCCCTTAGAAATGTATAGGACCACCATATGCAATTTTTCAAGTGAATAATACACTAATCTAACAACTTTACTTCTTGAAAAAGTTTAGTTCATATATTTTATGCATTCAACCACAAAGGCTAGTTCCTTAGAGGCAATGATATTGATTACAGCTGTAAATAAATCTGCTTATAGGTGGATAGCATTTCCCAGAGTGTCGTATAAGGATACAAAATGTCCTTAGCAACCTCATCAAGCTATTGCTATGGGCCAATACGTTTTGCATGTACTGAGAAGGGCCATCATAAGAGTGCATAACCATATGCTACGGTCTAAATGGGTGGCATACCCTGCCACTCTTTCAAGTCAGCAGTTGGCTGGTTGTAAGAAAAAATTTGGCCTGGTTCAGTTGTCAATTTTTAATGACCAAGACCAATAGCCAGTTGAACAAGATACACCATGAGTAAGGCTTTGAGGTTGGGTAACAGGTGACTATACGGCAGGTAAGTTGTTAGTGATCAAGTAGGTCACTGTAGAGGGGTGATTCTGGTGGGTTAACTTATCTGGTTTGTGGTCAGGCGTGTTAGTGTGCCAGTTTTCAAACTTGCATAAGGAGATTTTGGTTATCTTGCTGGTGATTCCGAGCTCTAGGGTTTTTGAAATGAGCTTAAGGAGCATTCCAGGTAGCTAGAAAAATTTTGCATACATTTATTAGGAGAGCCTAAACTATCTCTTAAAAGTTGCCTGCCTGTAGAAATACATGCAACTAACGAACTCCTCTGAACCTGCAAAGATAAGCAGCTGTAATGTGTAAGTAGTACTGAAAAGGAAAGTGGCAAGGGCTGTAATATATTATTAAGGTGAATTGTGGGAACAGTATGAGGTTTTCTATTTGATATCATTCTTATTGGTATTGCAACTGCATACCAAATATGACGACACAAGAAGGGGTGCTATGTAGATGACAGTTTGATACTTACGTTCCTGAAAAGTTGTATTCACAACCTCAACAAGAAAAATTCTTCATGTTAATTTATGCTGTTATACTGGTGTTATTTGACAGCAACAGAGGAATGGGAGATTCTCACGAACATTTGATGTTCTTAATTGTGTTCATGGTGCATTGTCTTCTGAGGAGTATTAATTGTGTTTTGTAGGTTGGGGCTCATAAGGACGCGTTTGGAAGATACTGTTGTCATTTACTAGCCAATTATTTGTCAGTGCTTTGTGGCAGCGGTCCATGTGCGGCAGGTTTTCACAGGTATAGATCACATGTAGTCGCTTTTGGCTTGATGCAGTGTAGAAAATGGAATACATGTAGAAGAGTTTTTATGCTCTAAGCAGAATAAGATGATTTGCATTTTCGTAGCACTCTAGTGCACATAGGCTTCAATCTGTTGCTATCACGTATCTCTGTTGCTGATATTGCATCATTGGCAGCTAGCAATGGTGTCTATTATGCAAGTTATGGCGATGTGCATGCATATATATGTTTATGCGAGTTTTTTAATGATGTCTTTAAACCATTGTTTTCGTGTGCTGTAGATTCAATCATTTCATTATCATGAATCATGTGTGTGACAAATGCATGAAATTGGTGGTGGCCATTTGGTTATTTGTGTTTGAGGGGCGACTTAGCACGAGTGACCTATGTGAGGTGTTTAGTCTCCCATCCTGAACGGGCCGTAGGTTTATTCAGGGCATTCTGTTTAGAAATCAGTGTCAAAGAATGATGAGGCTTAGCTGAAGTTGAATCACTGCATGTTATGAAAATCCTGGCGTTTTTGACACTCTCTCTCTCTCTCTCTCTCTCTCTCTCTAAATAGCCTGTGTTTATGCAATCAAAACTGATCTATAGCCTGTTTTTAAACTATGGAAAAATCATAAGAGACTCAAAGTTTTTCACATATCTAGTGAATGCAAGGGCTTGTACCTGGTGCCTTCTTGCTCTTTCTGATATGCCAACAACTGGAATAACTTAGTTGCTTATTATATGCTGATGTGGTCTTGCATTCAGAGATGTGGAGAGGGCACTACGTCCTGGAGTGTTTGCACTGATAGATGGCAGTTCTGCTATGGACCTGCAGCAGCTTCATGTAACCCTTGGAGGTAATTATGACTTTCTTCAACCTCTTAATTTGTGCATTTCTGTAAAATGATCGACGTGCATTTCTCCTGATTATGTTTTATCTTCTCAATGCAGAGGGTCCTGAACGCAACGCCCTCACGGCACTGAGGCATGATTATGAGAAACACTACAAGTACAGAGGGAAAGTTTAGGAGTTTACAAAAAGTCGTGAAAACTGCATCTCTCTCAAAAAATCTTTGTGCAAGTCTCTCAAAGCTGATGGTCCTCATATTATGGCCTCGTGGAACTTAAGTGTGAGTATGAGAATCACTGATGCTTTTGATTTCAAAGTGGCCATAAGAAGAGAAATATGCTTCCAACTTCCCATTAAGTTTCTCCATCTCAGGCAAAGTTTTGTGTTTCTTCTCTCACCTGCCTCATTACCCCTCTACTTTCTGTACATAAGTGCCAAATTTTTCTAATGTACATTAGTGTCTGTACATTAGTGTGGTTTTAAGCTTTGATAAATGTGAGATCTCAACTCGTCTCTCAACTACACTCGAGTACATGCATCTTAGGGAGTTTGTTTATGAACTTAATCAGAAGAGAGGATTACATAATTTCATATTAGAGGGAAGCATCAAGTGGGGTTGGTCATTGTGAGTTGGACTTTGATGTGATGTTCTTTGTTGTGTTTTGTAATTAAGGAAATGGAAAGGCCTCTTTGGTGTTGAATAAAATATGGTTTTTCTCTTTAGAAAATCATTTGCTAGCGTACCTCATCAGGCTCCTCAATGATCATTCAAGAATAGTAGGCAACAAAATAATGCATGTACTTGAATTTTTTTTTCTTTTTTGTATTCTGAACTTGCTCTTGTTGGAAAGAGAAGGAAGAAAGAAAGAAAGCTTTATTAATGTCTTTTTCATGCCAAAAGGCGTATAAGACTAAAAGATTCATGTCAAGTGTGTAGTATCAGTGTAGTGCATAAAATGTCTCCGAAAACAATAAAGAAAGTACACGTAGATAAACTACTAAATAAGCTAAAACTGAACTAGGCACTGAAGTATGAAATGTAATGTAAGAAAAACATGTGAGATATAGATGATAGTCTAATGATATGATATAATGTCATCATCATCATGTCCTGCTGGGAATGAGGAAGGATGTAATGCGAGTTGCTATAGGTGGTAGAGCTAGAGTATGCTATTGGTGTCATCTAGAAGACTGGCGATGAGATGCATGTCTTCTCATGGTAGGTCGAATAGCTCGGACCGCAACATGACTCTGTCTAATGCATTGTCTTTGATCTGTGTATGTGTATGTGCATGTGTATCATCATCACCAACATCAGCATCTATCCTAGATCTCCTCCTCGAGAAGAAGGATGTAATCTGGAGCTGTGGTGTTGTAGTGGACATTTGAGTAGAATTACCTTCATCTTTTTTTGAGTAGAAAGGCCCAGTTTTTGGTAGCCTCTTTATGTTTGAACAAATTCTTCTCTAGTTTTTGGATCTTGTTCGTCATTGGTGGTGGCATTCCTTCTAGTAGCTGGACCTTCTCTCTTTGAGAATCTTATTATCCTTGATCAGAGCCACCATTGCCACCTTGAACCTTAGTGTGTAGAGCATCCAGCATTGCACAGTCTTGACATCTTGACATGGATACATATGACTATTATGCACACACACTCTCGCTTACGTGTCTATTTAGTTTGTACTAGATGTTTTCTTTATTATAGCTTTGGAGCCGTTTTATACGCTCCCATGGTTACGACATACTTGACATGTAATTCATTAGTCTTTTATGCCTTTTGGCATGGAAAAGACATTAATAAAGCTTTCTTTCTTTCTCTCTCTCTCTCTCTCTCTCTCTCTCTCTCTCTCTCTCTCTCTCTCTCTCTCTCTCTCTCTCTCTCTCTCTCCAGCGATGGTGATCCTCCCCTCCTAGTCCACCCTCCTCCACCGCTCCTCCATCAGCGCCCTCCTCCATGGCCCGTAAAACCAGGGGGAGCCCTTGCTCCCCCAACCCCCCCCTCCATCTCCTCCTACCTCATCCTGCGCTCCACCTGTTGCTGCCCTCCACCCTACCCCTGCCCCCCACAGACACACCCATCTCCATCTCTCCCCGGCCGACTACCTTCACGTTCTTCACCTCGGACATGGTCTTGACGGCCATTAAGAGACTGAAAACCCGTCGCACCCGGGATATTGATGACCTTGAATCCGGGCTTCTAATCCATGTTGCAGACACATTATCACCTACCCTAGCCACCTTGCTCAATCGAGCAGTTGTCTCCGGCTTCCCTTCCTCCTAGTGTACCAACATCATCCATCCCATTCACAAAACTGGTGACCCCATGGACCCTGGTAACTATGGCACCATTATGGTTGGGCACATCATTGCTAAGTTATACGGCACCATCCTCCAATCAGCAGTCAGTTCTGAGGCAGAGTCTAGGCGATTACATGCGTTGGGCCAGGCGGGTTTCAGAGCACACTACTCCACTACAGATCATATCTTCACTCTTCGGGCCATTATTGAGGAAGCTAGACACAGGAAAGAGCGGGTCTACTGTTGTTTTGTTGACTTCAGGAAAGCCTTCGACTCTGTTCCACGTTCCCTCCTCATCCAACGGCTTCGTGATCTCGGCTTTTCTACTGACACGATCTTGGCAGTGATGGCACTATATGAGAGAGTCCTTGGTTGTTTTCGGCGTGATATCGGCATCTCAGATCATATCTGGAGCACTATTGGTGTTAAACAGGGTTCTTCTCTATCTCCAACCCTGTTTGGGCTATATATCGATGAGCTTGAGAGAGTCATTGAGGGATGTGGTGGCACAGGTTGCTGACTGGGGAGTATCTTGATTGCTATACTTTTATATGCAGATGACGTGGTTCTCCTACCTTCTACCAGAGAGGGATTACAGCGACAGCTCGACAGCCTTCATGCTTTCTACAGTAGATGGGGACTAGGGGTTAACATATTGAAAACTAAAGTTATGGTTTTCAACACATCGAGAGCTTTTATGCAGCGCCAGGAACTCATCTTCGTCAGGCAGCCCTTGGAGGTTGTATCTTCCTACACTTACCTTGGCGTACTCTTTACAGGCTCTATCTTTGGTATGCGACAGGCAGCTTCCGCCAGACTTGGGAAGGGCCACGCATCACTTGTCCAGTTAGAGCGTTTCTGTTTCAGACGGTTTATTCGGGAGCCCCGAGTAAATGCCAGCTTTTTGACACTCTCGTTACACCCACAGCCCTATATGCAGCAGAAGTATGGTGTACGGGTCTTACATCATCGGATTGGGCCCATATTTCATGATTGTAGGTTCTCATGTTATCCCGGATGATACGGGCTAAGCCATCCGTCCCACACCAGATTATACTAACAGAGTTCGCGGTTCCACCCATACAGCTATCCGCCATCTTCCAGCTTATCCTATATATCCAGCGTGTCATGTTGTTATCCACAGACGAGCAGAGATACATACAGATGGCACTCGCTTCATCACGACACCTTTATGACCAGGGACATCGACTATCATGGTTCTCTCAGGCCTCCTTGCTATTGGACACACTTGGCATATCTATCACAGACCTTCCATCAGGCACCCATGAGGACATCAGACGCTTTCTTTATAGAGTATATCTGAGACGGACATGGCAGGGGCAGCTCGGGATCAAACCCGACTATTACAGGACACTTTCTGGAGCTAGACACAGCAGGACTTCCAGTTTTGCCACACTACCTCACCTCAGGACTGTCTCACGGGCTTCGGTGTCTGTTGGGCCAGTTTCGAGTATCTTCACATCAGTTGGCTATTGAGACTAGACGCTTCCAGTGCACCCCGCGAGAGGAGCGGATTTGCCAGTTGTGCTCATTAGCTATGGTCGAGTCAGAGGAGCACTTCCTTTTCACATGTCCAGTTTACTATGAGATCAGAGGGCGATACCATTGCCTTTTTCGTCAGACACATGTTACACTGCGGTCCCTTATCTCATACGAGGACCCCCGTTGTGTGGCACTTATGCTACGTGAGATGTCCCTCTTACGACAGGACCTATGCCAGGCAGTTCAGCATACTTACCCAGTCACCCAGTCCCAGATTACATCCTTCTTCTCACGCAGGAGATCAGGTTCTGATGCGGACATGACTGACAGCGATTGCGACGACATTCCTAGACCCAGGCCGTAGAGACGACGTACCACCAAGCCTCAGGCGACCATGAGAGTTACACGTCCCACCAGGCCTCCTAGACAGAGACGCACTACATATGCTCATACTCATTGACGACGCCAGCATGTTCCAGCGCTTACTGATGTTACAGCTCGCATCACATCCTTCTACAGCATCAGCACAGCCTTGACTTCTTGACATGGATACATATGATTTTCGTGCACAGGCTTTTTCATTTATGTATTTTTCTTAGCTTGTACCAGATGTTTTTTCTTTATTACAGCATTGGAGATGCTTTAGACGCTCTCCTAGTTACCACATACTTGACATGTACTACTTTTGTCTTATATGCCTTTTGGCATGGAAAAGACATTAATAAAGCTTTCTTTCTCTCTCTCTCTCTCTCTCTCTCTCTCTCTCTCTCTCTCTCTCTCTCTCTCTCTCTCTCTCTCTCTCTCTCCATCGCCCTCCTCCTTCTCCTCCTATGGTGGTCAAGAAAAGCAGGTATACACTCGGCTTCCACGGCTCTGGAGACCTTATTGATTTCATTACAGGGAGAGACGTTCTATTCTTTATGGAGATTGGGATGCGCTTTATTTCTCAGTGATTTATCATGGTACTCGCTAAAATTGGATGAGGTGTTCTTAAGACTAACTATATAGCTGCAAAAACTTGAAATGTTCTCTTGAGTGATGCTACTTCGACATTGGTTGTGAACCGCCACATCAAATTACTGGAATGTTTTTGTATTTTGCATATCTTAGAACAGCAACATGAGGCACAGAGTTAGCTGATGTTCCTGATTTTTTCCAAGTATGGATGTACTGTATCAACAAGATCTGCATTTGTACTAGACTCTGCTCAGGTTTTCTAGGTTATTGAGCAAGTTGGTCTTAAATTCGTTCGAAAACAGACATTCTATTATGCAGTTTTACTTTTATTGGATATGCTAATGTCTTAACTTGGCTTCAAAGTAGATCACCCCAATCAAGTAACTTTTTCTGACTGTAGATGTTTTCTTCAAAAGGAATTCAAATCTCTTTCAGGAACCCTGATTATGAATAAGCTACTAAATGAATCTTTCAGCTGGCTGTATTGCACCTGGTCTTTCTGCAACTTCTTTTGCCAAGGCATGAGATTTATTTGAGTTATTTGGCCTGTAAGTTAGCTACAGTAGCTGTGATAAGGAAAACAACTTTTTAGTAGACATGTTCAAGGCGGACGATGTACAAAGTAGAACTATTGTGTCTATAGTGACCTTGAATGTACTAATTAGGTCCTTGCTGTCATGTACCATTCTGATGTCAAGAGGGTCGGCTTCTTGCAAATTTGTATCATTGGCAGCACACTCACGAAATGCTTTCACTTTTGTGTCAGCAGATTACTTCAGTTTCCACAAAAGCATGATTGGACATCTCATTCTGCATTCCTTTCATCTGTCCCAACATAAAGTAAATATCAAACAAGCATTTAAGGCTATTCTATCAGGCTTAAGTTAAGAGTAAGCTTGGCTTTTTCATGTTCAGGTGACCTTTTAGAGATATCTGTGTACTATATCTTGACCGTTTGGTATTCGGGTTCCAGGTGAAGGATTCACAGGACCTAGAAGTTATTCATTGAAATTACTTGGAGGATGCTTTACACTTTTGTATTACAACTAAGACAAAGCTACAAAACACAATCAGCAACAAATAAATTTATAATTATCTTGTTAACTCATTGATGTGATAATGTGACATAGTTGCATGCTGAATCACAGATTAATTCCAAAACCTATGTATCATCATGTGGGAAATTTTTTTTTAATCTTTTTGAGTTCTGTTTTATATGTGTTTTTTTAGATTTTTCTTAAGCATGTTTTCATTTTTGTTTTCTATGAGGTTAATCCAAAATATCTAATATCATTCAAAAAATTTCATGTGTTAGGCTTGTAAAATGCTAGTAGTCTAAATGCCCCAATGAATATAATTCAACAGCCTAAATTATGTTGTTCCCTCTACGCTTGAGGATGCTAGTAATCTACATGCCCTAATGAATATGATTCAAGTGTCTAAATTGTCTAGTTCCCACTCGAAGATATGAGGCTTAGGTTATTAGGATAGGAGTTTTAGGTTATTGATCTCATTATGTGACTGTTGAAGACTTGCATACAAGGATGATCATGCCTGTCTCCATCTTCTCTTTTGATTTTTCTTTTATTCCTTAGCATCAATAGAAATATCAAAATGGCTGCATCTATAACTTAAGACCTCATTTCATTAGCTAGAAGTTAGAACTTAGATATGACTTGCAATCACTTTTGTTGAAGAAGAAATGCTTGGGCTCTGAGTTTCAGGTGCTTTCTCTCATCAGAAATGGTTGGTGTAAAAATATGCATCAACTATGCAATGCAGAGTCTTCATAATTTTGGAGCTTACATGAACATTGCACATCAAGACATCTGCAAAAATGAACCGATTTTCATCAGTGATCGTCTAATTTCTCCATGCTGAGGGTTTATGATTCAGCAATACTGTCAATTGGTTCATCATTTGATTCCTTTATCATTTATAGCATGCAATTCTGGACGTCATTGACTTAAGGATGCTAGATACTGACCTCCTATAACAAGTGATGGAGTTGATATTTGGAGAATATTTGTTTCAATTTAATGAAATCAGATTGTATATTTCTTTTGCTAGATGTTGATGTTTTCTTCCATATTGGTCATCACATGGTCTTCATTCAACTTGCGGGCATGCCTGTCGTATTTTAAGTCTAGTTAGGCATCCCTAGTCACAAATTGCTACTTATGAATGCATCACAGTAACCAGGAAACAGGGAAATTGGAATGAAGATGTCCTTGAGGAAATGGGAATGTGAACGTGAAACCACACAATTTTTAAGGAAAATATACATGCATGTATACACATAAGAACTGGAGATCAATGGAATTTTAAGTGTAGTAAACGTATAGTGTAGAAAAAATGGAGAAATATTCCAGTTGATTGGTGATTGGCCATATTTCTGAAGGCACTAGTGTGGGCACCACTAGATTGTCTAAGCCACTCCATGTGCATACGTATTGATGCTTTGAGATTGATTTGGTTTGTGTTATGGACTTGTCCGCCTCCCCTAACCCTAATTACTAGTTGCCCTCATTAGCATACATTTAGTTACTGGGCCAATGACCATTAAGGGCATGTCCTTAGGGACCCAAGTACCCTAATTTGCACTAATCTCTAGAAGGTTCCACTAAGGGCCTCTAGATAGTATATATAGAGATATCATTAAGTCATGAGGTAGATTAGTGCATTCCTCCTTTTCTGACAAGGTTATGTTATGAATGATTGTGTTTTGGATCTTTACATTCTTTGTTTCTCAACCAAATTCATTGCACTTTGCAGGTCGCCAATTGGATATTTTTTTTCTCAAGATATTACACTTTGAACTGGTGCCCTACTTCACTCACTTTTTGTTTTTTTGTCATAATTGGGCAGCTTACTTCCTTCCTTGGTGCTCCCTTTAGTGGTGATTTTTCCGACATCTTCGTGACCTTTTCCCATAAGTGTTTTGAGTGTTGATTAGAGCCTACGTTGAGGTGATGATAGTGTCCAGTTTGTGCTTCTTCCACATTCAGTTTTCATTTGTTTTGTTCTATATTGTTTGGTTTCGCTTTAAATTTTTTTTGTCAGTTCTTTTTTTGTAGTTGTTGTTTTCCTTTTAAGTGCTTGCATATGTCTCATGATCCATCTTAGAGTTTTTTTACATTTTTAATTTTTTTTTTTAGAGTTTTATATTTTACGAACCATTGTTTCATTGTGTTTGTTTTGTCACCATTTGTTTCTTATAAAAGAAAAAAAATCGAACATTTTTTACATGTGTTTTGACATACCTTTTAGGTTTCGCATTAAGCTCGTTAATGATCCGTTTTCGTTATTTTGTTCTTGTACTTATTAACAATTTTGTGTTGTGCCCTTTATACATTTTTTGATTGATTTTTTATTCTCTTAAGCAACATTTATTCCCATTCCACTATACACTGAATTGTCAAATTGGTTGACTATAGTTAAAAGATGTCCACTGATCTAGCTCCCGAGCACTAGGAAGTTAGGGAAATCAACTATGCTAGGAAGTGCTTACCTATCCGACAACCTAACGGCCGTAGACTCTCAATGATCCTCATGGACACGGGTGAGGGTATATATAGTGTAGAACCCACCCCGTTTGCCCATGCACTGAATCCACATGTAAGCATACTATCAATCTATGCCAAACTCCCACACATGTCCACTGCATGTAAGTACCCCTAACCCATAATAGCCAGGACCCATGCAAAAGCACAGTGCATGTACATCCTATCCCATACTAGGATGCAACACACATGCATCAAAATGTCCTTTCCAACAAACCAGATGCTCACCCGATTACGCAATTGTTTGGTTCTTGTATCAAGAATCTTTTGAGGTTCCAAGAATCCTTTTAGACAAGTTTTCAAACGAATCTAGACTTTTACTAGAACCTAGGTGATCCCCCTCATGTAAATTCCTCTTTAGACGACTTACATGGAACACAAGATGAGCCTTGATTACCTCTGGTAACTCTAATTGGTAAGCTAAAGATCTAATCTTTTTCAAGATTTTATATGGTCCACTGTAACAAGCAGACAATTTGTAATGCTTCTGAGTACGCATTATCTTAGAATCCATCGGAGTTCTAAGATATACCCAATCTCCAACTTGAAACTCCCGAGGCGATATTTTCAAATTAGCAAAATATTTCACCCGATCTTGGGCACTCAAAACTTTTTCATATGCTAACTGTAGCATTTCTTGCATTTCCCGCAAGAAATCAGCCACTTTTTGAACTTTAATCGACTCAGTTTCAACCTTTATCGGAGATCTAGGTTGAAATCCATACATAAGCATAAATGGGCTATATCCAAAGCCAAATGCTTACTACTATTATAAGCATACTCAATCAATGGAAGATACCTTTCCCAATGAGTTTGCCTAAGTGAAACATATGCACAAAGCATTTGTTCCATCGTCTGGTTAGTCCTCTCTGTCTGACCATCAGATTCCGGATGATCAGTCGAGCCCATGCTCAGAGAAGTGTCAAGCTTTTCAAACACTAGTATCCAAAAATAACCCGTAAACTTCGGATCCCGATCGCTAACGATATTGGATGGCAGTCCATATAACCTGAACAAAGGTTCTACAAAGACTTGAGCTAACTCGGACGTTTTTACTGTAGTCTTTACCAGAATAAACGTAGCCAATATGGTTAATCGGTCAACTATGATCCAAATAGCATCATTTAGTTTATTTGTACGTGGCAAAACCGGCTACAAAATCCATCGAGATACTATCCCACCGCTTAGTAGGAATATCCAACGGATGCAACAGTCCACTAGCCTTCAAGCGCTCCGCTTTATTATGCTGGCACTGAACACAATTCAACACAATTCTACGAAAGGTTTTAACTTTGGCCAAAAGAAGTCCCCCCGTACCAAATCTGATGTACGATGTATACTTGGATGCCCAGCACAAGGTGCGTCATGACATTCGGACAAAATTTTCTATTTTATCGCATCCACTCTCGATGCACAAACCTTTTCCCTTCGAAACAAAATCCCATTTCGGATGGAAAAGTCATCCACTACATATCTTTCACAACCAACTGATCACCTTGCAAATCAGTTACCAATTGAGAGCCATTCAAAACCCTTTGCCAAATAGGTCCAAAGTGAGGATCTTTTTCATGAAGACCTCAAAACGAGAGATAGAAGTCCGTAGTGATTTCAGTGAATGACAACTCATTCACCTCGCCGATTCGACTCAAGGCATCAGCTACTTGATTTGACGATCCTTTAATATATCTCAAATCAAAGTCGAATTCTTGCATCAGCTCAGCCCATCAAGCTTTCTGACCCCTAAGGTCTTTTTGATTACTGAAATACTTCAATGGCTGGTGATCTGAGCACACTATAAACTGAATACCATACAAATAGTGTCTCCACGTCTTCAACGCATGCACCATCGCAAAAAGTTCTTTTTTTTTAGTAGTATACCGAGTTTGAGCATCAGATAGCTTCTTACTCTCAAAAGCAATAGGCCTCCCCTCTTGGAGTAAAACTGCACCAACCGCATAATCACTAGCATCCACTTTAACAACAGATTTTATCAGGATCGGCTATGACTAATACTGGTCCTGAGACAATTAGTTCCTTAAGTTTGTTAAAACTTGCATCCAATGTCTCACTGAAATGGTGGACTAGGCCTACCTTTACGAGTAATAATCCCCTTCAACACACTGTTGAGAGGTGCAACAATCTTTGAATAATCCAGAATAAACTTACGGAAGAAAACTGTAAATCCCAGAAATGACTTAAGTTCTCTTACTGTTTTAGGAATTGGCCACTCAAGAACTGTCTTATCTTTTCTCGATCAATCTTAATCCCGTCCCAAGATATGACATGACCAAGATATAACATTTAACTTTTAAAGATTTCACACTTCGACTCTTTAGCATAAAGCTTCTCTTGTCTCAATATCCTCAAGACAATACGGAGATGCTTCCTATGCTCTTTGAGTGTTTTAGTAGATGAGAATATCATCCAAAAACACTACAACAAACTTTTCCAGTTATGGACGAAATAAATCATTCATCATTTGCTGGAAAGTGGCCGGAGCATTCGTTAAACCAAACGGTAAAACCAAGAATTCATAATGAGCAAACCTTGTCCTAAAACCCGTTTTCAATACATCATTCGGATGTATTCTAATATGATGATAGCCAGCAAATCAATCTTACTGAAGTACTTAGCTCCACCCATCAGCTAGGTCGTCCATTCTAAACAACGAATATTTGTTTTTAATGGTAACCTGATTCAGCCCTTTATAGTCCACACACATCCGGAAAGTACCATCGTTCTTGTCCTTCAGAAGGACCGGTGCTCCCCATGGAGACTTACTAGGCCGAATGTGTCCCATATGTAGATACTCCTCAATTTGCCGAGTCACTTCCTCCTCTTCCTTTAGACTAAACCGATATGGTAGGTTGACTACCCGGAATTAATTCTATCCTATGATCTACGGACCTAGACGGTGGTAGACATGTGGGGGTTCACTAGGAAACACATCACAGAATTCTTGCTTTAGATCTGCTAATATTTGTTTCTCTTCATGCTCATGATCTAAGTTACAACATTGATATTCATCATTCTCAGTAAAATTACCATCAATAATTGAACCAGAACCATCATTCACATCAGAAGAACCAGAAATAATTCCACTGAAGCTAGATTTTAAAACAAGATAGTACAAAATTGTGGGATTCCTTTTGAAATCAATTTGCAAACTATCAGTTTTATCGAAGAACCACTCATGACCTAAAATTACGTCCGATTGGCCCAGGTTCAGCATTCACTGTAACAACGCACAAACCTCTCCTATATTTGATCGAAGCCAACACGAAAATCAGATTCGATTCAAATACAACTTTCATTGAATCAATGCGCAGGTGGCATAACTCCCCTGCATCTGATCCATGTGAATTTTCCTAGTGTCTCTGGGCCTATTAAAGGTTTCTGATGGCCCATTTGTAGTTTCATGAGGGCCCAAAGTAGGGATAGATATGTAGGTGTGACCATTGATGCGTCTGACTACTATGGTGTTTCATCTCACTTTTGAATAGCTCTTGAATCTTCTTAAGTTATAAGTTTTAACACTGAGCACTGAAGCCATAGATCTGATTCTAAGGCTCAATTAGGTGTCTTGGTATCATTGATCAGGTAACAGGTACCTACCACAGTACTACCTATTACTCTCACGTGTAATTGCATCATGAACACTAAACTAGCACTGAGTTTTAGTATAGTATAAGGCAAGAAATAAAACCAACACAAAAAAGAAAATCCTAAAATGACTCAGACTGGTCGAACTTGGCCAGCCGATTCTTGCCCAATTCAAATGGATTCTTGCCCAGAAAGATTGGCAACAATGATAAAAGTAGTCTTCTTTTTCCTCTAGCAATGGGTTGCTAAAGAAGCTTTTGGGCAGTGAAAATATGCTTGCTCCCATTTTTGGGAAGTACTCAGACCAAGTTAGGAACTTACTAGCATATAGAGCATAATCATAACAGAAATATACAAAAACCTGGAAATCATAGGACAGTCTCTACTGCATGAACATCAATCAGCTGAGCATGAAATGAACTGCATATCTGCCTGCAAAAGAACAATAGTCTGAGTCTCCTACAAAGAACTCAACTCACCAAAATGATCAGTTTGTAAGTGACTTATGGAACTGCTACAGGTACTAACTGTGGACCTCTAGAGGGTTCCAGTCTAAAAATTCTGATAGGATTAGAGGTGGTACATCATTGAATGAATAGCCAAAGGAGCTGCATGCAACCAGAAGTGACTACAGATAAGAAGCATCTGAGTTTAACACGGAACCAGAGGCTTGAAAATCATAAATGAAACCATATAAAATAGCTTCTTGGGGGTCCAAATAAGGCCATTGATGTAATGCCTAGATGTTTCTCCACAACATACACCAAATGTTCATGTAGAATCTTGCCTGCCCTTGGTTTTTATGACTTATTTTGTGGTGAGATCATACCAGTGCTACTACACCAGATCACATCAGTCTCTGAGGTACAGCATGGCCTGGGCCAAAATAGTAATTTCAGGAACTCTGGGTGGTGGACTCACGTAACACAATCTCTTTTTTCCATGAACTGTGGCTTGTTGGCTGATGGTTCCTTCCTCAGGTCGAGTCCTGAAGGTTGATTCCATGCAGATGCATCAAGACATACAAGATAAAAGCACCTCAACAAGTGCTTTATTAGGAACTATTCCAAAATAGCTACACCTTCAATGAATAAAATGAACGGCATATCTTTGTGGTTTGTTGGAATTTTGAAGTTGAAAGAGTTTTGAAATGCTGGGTAGCTAGGGATTCACCAAGTGTTCTCAAGATTGTTTGCCCTTCTTAACCATTCATCTTGGCGACTTATGCTAGTGGCAGAGCAGTTGGGGAAAATGAAAGCCTATTGTGTTCGACGGCAGCAAACTCACTCTAATTCAGCAGAAGTATTCAACCTTCGAACACGCCATTCACTGCATACAATCTCATATGTGTATGGAGGTCATAGTCCAGTTAAGCATTATTGCAAGCAGCCAAATTCATAAAGCCACTTAGCCAGTTGGGAAGAAATCATTCATACATGCAACATTTGATGACAGTGGGAGATGTAATAGTTGAGACAATATCTTGGGAAATGTATCACATGAGTTTCATTATGTGACAACTGATCTCTTCATCAAGATGAAATTGGCACATGAGCAAGATCCTTGTTACCAATGTGTTGCAGCTGGCATGGAGCATGAAAATTAACCAGCTAGGAGGGTGGAGCAACTGGTTACGTTTTTCCCTTGGACGAGCACATCTCATGTATATAGAGGAAGCTATGTTGAAACATTATGATAACATTTCAGTGCTAAACACACTGAATCTTTAGATAAAATTCTTCATGAGATCCATGGTGACCCCCATTGCTGGGCATTCTGGGGTCAGTAAAACCTATTATTAGGTTTAAAAGCAGATTTTTTGCCACAATGTGCAAATTTTGTAGCATGTTGTTGTACTATGTCAAGTGAACTTGGCAAAAAGAATTAGTCCTTAAGGTCCCCACGCCCCACCCCCAAAAGCCTACAATTGGGTAGATAGGAGAGTATCTCCATATTATCCCGACAAAAAGGCAAGTTCAGACCTTGCAAGTGGAAGATCAGCAATTCAAACTGTATTGTTTTTCCTGGATTACCCAGATCCATGATTGTAAATAGGGGTTTAAGGTTTATTGGATTGTTATAGATATCAATGTTTTCCCATATCTGGGTATTACTTGTGGGAAACATCCAGAGATACATGGTCAGTGAAACAGTCAACTGAATTCTACGGGGCATGCTTTGAGCTTGTTTTAGTGAGAACTGAACCACGTGGGTGAGTATAACCTCAGTTGACTTTATTCTCAATGATATAAAACAATTTGGATCTTGTACATGAATTGCTCTGAGTATTGACCGGGTGGCCCAGTACCCATAGCAACACCTCAAAAGGTACTCAATGCAGCTGACTTTCATACTCATGTACCGAATGCTCTAGTTTGGAAATATTCTCTACAATAGAAGATTTCCTATCTGGCATTTATGTTAGAAGACATGGGATACTTTTTGTGTATCACTCAAGTTGAAGGTACTCAGAACAGGAAAATGTTCAACGTTGTCTCGTAGATGACATAGCTTTAAGCTGAAATTGCAAAACGCATCAAGCACAATCAGGTTTTTTTGTTTGGTGCTCCTTTGAAGATTTTGCATTCTCAATTTTGGACTGAAATTCCCCTGAACTTGCAAAATCAAGCTGTTTTAGTATAGGCTATACATAACATGTTAAACCTTTTTCAAATGCTAATATCTTGCCCCACATGACTTGAAGTAGGAAACCTGCATGACATTTTAGACTTCTGAATTGACTTTATGTGTTTACAAAGGGTATAATGACTCGTTTATCCTCTTTTTGATGACGAATTGCAAGCAGCCATTTTACTCAGATTGTATCACTGTGACGCGTTTGCAATGTTTGAGAAAATCTGGAGGACGTGATTGCTTATAGTCTTCTTTGCTAATATTGAAGCTCCTTTCCCAAACTCTTGTTTTTCTTTGTGTTTCCATGTTTACTTATGCTGATGCTGAGGTAATCTTGCTCTTTCATACAGTAGCGCGCGCGCGCCTGCCAAAAAGTTGTCACACAAATTTTTTTTCAGAAACACTTTACTGCAAGTGTCAGTTTATATCTGGAGTGCATCAGTCTTGCTGTTGGCTTTGTACAGATCAGATGATGATATCTTATCTCAGATCCAAAAGTCATACTTTTTTGTGTTAAGACGATCTTCTGGTAGTACGACGCTGCTCCAGAAACATATAATTTTTTACAGATGGAAGAATGAAAACTGCCAAAGTTTTATGCCACGGGTCCTTGTTGAAGAGTCTTTTGAGTTTCTGTTCATAGTGAACGACATGATAGTAAAAGTCAATTTGAATTGAGAATGAATCCATTCAATTTTTGAAGTACAAATTGCTGCATTGCAAAAAATGTGAAAACACTTCAAAAATCTCCAGATCAAACGTGGGAAAATCAGATCTTCCAAGGCAAAATGCTCTTGGAAAATTATATTTGAATCTTGAATTGATAGAGTCTTGAATTGATAGAGTTTGCATGATTTTACTTCACGCATTTTTTATAAACTTCTTCAAGTTTATGGGTAGAGAAGCAAGGGCCATAAGTAACGTCAAAACAAAGGCTATCAAGCCAATATTTAGATGTAGCATACAATTTTACTATTTGGTATTATTGGAGACATTCTGGTTTTGACCTAAATGAGTGATCCTTTTTCAGATGCTTTGATTGAAATCATTGTTCAAAGGCATCCTAAGACAGCTACATATGTATCAAACAAAACCTGAAGGCCAGTTGCAAGAACCTTTGAGATAATTTTGGATAATTGTTGATTTTAATGGCTTTTTTTCTGCCTCTTGCTGAAGTCCAGGTGATAATGTGCAGAATTATGCACCCCGAACTGCTACTAACTATGCACTGGTATTCCTTGACTATGACTGATGCCAAGGATAATGAGATTGCCCATATCCTATGTATTTACGGTGCTAATTTAAAAGTTATCTCTTGTTGACTAATGAAAATCATCTCGATGCTGGTTAGAAATGGGTGTACACTAATCAAGAGTGGACGAAAATCTGGGGAGTAGAAAAACTTCTCAATATGTAGTGTACCTTGGACATAGAAGACCAAGGCTGTCTAGCCTGGGCTACTATACAGGGATTGTTCATATTTGAAAAATGTGGATTATCTGAAATACTCATAGGAAGTTCATTTCTTTATGCACTAGAGTATATCACAATAAAGGAGAAAACATTCATGAGGGAATAGGACATTTTGTTCAAAAAACATCATAAGTTAACTTTCTTAATACCTCAAAATGCATTCATTACATATGCAAAGGTATTTCTTGGTAAATTTCTCTCACCTCCAAGAGTGGTAGGGTAAGCATTGACTGCTACCGTCTTTGATCTTGAACCAACAATCAGGTTGTTGGAAGTAGTCTACCTTCTTTATCTAGAATTTTTCTACCATCATATTATATAACTCGATTTGATGCATCTTTACTATGTACACATTGGTTGATACTATTTTTGGCTATATTATTTGTAAGATCTTTTATTGTTACTTAGGAGGCCGCATAATCGTTGCCCCATATGCTCCGCATTCAATCCAAATTCAACTACCAATTTTAAACTCATTACATGTGCAATTACATATGCATCGACTACCACTTCCAATATCACTATTCCATCAATCATAATGTCCACCTTAGGAAAATATTGTTTTAGTCCATAAGTTAAATGGCATCCATATTTGCTACAAATATTAGGTTTTAGCCAACACATTTGCATGAATATTTTTACTTTCTGGATCTTGGAGACACTAATAACTATTAAAAACTTATGTTTATTTTGGTCTCTTTCCATTGTTTTAATAGATCAAAGTTTTCCTATCTTTATGGCAATTTTCTCCTTGCTCCAAATTCTCTCTGAAAAGTGTTTGATTGCATATTTATTGCATGCATAGATTTTCCTTGGTTATCATTTTCTCTTTTTCCCTTCAGATTGTTAGCAATTTTTTTTTTTTCAAATCTCCTTATTTGTGTCATCCCTTTCCACTATTGTTCAAGGAAAGGAGAGCCTTTTAGCCATGTTATTCTTTTTCCTTGTAATAACCACACACACCTCGACTTTCTCAAAATTATCTCCAAAAATTTTACTAACCTTGGCTCGACCTATCATACATGTTTTAGTGGCGTTTTGTCCTTATGTAATTTAGGGTGCTAGCTCATTTATGCTCCTTTGCATATTCTTGAATATGTTCCAACAATTTTCCTCCAAAAAACACACATTTAATTGTAAGGCAGTTCCGTATTGGTGACTTCCCCACAATGACAACATGCTATATCCATTATTTTCTAGATTTTCTTTTTCAAACTAACTTTTGTTGTCTCTTTGCAAAATTGACATCTAGCTTGAGAGGCTTAATATTGTTGATATTTGCCCATGTAATTTTTTAACATATCATTGAATCCATTATCATCTTGTTGGATTGGGATAAAGTAATCATATTACACTCAAGTTCGAGTTATTAAATGTTGTAGCTTGTCATTCCCATTCCTTGTGTTGTACTTGGCTTGTCCTATTGAGGGCCTGAACCTTCATAGCCAAGGATGAGTGAAAGAGAGAGAGACCCTTTTGTGAATTAGTGCGTGCGCTCAGCGTAGGTGGAGCCTTAGTGTGAAAAATAGGCAAGTTTTAGCTTGATTGATTTGTCAATCTCATGTACAAATGTCCATTAGTGCCTTGTGCATATTTTCAAGTAGAGTTTGAAAAGTCAAGAGGCCTCCAACTCGAGTCTAGTGAGGTTGTAACACTTGTCGCAAAATGTAAGGATTGGTATTTTGCTAGTATGCAACTAAATCCACATCTCAATGTCAAATATGGCCCAATCAAATTAAGTGAGGATTCAAGCTAGTTGCTCCAATCATGGAGAGAGGTGGGAATTTAGAGGTCCAATCAAATTCAAGTATCTCTCATGCTAGATCTCGAGCTACTCCTATATGGAAGTGCTCCCTCATTGTACATATGAGTTTTTGAGTTTTTTGAATGATAACAATTTAGTTTTTCTTCTATTCTCTCTATACCTGAACCTGAGAGGAAGGGCTCTCTCTCACTCTTTGAATGTGTTTGGAACTTAGTTTTTTTCATGCTAAGTGTTTGGTTTGTGTGAGTAAGTGTGAATGATCAATGATGAATGCTTGTGTGCTCTTGCCTTGAAGATTGTCTAGTTAGATTGGTAGCATCAATCAAGTGATAGTTTCATGTGCAATCACACCCACCTTAGAAGATCAAACACATTGATCTGTGTGTCCTCACACATGTGAAAAAGTACATCCTTAGTGTGTAGAAGTGTCCAGTGATCTTAAGATCTAGTTTCAGCGCCCATGGAGGCCCGGGCTCATTCATCATATCTAGTTTCAACAAGGTCAACGAATTAGCTATTTCATGTTCTAGATGTTGGATCGTGGTTTACCATCCAATTGCAAGGAAAAATATCTTTTGAAATTTGAAGGGAACCAAAGTGCAAAATCCACTTCAATTTCAATAAAAAACTTTATCTTCAAGTATACTGAAGGGGCCACTCAACTTTAGTTTGAAATTCTAGTTCAAAAAGTAGTTTTTAAGGCATTTTGGATGTTTTACCCATAACTTGGGCTATACCTATCGAGTTTGACCAAAACAAATGACACCCGGATTGTACCTACAAGTACGGTATCTGAAAATAGAGTGATTGTTGTGGAGAAACTACTCGAAGGATTCAAAAATGATTTGTGTGTACTTTTTAGATGTGTGAGGACATCTCAAACAATGTGACTGATCTCCTAAGGTGTATGTGATTTCACATAGATCAAGCACCAATATGGTAGAATCAATCTAGGTTGGCAATTCTAAGGTAAGAGCACATTAGACATGCATCATACAATCACCATTCATCAAACACATGGGTGTGTGTGGTCGGGCTAGGGATTGAACCTAGGACCTCCCCCATTCCGGTGGGGTGCTCTACCATTGAGCTACACGTCCATTTGTGTTCCAAGAGTGTTGTGCAAGGGCTATAGCCTTGACACTTTGTAACAACACATTCAAAGACAACTTTTGGTGAACAAAACTAAGTGTGGAATTGGCTTGCTCTCGGGTTAAGAGATAAAAGTACATGTGGTTTCGGGTAGAGAGAGAAGGTACTAAAAATCTCCAAGTGTAGGATCTTTCAATTTCTCCAAAAAACTAAGCATGGAATCACTCTCACTCACTCTCTAGTAGTGACTTGAGCTCCAAGATGTGTAGTCAACAAGTAAAATGATTGGACCTCTTACAAATCACCTCTAAATTTGATTGGTCTAGGGACTTGGCCTCTCTTACACATGATTGGACCAATTCTATGGATCTCTCTCTTTTGATTGGTCACATGACAACATGACAACACATAATAAAATGTCACTAGACCTCTACTATCAAGCCAAGTGTCAAAGGACTACACTACCTCGAGTCAAAACTACTTTTGGCCTAATCACCTACTGACATATGTACAAGGGTATTTTTGGCATAGGACCCCCAAGACTCAAGTTTAAGGCCTTTTGACTGTTCAAACTCAGCATAAATGATTATGCCTATCCTCTACACGTGGTAAAATGTTCCACACATGTGATATTTACATATGTGCACGAAATACCAAAATACTTAACCTGCTCTCTGTTAGCAGAATTACAGAACTAGGACATAAAGTAGAATTCGAATGTGATCAGTGTAAAGTGTGAAAGTACTGTACTTTAGGACCATAAATGGATCTACAAAAGATCCACAAGAGTGATTGGATGCTTGCTTAACAATCTATCAAAAAACTAGACACAAAAAAGTTGATCTAGATTGGCAATTTGACAAACAACAAGCATTAACAATCAAAAGACTTGATCAACATTGAAATCCGAGCCCACACGTGTGTACTACAAGATGTAGTACGGCCTTCAACCTGAGAAACAAGTAGAAATTGATTTGGTTTCATTTGGATCACAAAAACTGTACATAGTGAACAAGCTTGAGATTGCCAATGAGCTCCAAAAATTATCTATCTTTTCACTATGGGAGCTTGGAATACATAGCAAATTCGACTTCCTTCTTGAAGTTAGGTGGATTTCCAGCATGTAAAGGAAGTTAACTCACCCTTCTTACCCTAGAATGAAACCCTAGTCTAGATCCTAGAGTTATGCTTGGTAGGTAGCTAGTTGGTCAAATTTTCACCTTAAACTTAGGTGTAGGTCCTATAAAGTAGGGATAACCACCAAATAGACATGACCAACTCTCTTGACTTGACCTAATCTACATTAGGATGGGTTTCCCATGTGGCATCATGGCCTCACATGTGCGGGAGGCACTTGTGTACACAATTTACACTATTCTACATGGTTTTTGATCAAGCTAGATTTGCCAATTTTTGGCAATTCTTCACACTCCTCAAATTTAGCTTGATCTATCTACAACTCTCTTGATAGATGAATGAATGTTTTTAAAAGTGTCTAAAAACTCCAGCTACAAACAAGGAACTTTAGCAACTCCAATAGAGAATGATGTCCATGAAGGAACTTTCACCACCTCTTAGAGGATCCCTTACAAGATGTTCCATAAATGTGTCTATATACATGTAGCACACTTCAAAACTAAACATCATGCCAAGCTATGGATTCCAAGGCATTTTGTGCACTTGAAGATACATCAATTAAAATATTAAGTGCATAAATAATGTTGCCAAAGACAACTTGCCTTGCTTGATCCATATGATTGAGCCTTGATGGCTCCATCTTGATACTCAAGATTCTTCTTGGAGTCCTCGGGTCTTGAGCTTGATCCTCCACTTGACTTGACTCCAAAACATCAATGAGTTGAATAAGGTGTTGATCCAAAGGTGCTTCTTCAAGTTTACAAATCTTCCACTCTTGAAAGATCACATTTCCACCATTGACAAATTCTTTGGTTGAAAACAAGTAGATTCTACAATCTCTACTTGAAGAGCAAAACACTACCATTATTAATATCATTGAAATAGGATAATCTTTGGTCCTTACATTGGAATGATCATGCACAAAGCATGTGGACACAAAGATTTCCAAAGCAAATGATGTTTCATCTTTTATGACTCTATTCAAACTATTACAAAAATAGTTATCCAATGAAATTGCTTTATCAACAACAAATGTAGATTTCAAAGCATCCCATTTCATTGTCTTGTCATACAAAGTAATAAACACCATGGATCTTAAAGATAAGAAACAAGTCACCTCATGTCTACTACTACTTTCCAAAAAGTATTCAAAGATAGTAGACTCTCCAATGCTCACCACCCTTGCAAGATGCACAATTGAATGGACAATTTGCATGCAATTTGATGACTCGGCCATTGTCATTGAGGATTCCCTTGGAACTCTCAAGCTTTGAGGCTAATTCTCAAGATCTTCCTCCTTTTGATGCTCCTCCTCAATGCAAGCAAGATCACACTTTGCCAAGATCTCCTCTTGAGTGATCTCCTCTTTTTCCAAGCTCATTCTTTCAAAAGCAACACTAGCTTCCAACTTAAACAATCTTCCAGGTTTAAATCCCTTTGCAATGCAAACATCATTCTTCAAGATGAAGCAAACACCATGCTTAAAGTGGACATCCAAACCATTTTCTAAGAGTAGACCAACACTAAGCATACTCTTGGTGATTGATGGTACATAAAGGACATTTTCTAGATCCATGCATTTTGAGGATTCTAGATACAAAGAGATGGTGCCAACACCATCTATCCTACACTCTTCATCATTTGCAGTAAAGACAAACTTTTTAGCATCATTGAAAGAGTGTAAGGTTGAGAAAAAGTCCTTTTTACAAGACATGTGAGAGCTAGCCCCACTGTCGATCCACCAATTGTCTCTTGAATTGCTATTGCTTGTTGGTGAGGATGTAGATGCCATCAAGAATACATCTACTTCATCCTCATCCTCCTTCTTTGCAAGATCTCCTTGTTTGTCCTCCTCCACTTGTGCTCTTAGCCTCTTGTAGCATTCAGATGCCTAATGCCCCTTCTTTCCACAAAAGAAGCATTTTTGCTTTGACTTGTCCTTTGAGCTTGATGCATCATCCTCTTCTTTGGCCTCCTTTGGATGCTTCTTCTTTCCATTGGTCTTCTTTTTGCCCTTGAATGAGAAATTGGCTTTCTCATCACCATCCTGCAAAGACAAGGAACTCATCCTAGATTTTGCATGGAGCATCCTACACTCTTCAGCCACTAATACACTGTGAAGTTTTTCTATAGTTGGCAAAGTGTCTTGGATGGCAAAACTTTGGACCAAATTTGCAAAGTCATCTCCTAGACCATTAAGAACAATTTGTACAAGCTCTCCATCATGAATATTCTCTCCAATGGAAGCCAACTCCCTATTTAGAGACTTGATTCTGAGTACATAATCCTATGCACTCTCCTCACTTCTCTTCATGCTTTGCAAAATCTGATTTCTAAGCATGAGTACTCTTGAAGTGTTACTAGATTCATAAATTGATTTTAAAGACTCCCAAGCCTCTTCACCACTAGTACATGCTGATACTTCTCTCAACAAATCATTGCTCACATTCATCTTCACACAATGAAGTGCAAGCCTAGATCTCTTCTTGTATCTAGCTAACTCCTGTGCACCTAGAGGTTCATCTTCATCTTCAATCAAGAACTCATGAAGGTCTTGGAGCACCAAGAGTGACTCCATCCTAACCTTCCAAATAGCATAATTTGTAGAATTCAATCTCTCACTAGCTTCTAGAAGGTATGCTCTAGCAGATCCCATCTTACTAGTGACTTCTACAAACAAGAAATAGATTTGATTGACTTGAAACTCACAAAGGTCTCACACTTGCAGTGTTTCACTCAAATTTGATTTCTAATCCAACAAATGGACTTATAATCACAGTTCTATCACTCCCTCACAAAGCTGGAATGAAGATAAGATGAAGTGAAAACTACTTTCAAACAAATCTTGCCAAGAAATGGATTTGATTGTCTCTAGAAACTCACTAAGGTCTCTCTCTTGTAGTTTTTCACTCAAATTAGATTTCTAATCCAACAAATGGACTTATAATATCAGTTCTAGCACTCCCTCACAAAGTTGGAATGAAGATAAGATGATGTGAAATCTACTTACAATCAAATCTTGCCAATTTTGGCTATTTTTGGACAAAAAAATGACTTAATCTCTTTCTTCCTTCTTGGTGTACTTTCAAGACCTGCTTTTAACCTTAATAGGACTTGAACTCAGCCTAGATTAATTAGATTCCATGAAACAAATTCAAATCTAATCAATGGCAAATGATCTTGGTAGATTATCCTAGGATCTCCACCAAAAATTACACCAACAGCTCACAAATTGAATTTTTTTTGGATCAAATGAATACCATGCATTAAATGCAGGTTTAGAGGTGCCCACACATGTGGAAAGTACGGATTTGGACCCCTACCAAGTTTCGGATCAAATCTCCTCACCAAAATCAAGATTCTAGCTTGCCCTCTCAATACTAGTTTTTAGCACCAAAACTTGCTAAAAATGGATTTGCATTAGATCAATGGCTTATGCTCTTGTACTTGGATCTGATACCATGTGAAAGTACTGTACTTTAGGACCATAAATGGATCTACAAAAGATCCACAAGAGTGATTGGATGCTTTCTTAACAATCTATCAAAAAACTAGACACAAAAAAGTTGATCTAGATTGGCAATTTGACAAACAACAAGCATTAACAATCAAAAGACTTGATCAACATTGAAATACGAGCCCACACGTGTGTACTACAGGATGTAGTACGTCCTTCAACCTGAGAAACAAGTAGAAATTGATTTGGTTTCATTTGGATCACAAAAACTCAATGTACATAGTGAACTAGCTTGAGATTGCCAATGAGCTCCAAAAATTTTCTATCTTCTCACTATGGGAGCTTGGAATACATAGCAAATTCGACTTCCTTCTTGAAGTTAGGTGGATTTCCAGCATGTAATAAGGAAGTTAACTCACCCTTCTTGCCCTAAAATGAAACCCTAGCCTAGATCCTAGAGTTATGCTTGGTAGGTAGCTAGTTGGTCAAATTTTCACCTTAAACTTAGGTGTAGGTCCTATAAAGTAGGGATGACCACCAAATAGACATGACCAACTCTCTTGACTTGACCTAACCTACATTAGGATAGGTTTCCCATGTGGCATCATGGCCTCACATGTGCGGGACCCACTTGTGTACACAATTTACACTATTCTACATGGTTTTTGATCAAGCTAGATTTGCCAATTTTTGGCAATTCTTCACATAAAGTAGTCGATAGGACAGGCAAGATCCTAGCACTCGGAAAGAGGCATGGATACTTGTATAGAAATAATTTGTTTTTCTGCCTCTAGTCAAGCACTCAGTACCTCTATTCACATAAATAAAAGTTTACTTTGGCATTATAGACTTGGTCATTTGAATCATGCTTCTATACAACAAATGTCTAGGCAATCCATTTTTCTTGATCTCGACTATCCTGACAGGAAAGTCGAATTACCTGTCTATCAAGACTGTCTAGTAGAAAAACAGGCCAGGAAACCATTTAGATCAAGCCATCAGTATATTGGTAGAGGTTTACTAGATGTTGTACATACAGATATTTGTGGCGCAATGCAGAATCCTTCACTGAAGGATGCAAAGTATTTTATAAATTTTATTGATGAATTTTCTAGAAGAACTATGGTGTATTTTATCAAGAAGAAATCAGAAGCTGTCAACTGCTCCAGAATCTTCAAGGAGTGTGTAGAGAAAGAGACTAGTAAGACAATCAAAGCCTTGAGGTCCGACAATGGTGGAGAGTACATCTCTACCGAGTTCAGGAGTATTGCCAGAGCCAAGGCATTGAACAACAGTTTATCACTCCTTATTTGCGTCAGTCTAATGGCTTATCCGAGAGGAAGAATCGTACCCTGGTCGAGTCAGCCAAATGTATGCCGGCACATTGCCACACAACATATATGCTAGTGACATTTTTGTTACAAAAAAGTCATTGTTGTTTTGCTCAATGAAATTGTAAACCTACAAGTCAAGATATGTACTTATGGCGATAAATGTTGTTAAATTTCTCAAGTTGCAAGTTTAAAATGTCGCTCATCAATGTAAAAAGTGACGATAACATTTTGGTTACTAGAATAGTGCTAGTGTATGTGTTGCATAGTGACAATTACTGGGCAATGTCGCCATCTATGTAGTCATGTAACAACAATTGCGTGTACGAAGTGGCATGCTCAAATTTCAAATTTCTAAAAGCACAATGCAGTGCTTAGTGCAGATTGAAAAGGACTTAACCTTATTAAGCAATTGGTATTGTTGACGACGTTATGAAAATGTTTTGTTTATGCATATTTCATGAGTAACAAGGTCATAGGCATCGCAATATCACAGAGATTGAGAATCAATTTCAAGGATGATATTGGATGAACTTAAACATGTTTGTAAATATTGTTGTTAAACTAGTTGAGATTTTGAGTAATCATGAAGCAAGTGCTTTTTGTGAGAAAATGGCTATGATGGGACATAGATATCAAATTTATTTGGGACATCATACTTTTTGCTCTAGTACCATGAACAAAAGAAAAGACTTCATATAATAGATAGCAACATTTTAGTGATATAAAAAGTGGCATTAACATTTATGTTGCTATTGATAACCCCACACACCAACGTTATCTTTTAGAGGTTGGCATGCCTATATTGTAAGTTTGTGAAAGTGAATTGCATAGTGCACAATGTTGACAAAGACTTATGGTAATCCAGTACTATGTGTTGTTGGTGATGCTATTATTATGCTTTCATTATGTGCATTGCATGAGTGACAAAATCCTAGGCATAGCCATTTTACAAACATTGATGATCAATTTCAACGACAATATTGGATGATCTTAAACATGTGTGCAAGTTCATAATGTCATTGAGCTTTTTGAAATTGTGATTTCTTGAGTAGGTAGTGAAAAGCAATCAGGTTTCATCTTCAAGCAATCAGGTTTTATTTAAATACTTTTAAGATGTTGTTGCTCTTCCTCATTCGACTCTAGAACTGGTTTAAGTTCTTGCCTAAATTCCAAAAAATTGATTTGGCGATAATGCATCTTCATCATTTGCACCACTTCATTTTCATATAAGCCATCTATGTATCTTATTTTCATAAGAACTCTTGCTAAATGGCCAAACATTGTTGGACAATCACTAATATTAATGTTAGTTTCATGCTCATTGTCTTTATCTCTGTTTACTTTATCTACTTTCATTACCTTCATCACATTCTCCATGTTCACTTTCCTCTTTCAAACTGCATTCATTCCTTTTGTCATGTTGTGCAAGATTAAATTCACCTTGCTCATCATCTTATTTCACTTCACCATCATGTAAATTTTTGAAAGCAATAGGCATGTTGATTTATGCTATATAAAAGTAAATTTTAAGAAATCAAATGATTAAGAAATTTTTTTTGATTAACATTTTATTTCAATTGACAATCAATCAAATCATGGATCTTGGACCAATCACTCTAGTCAAAACTTCAAGGAACAAATATAGTAAGAGAATTGCCACTATAGGGTACCAATGTGGAGGGGACATTGGAGATCTCCATCACATAATTCCCAATATCAACAACTGTTATGCCCACTCACAATTTGGAACAATAAAAAATTAAAATTTTATTTTGGATTTGAATCATTATGTAATCTCTTGACATAGCCTTGATTTTCGAGCTTTTCAAGTTTCGGATTGCCTACATGCTGGCGATATTATGCCTAGAATAGTCAGAATATAGAAAGTTATAGAATTTTGATAATAAACTTTGTACTATAGATATTGTATTTCATTTCTTGAGTAAGACTACAGCTCTTGGCATGCTTGCCTAACACCATTTTCAACTTTGGACCACTTGTTTCTTGAAACCTATAGGAATGACTGACTATTCAATCTATCTCAACAAAATTTATTACAAACTGTATTGTTTGGTAAATGTGGTGTAGAAATTCTATTATTTTTGGAAGACGACGAGTGGAATAATTTTCAATCACTTGGAATATGGCTAATATTGAGTGATTATGAATTACTAAGGTTTTTTTGAATTTTAGTCAGTTTTTGAGTCATAGTGGATAATCACTGAGTTTATTAGGTAATTTTATCGATTAGTTCAAATTTTGATGACTTTTCTAAAATAAGTAGTCGATATGACTGAACATTCCAATATTACTTAGTGGGACTATATATACCATTGTGATGGGAGTTAGCTATAGTCATTTTGCCATAAATTAAGTATTGCATTTGAGCGTGTAAATAATGGAATGGATTTACGTAGCAAAAGCCCTACGAAAACTGATAAGAACTTAGATTTTTTTTCCTTTGTGTGGTCTTTGAATATAACCATGTCTGGTGAACAAGGAATGAGAAGCCTGAAATCGATTTGAATAGCCATTATGTTGACGATCGTCTTCACAACCATCAACAAGTGGGAAATCCAAAATCAAGTGCTTTTATTGTGGCAAAAAGGGCATGTTGTCTCAAAATGCTACAAGAAGAAGAGAGATGAAGAAAAGCAAGAAGGAAGGCAAGTGAACTTCAGCAATTAAGAGGGAGATGGCTTCAAATAGGAGGAGTCACTCATGGCATGCATGTGTACACCATCAATTTCTATGGAGGAAGATCCTTAGTGGATTGATAGTGGGGTGAGCTCACATGTCACAAGGAAAAGAGAGTATTTATCTTCATTTTCATCTTGTTCTAAAAGTTTATTCATGTAGAAAATAGTGACAAATGTGATATTCTTGGAGTAGGAACCATTCTTATTTGGCTTGAATCAAGGAGGAGAGCAAAACTTCAAAACGTCTTGTATGCTCCTTCAATATCTAGAAATTTGTTGAGTGTGAGTCAATTGACTGACAATGGATGTGATGTCAAGTTTGGTTGCAATGCTTGCTTTATCATCAAGAATGCAAGTGCATTGCCAAAGGGATTAGAGATGGTAGGCTTTACAAGCTTGATTAGTGTACGAGAGCTAATCACAATTTGGATGTAATGGAAGCCAAAGGAGAGTATATTTCTCAAGAGGAGAGATTGGAGAATCCATGGATATTGAGATTGATATCAAAGCCAATATTTAAATTAACATCAAAGCCAATATCCATTGGCTTTGAGATTGGCTTTGATGTTAATTTCAAGAATGATGTTTCAAGTGTGGATGAATGTGCTTCTAATGTTGGTGATTTCAAGGATCTTGCAAGGCTCAAGGAGGAGTCAAGTGAAGAAGATGGTGTAGAGCACCAATCTCCACACCTTGGCACATCAAGTGGATCATCAAGATCCAAGGAAGAGCCATCAAGGCTTGTTTGCATAAGTGATAATATGCAAAGGGAAGGCACTATCTCATCCACCTCTAACACTTTCATGACTTCTTTGATAGTTGAATCAAGTTGCTTTGGTGATGTGTCAAAATCTCAAAGTAGACTTGAGATAATTCCACATGACTATACAAAAATGTTATGATTTGTGATTCTCTATAGCATGCTAGGAATGCCTATCTACTTCCTCTTGGATTTCATGCAAGTAGGATTGGTCAAATCATCAATTTGTTGGATGATGTTTTTTCATGTTGTGAGGCAATTTGTGAACACATTATGAGAATAAGTGAATCATCCTCCAAGGACACTTATATCCATAATGATGTATTTAGTCTCATTAGATCTGAGATTAGCATGGTAATCAAGCATGAAGATATAATGCAAACTCATTGTTATTATAGCATGCATAGTCTTGCCAATCTTGATGTGCCTAATTCTCAAGATCTAGGTAACATGATGATAGATCCTTGTGATCCTTTTGAATAAAAAAGGACTCCTGATTTCCTCATGGAGTTGCAGCTTTTTTCAAGGAGGAGCTTTGGGATCAACCATGTTCTTAAATGATGGAAGAAATCAAAAGCAAAAGTGCTCAAATGGTGGAAAGCTCTTCTTGGTGCTTGGAAATGTCTTTTAATCAAAGAAGCATTATCTTGGCTATTATGGTGGTCTTGCTGCAATTTCAGATTTCTTTGTTGGTTTTCTCATCAAGTCCATGCCAAAGGATCTACTTGAGAAGCTGTTTTTGGCTACTTAAGATTGCTCGGGGAAGGTTGTGGAACTTCCCTCGGTGCGTGCACTACTGGTTAACAATAGGCGAACACAAGAATGAAACCAGAGCTAGATTGTGCAAAGGTTGCAGAAACAAGAGCAGACAATCAAACAAAGCAATCAGAAAGTTAGACAGAAGGTTGAAAGCATGCAATATTGACATAAATTTTGAACGCAGAACCAGACAGTAATTTATTCAGATTAAGTATAATGAAATACAAGTAAGATAATGTTGGTAAGCACAAGACTATAGCGGACAAAACCATGTGCTCACAAAGCTAACTACAATCTGTAACAGCTATGAGCTTATACTGACAATCCATCTGAAAGAAATAATCGAGGCACGAAGGCATCTACAATGTCTGTCTCTGATAAGCTGGCGTTGCAACATCAATGTGCGTGTTAGTGTCTGAATAATTAGCTTAGATGATCTTGTTCTTTTCTATATATTACTTTTGATTGGATTATAATAGATATATAATTTACATTTGTGCAGATGAGTGTATAGAAGATGGTGTGGAGCCGTTGTGCCGTTAGGAAGAAGATCGTGGTTTTTGTCATTGTCAAGTTGGTTGCATAGTACAGAAGATGAGTGTGAGGAGGATCGATAAGTCGGACTTCCCCGATATGTCGGATAAGTAAGGTTTCTCCGATAAGTCATCTGAGGATGCTATGTTGGTGAAGCTCGATATGTCGTCTAAGCCCGATTTGTCGGCCAACCTTTACTTACTCGCCTTCAGTAGTGGAGCTACGTGACAATGCAAGTGAATATGCAACATTATGAATGGAACTAGATTGATATGGGATTTAGGATGTAGAGGAGATAAATCCAAAACCCCTCCCTTAATCTGGATCGATGAATACTTTGATATTTAGACTAAGCAATGCACAAAATTTGTTGTGTGCATCAATGCTCAATGCCTTGGTGAACACATCTGCAACCATGTCATGCATTCGACAGTACGTTAAGCTTTTTTCTCTATCGAGAATCTTGCCCCTGACATAGTGATATTGGATCTCAATGTGCTTACTCTTAGAGTGAAATATAGGGTTGGCTGATAAGGCAATGGCACTCTGATTGTCACATAATATAATTGTCGGGGTGAGCTGATTCAGACTAATGTTTGATAGTAAATTTCTCAATCAAAATGCTTCTTCAATAGATTGAGAAGCAGCAATATGTTCTGCTTCTGTTGATGAAAGAGCAATAGAGGTTTGCTTACGACTATTCCAAGAGATAGGACTACTCAATAAGGATACTCTCTCATCTTCTCCTCTTACTGCTTGGTCTAAAGACATTGGTCCTTCGACAATCGCAGGCCTGGTTCCATCGATGAGTGAGCTAATTTACAATTAATCAGATTATATATGATAAGAATATTGTGAAGGTTCCTTTGTTCAGTAATGTAGATCAGCTGTCTCACTCTGTCTCTATGGATTTGAATGAATTTACTTTACTATCCTGGTTAGTATAATGAAATTTTTTAACTATACTAGTTACACTTATAGAAATATAGTATGTACAGTTACATAAAATATGGTATACGCAGTAACTGTGACTATGTTGGCATTCACATTAGATTAAATGTGATACGAAAAATTAAAATTAAGTAACATATCAGAGAGATTTTTGGCGCCCAAGCTTTGAAGATAGCAATGGCGAGGAGACCTAGATCTACAATCGATTCTGTGATTCTTTACAATGAGAAAGATGAAGCTGATAACTGGAAGCCAACAAAATATACGAAGAACTCATGGGTATTGCTGCATCCATCATCAAAGGGCAATTTTCGACAAAAGAAAAGAGCAAAAATGACTTACAAATCTTATTGGAAAGCAAAAATTTTGGAGTTTAAGACTACCCTAGGAGGTCAATCGATATCAGAAGTCTTAATGCAACATGTATATATGCATTCAGAAATCAAAGTACATGATATCAATTCTCATGATCATAAAAAATGTAATTGTAAGTATATCAAAACATGTGCACTCTACAGCAATCATAGGCGATTTCCTTTATTGATGCTCTTCAGATTATGATTTAAATGCTTCAACATTGTTTTTTTCTTTCAGATTTATATCCATCATGCATAAGTGAATGGGAGCCCGCACAATCACTTGCAGGAATATTAGACGTGATTCACTCTGATGTTGGAAAGCTACAATACAGAGGAAGAAGTCCAAAGGAACTTGCAGATTGTGGTATCTATTTTTATGAATCTTTATATACACCACAAACAGATGGAGGTTTTGGCAAGCTCGAAGCAATTCCATTGCCTAGTTTTCAAAGTGATGAGTGGCCTACTCCTGACAACATTGTTTCTGAATCCTTGAGATGCAAGCTACTCATTGATATTAAAAATGCTATGAAGATAAGCACAGGCTCGTAAATTGTTTACCTATTCGTTTGCAAGGATTTATCAGATGAGACTTTGTCAGATCTCATGGATCAAGGCTGGGATAGTAAAACAAATAATGACATAGAATGCAGGATTAAAAAGTCCACAATGATCTTTCGTTATCATATTGAAAAGCAAATGCTCAGTCTCACATTTAGCTACCAGAGATACAAGAAAATTGAAGGTACATGGCTACCACTGGATCAAGACTTTGAACTAAATGGTCACACAAACCGAATGGAGATAAGCATAATCTACAATGAGGAATATTTGACTATGGTTGAGGTGGAAGAGCACTGGAAGCTTGATTTTATCAGAACAGAGCTCAAACTATTACAAACCAATCTACCAACATATTTCAAATTTATCATCAACGGAAGACTCGTAAGTACTTTATGTTTATTGCCATTTCAAAATAGAACAAAATAATAGAAAATGTCATCATTTACAATTGCACATTCACTAATATTTGCCATGTCATAGATGCGAAAAAGACAGGAGCTAATAACGTGCTGCAAAGATCTACCTACAACAATCACCATTGTGGGAGAACAATAGTTTCAAATAAACTTTAGTAAAAATTTGTGTATACACTCTTTCATTCAATAAATGAAAGCCCAAGTTGGGCATCTATACATGTATTTTGTGCTCCCAAATTCATAAACTGGAGCAGCATTTGATATATCAATGTATATTTTTCTATGATGTCTATACATGTATTTTTGTTCTATGCTATCTATATTTCTGATCTTAATTTAGTACAACTACATCATCCTTTGCACCATCATCAATAACAGGAGGCTGAAGCCTTGCCCTAGCCAGTATACTCAGGATAATTTCTTGTCTAAATCTATACACCTGGCTTGATGTGTACTCAGGAAGTGTAAACTGCAAAATAGAACATTCATGTATTAGTAATGGCCAATAACATCACCAGAATAGAAAACTAATCATGATTCCAAAATAAGAATAAACATAATTTATTACCTTAGAAATATCAACATCTTGTTGAAGGATGAACCACTCAAAAAACAACTTGGCATTGTACAATGTGTACCACCCACAGCTGAATGAATCATTTTGCTGGGGTGACTGCAAAATAATTCAGCACACAAGAAATCAATTATGAAACAGAATGAATTAAATTGAAAATATTTCATTAGAATACTGATTTCAAAATGCTATTAAGAAAGACAGAGTTTACCTCCAAGCTGATGATCTGCCAGTCCACGGAATGGGGAACGTCTATAGGAATATATTTACTTAGATATGGAATGTATATATCTACATCCTTATGCATATTTCTCGTCGAATTCATCATGACACAAAAACATTTAATAACATTATTTATAGATCTCTTGATAGAGATCATGTTTAAACTCCAATGGTCACTGCAAAATAAGATTGAAATTTTTTTAGTTGCAATTCTGAGAACTATTTTCATTGACAATGCCAATGTTAATGCATAAAACAGCAAGAAGCATTTAATATAACTTACTTCGTATGATAAGGTATGAGCAAATACTTTGTTGCTGGTGTGAATCCACTTGTCAGACACTGTGACAATGTGTCATTGTTCTCCTTGAAGGCCTGAAGCAGGAAGTTACTCTGCACCAGCAACTCATTTGATGAATCTCTTGCAATGTCATATTGCAAGAGTGTAAGCCCGGACTCTATCATAGGATCACTGATAGAAGCCCATCTGTCTTTGAGATCCAGACAATCTAGAACTCTAAAATTAATACTAAAATCAAGTTCATCTAGTCTAAATCAAAAAGGAGTACCAATTGTATCTATAGCATCCGATATGTCTTTCTCAAATTTAAGATAATCATCCGAATCTATATATGTACAAAATTTTGGAGGAGGAGGAGGAGGTGGATGTGTAATATCTATAGCAATTATAGGAGTATCCAAAACAGAGGTAGCTATATTTACAACATTATCAACAGCAACATTATCTACAATGGATTCTGGGATAGACTTCACAGAATCTGAAGGATTAGGCTTCACTTTCTTAGGAGCACGCTTGGGGGCTGTCTGCTTCCTAGAACGCTTTGTAGGAAGATTAGTCCTATCTACAGGAGTTGGTCTAGGAGCAGCAGGCTGAGATACATGTAACCTACAGTACCTATCCTTCATTCTCATCAGAAGCTGAAAATCCTTGGGCATTATGGTAACCCTCTTGGTATGGATGACAAGCAAAAAAGAATCCTAAAAAAAAAGACTAATATAATCTTCAGCAGCCTCCTGAAGGCACTGAAGAGCACTCGGTGTGAATCTAACGTGCTGTCCGAGATTATTTCTTGTTATGTTCCGGATAGCACGATAGAATGGAGCTCTTGGGATCAACAGAGCTGTTGACCTCTGATACTTGCGTATCTCAGAGAGTCACCTACTGCGGTTGCGCATTCTAGGTCTAGCAGGTGGTGTGATGGCAACCGCAGGAGATGAGGATGAGCCAGGAGAGAAGAAGTCTCTCCTTGTCTGCTTTCTCCTATCCATGGGCGTGGACTATGTGATAGCGAACTTGTGCGTGAAGGTTAGGATGAGAAGGGAGGGATGATAAAGAACTTGTAGAGGACCGCTATGTACAAACAGAATGTACGGTATATCGGACCTATGCGAGTCGAATATCAGAGAGAACGATTAGATTTGAGGAAAGACGCACAAGTGCGATATGGGGTGACATGTAGGCAGATGTATCGGACCTGTGCGCATGAAAGACAGTAGGAGGAATTTCGATTGTAAAGGGCACAAACAAATGCGATATGTGGAGCGAAAAAAAAAGTGAAAAAAATTCATCGAAATTTGTGATTTTATATCGGGGTTCGCACGTGCGAAAGAACGTCCTGTCACATGTGTGGGAGTTGTACGGACAAATGCGAGAGCGACACATGTCACCCTGTTGCATTACACGTGTGGGATCTATACGATCGAATGCGAGAGCGATACATGTTTATGAGCAATCGAATGAACACGCGACACGTGATCAGGTGTCATTTCACACGTGCAGGTGTTATCTCACACGTGCCTGCGCCTGTTGTTCAATTGAAAGTAGACACGTGTCATAAGTCCGTTGACCACACGTGCAAAAATTTAGTATAAATGGCACAAAAACCGAATAATTTTTTACCTTTTGCGTTTTCGAAATTCGCGACATATCGCTTTTGTGCGCGCTCATTGTTGTTCGTTTGCTTGCAACTATACCTACTCGCGCACAAGTGCAATATTTAGTATCTGTCTGTTGTACATATCCATCTTCTGCGCCATTTTGATAGTTAGTTTTGGTTCAGTTCTCCCGTGCGCACAAGTGCGATATTCACGTTACTGCCATGGCCTCTTCCTCATCATCCTCACGAGAATTAGGCTTGAGTTCATTTCTGAGTGAATTTGGGATTACTGAAAACCTAGACTACTTCCACAGTCTATTAAGGCCATATCTACATGTTTTCAGGACTACACAACCAAATTTTGATGTACTTTATGAACATTATTTCAGATTCAGAGATATACTTAGCAAGCCTATTTTCTCCATAGGTCCACTCCAGTATATGCATTATACTGATCTTGTTCATTTCTTCCCAGCTTTTAGACATAGACTGGATAGAATGTTCACCAAATTGTTTGGTCTTTTTAAAAGTAGTTCTATGTGTCTGTATTGCAACAAGAAATGTCGATTGGTTGAATATCAGAGTGGTTTCGTACTTTTTCTGTTAGTTCAAATCCCAAATGATGATGAAGTTCCTGTTGCTGACCCTCCTATGTTCAGTCAGCCATTAAGGATATCAGTCACTTTCTTATCCACACTCATGATAAAGAAAGTGACTTCATTGATGTAAATACTGATGTTCTCCGGGATTCTTTCATTGGCCAAAATACATCTAATGATAAATCCAAATCTATGGAGGATTCGAAATGTCTTTTCAATTTGCCTGTATATTATATTAATGATGATGTATATTTTACTACTGCTGATTTATGTAAATTTTTTGACTATCGTGAGGACGAGGTTCTATGTTTATTATCCGGCACAATTTTCGAATTCTCCGACTTTGTAGATTTTGAGACAGATGACCTTGTTGCTGGTATTGATTTTGATGATGAGGAGGGTCTTATGACCGGTGAAGAATGCCTAAATAAGACTTTATCAAATATAGTTGAGGATGGGTGAGGCAGACCATCCGATGAAGAATTCACGGCATTTCAATCCCAGATGGGCTTCCCTCGTCCATCATTAATGCATTTCACTGATGATTCCACTTCAGTACGTGGTCATTATATTGATCATCCTGATCTGGTTGCTGCTGATGATGAAGAATGTGTAAGTGTTTAATCTTCCTTGCATTTGAATGTTTTCAATCACTGAATGTGTTTTTGCTAGCATATTTCCTATTGTAGGATGCTCTCATAATAGATGATTTTGCTGCGAGACGAGGTGGTTTCAGACAACACGCATCCTCGTTCTAGAGGGACAGTGGACTGGGCCACTATCTTCGGCATTTCTTGAAGAATGAGATCTGTATTGCTCATTCCAAGCTGAGCCCAGTCGGGGAGAGTCTTATAATGGCAGTTAAAGTTTTATCATTTTATTTAGGAGGACATAAATCTGTTAAGACAAATAAGATCATTTTTGTCAAAAGATCTTATGTTTTGAACATTTTAGGCTTTACTGATGGGAATGTTCCTTTAAGGAGCTCTCATTATTCATTGTATTCCACTTATATTGAGCTTAGTGAAAATAGGATAATGCACATCTATTAGATGCATACGCTAGCAGAGAATTTCTTCATGACAATACTACCATAGAATCTGATACAAGATCTGATGATGAATAGTTGACACTTTGTATTTTGGTATAATACAATCAATACATTTACATTGGGTATTTCTCCTCTCTTGTTCAATGAATTTGCAAAGCAATTCTGAACATGTCATGATGATCTTCTACTCAACAATCATCTAATTTTCTCTTCCTGTATGAACTTGCATGTTTTTCTAAACTTGTTGTATTGTGTGGACTTTGTTATATGTCGAATCTGAACTCTGCGGTAGAACTATTGAAACAATTGACAAATGTAGTTTCGTTTTTTATTGGTTCCTCCATGTTGTGTATTTCGATGAAATGCTGTTGGTGCTTGCCAGTGTGACTTCTCCATCCCTTGTGATGACCATACACTCAAGCTTCCATATGTATTTGCAAAAAATGTTGTATGACCTCTTAGTATGTGCTGCATATGTCAAAATCATAATGTTAGTCTTATGTTTGGATCTAAATATATATGAAAATTTGAAAGCATTTTGAAAATTTCATACTAACCATGTAATGAGTGATGTGATCTTCTCCCCATGCTTTTGATATTGCATTAACAAACTCGACACAAGTCCTTTGGACAGCTTTTTTATCAATATCAGAATATTTTTCTTTTCTTTAAATAGCAATCATACTATCAAGCTTTTTCCATACATCAACTTTTAGTACTCTGGTTTTGCCGTCTTTCTCGAAGTCCTGAGTGGCAGCAATAATATCTGTCTAGAATGAGTGTTGAATATTAGAAGCCTTACCAGTATGATTTGATAGAAAACGACGTGCTTTTGCTCCTCCTATGCTTGGCTTAGTTGGCATGTTCCCATTCTTTCTTGAAAGCTTTTCATCTTTTTGAATTTTGACATGTCCTTTATGGAGTCCTGCTTTTGATAAAACATCTTCTAATCGAGAGATAGCTTCCTTTGATAATGATGCTGGCTTAGTATTCCAAGCAAAAACTATATGAAGATAAATGATCTTTTCTATTAATCTAACTTCTGCATGAAGAGTGCAAACATGCACATTTTTTAAGGGGATAGGCAGCACAGGCTTCCAGTTTGGATCTGCATATTCTCTAGTAATTCATGTACTCCTAGTTACATCTTTTGCCATTTTCATGCAGTACAAACAAGGGTGTTTTGATGTAGCACTGTGAGAGACATTATACATACATTTCAATGTTTTCAAATCACTTGCTAAGTGCCATTCAACATTGAAGTCTCCAACTCCTGGAACATTGAGAAGTCCTCCATCCATATGGTCCTTGATGATTCTAAGATAAGATGTCCTTGAGAATATCCATGATAATATATCATGATCCTCTTTCAGCACCTGTCCAAAGAATTAATCATACTTAGTTTACAATGTATTAATACTATTCAATGAATGTAATGTAATAATGAGGCTAGTTACCTGAAACGCTACCAACCACCATATATCATTTTCTGACTGGACACTGAATTTGAAATCTTCTTGGTTCTTTGTTTGTGATAGAGCACCATTCATGAGAGTTATACTAACCCTTTCCATCTTCTGCCCTTTCACAATTTCTGACTCATCTAACTTAAGTACTATGATTATTTTGCCATTCACCTTTTCATAGGTTATATCATAGAATGTGACGATGTATCTCAGCAAGTAATTTAGATCAACAAATAAATTGTTTGATGAATATCGATCTTCCATCAGTTTCATACACCTCAATATGAAATGGAGTTCCAGTGATCTTATGCATACCTATGTTTAATGTATCCCTCTCTTATGTGCTAGGGATTGGGACTTTTCTAATTTGAACTTGCTTAAAAGCTTCTCTAATTAGTTTAAACATTGTTGCATATGCTTCCCTACTAATACCTACAAAATCACAAGCACCCTGAACTATAGTCTTATCTAAAATATTTTGAATGTCCACCATTAAAGACTCTGCTATTTTACACTTTACATTTGAAATCCTATTGTTCATCATAATACGCTCAGTGAATTTGCAAGTCAATATTGTACCCAATGACATTCCTAGTGAAGCATTGTTTTTAATATTCCGAGGAGCTACTAATGCAGATCTGCAAAAAAAACAGATAGTTAACAGAATATCACCATAGCTGAAATTAAATCCAAATGTCATTGAAAAACTTACAAAATTTAGAATATGCTTACTTGAATGCACGGATCTATACTCGTCACAAACATCTGATGTGACTCACTCAGACTATTCAATGTCAATTGCACGATCTCACGATCTTGTACTTGCTCTTCAACTGCTGCTAATTGGTCACGGATCTCTTTGACCTTCAGTATGTGATCGACAATAGTTGCACTATTATTCATCCGCAATGTATGCAACTTCGTCTTCAGAAATAGTATTTGAGATGTATTTGTCGTTTCAAACAATGTCTTCAATGTATTCCACGCTTCTTTTGGTCTTTCTGAATCTGAAATATAGGGAATGATTGCATCTCTAACTGATAAGTTATTCTAGGCTTTCGTTTTCTCCTATCAAATGTCCGCTAATCTTCTTCAATCACTGGCCTTGTCTCTTCACCTGTCACAATTTTCCATAGCTCATTTTCCATCAAAATGTTCTTCAGTTTGAATTTCCAAATTGCATAGATGCCGGCACCTTCCAATTTGCTTGACTCATTAATAACACTCTCGCTTGCCATTACTGGATAGATGAGTCTGGATCACAAAATTTATCACACCATAGAACTGTAAATTTTTTGGTTGTACACCTGATGTCGGTACGACGCGCGAGTGCATGACTGCTCGGGATTCTCTTTAGCTCGCGCACGTGGATCCGATATTGATGCGGGTATGCGATATCGGTATGACGCGTGAATGTACGACGACTTAGTATGTTCTTTATCTTTGGCGCATGAATCTGTTATTGGTATGGATATGCTATATCTGTACGACGCGTGGATGTACGACTGTCCTAACTCGAATGGCAGTACTAGACACTGCCTAGTGTGATTTGCGGTACTCCAAATAGACACTGTGAGAGATTTCTTGGCAAACCTCTCACACAAATGACACTTTTCACAACAACTAGAAAGTATTGTAAAAATCTCCCCCTACTCAACAGATTTTCAATCTGTCTGATACTGCCCTGGCCTTTTTGATGCCTCCGGGATTGTGCTTTTCACAACAATTAGGAAGTATTGTAAAAAAATCTCCCAACTCAATAGATTTTCAATCTGTCTGATGCTGTCCTGGCCTTTCTGATGCCTCTAAGACTGTGTCTTCGTTCTCCACTAATGATTCTGAGCTCCAAACCTGCAAAATACACCAAAGAAGAATTTCTTCCAGTCGTTTTTGTCTTTCCAAGCTTTCACCTCCCATGAAAGACTTTCTCACTTCATTACGGAGCCTGTGACAAGCTGTATCCACTGATCAGGCATGTAGGACTATCGCTGCTCTGATACCATGTCAAGAATTAGATATGCAACATCAAACATTCACCATAAGCAATCACCACAAGAAGGCGGAAGAAGAACACGCACTATCACTCTATCACACTACCTCATACAGAATGTAAAATATACAAATAAACCCTAAACCCTGATAGAGAGAGAAAACCTACAAGTAGACTAATAGACTAGCCTACGGCTAATGACAGCTGGTCACAGCTGTCAACATTAATGTACATCGTAAACAATAACAATAAAATTTATCATTGATTTCTAACAATTTCTTGTTCGGTCAAGCTAGGCTAAGACCCAAGAAAATAGCTGGGTACAAAGTTTTTAAACATTTTGAATTTTTAAAATTATGATAAATATATTTTTATCATATTAAGCGACAAATCCCTTTGCTTGGACCACCCCCCTTTCAAACTTGACTGATAATGTTGAATGGAAGGCCACAATTTGATTGGTCTATTTAAATCATTACTATATCATTGGTCCATTTTTTCCAATGGCAACAAACTCAACATGCCAGACAATGCCTCCAAATCCGAAAAAATTGTTGACCCTATGTGGCAAATGTCCCATGGCACCTCATTTGCCACAATGTTGCAACTCAACATAAGTCTAAGAGGGGAGAAGACCCATGTTGTCTTCATGGATTTGAAGTCGTTTATGGACATGGGATAGGAGCCTAGTCTAATGACAATGCGCCACATGCAGACAAATTTGCGTGCAATCCCATGATTTTCACATGCATGTATTTTGTGGGTTACAATACTATTTTTTATTATGGGATTGTATAACAGGTGGCTTGTTTGTAAGAGTCTGGGCTCTTTGACACACACGACGGTCATTGTGTGGTGTCGGGTGTTATGTTCATGCCAATAAGAGAGAATGGGAGAACTCCACCTTAAGTTAGGGACTTCAACGAAAGCATTGTAGTTTGAAACCACCCTAGATAATTCAATTAATGTGTTAATTTTTTTTTGTATTTACTGATAAGTTAATAATATTAACTAAATACTGCGTGTGTGCGAGGATTGAACTTGGCTCGTCAATCTTACACCATGAACCTGGTTCTACTTAAGGAGTGCACCAAGGGTCGAAGAACCCTCTATCACTACACCACACACAACATGGGCAGATAATGCCTTACATTTTTCAACTATCACCACAGCACACACAACATGGGCAGATAATGCTTTATATTATTCAACTAGCTACCTATTATAATGAACAAGCCACCTAGTTGCAAGATTTGAGAAGTTTATAGAGAACCTGCTTCTTCTTAAAGGTGTAGAATGTTGAAGAAAAACTTGAGAGGGACATCTCCCTAGCAATGGAATCAGACCACAACACAAATTGTACATTGGTGAGAGCCTTGAGGCTTACTCCAGACTCCAGAGTACCAATCTGGATTCTGCCCCCACCATTGGCCTTTTGTCAGTCAACCCATAAAAGAAAAATCAAAGACTGTTTGCTTGAGGTCCTGGCTTTCATGCGTCATGACTAGATAAGTGGCACGGCTTATTATTTAAGGCTCTTTCAGCTCTACCCAATCTCGCCCTTTCACTTTCCCTTGTCTTGTCCGACTGATTGACACCAAATGGACCAGATTCAGTAACCCTTTCGTCTTTCTTCTTTCTTCGCTACCACACTAGCTATGAGATGAACTGATGGAGGAGCAGATGATGATGCACGTTGCAGAGCAGCCCGCCCGCCCCCCCCCCCCCCCCAGCTTGCACGGCTGCTCGCAGCTGCATGATTGGACCGCCCGAAGGCTTGGGATTTGACCCGCACAGCTCCTCTGATCTGATCTGTTCTTCTTTGGGCTTTGGTGACTTGGATCTCGGCTTTCTTACCGTTTTGGCTCTCGGATCTTTTCTCTTTTTCTTTTTGGGCTTTGATATTTTCTTCCTTTCTGTTTTTGCTGTCATCTATTTTCTTTTTTTTCTTGTTGGGCTTTCATGTTTCGGATTCTTTCCCAAGTTTCCTTGCTCTTGCTGCTGTCTTGTCAACAGCAAGATGCGACACCAGGGCCGCTGCACTGCACGGCTCAGACCCATCCGTAGGCGAACTCCATTGGTCAATTGGGGAGGCCAGAGGAGCCTGTCTCCATCGCCATTGCAATCGCCATCGCCATCGCCACAGTCAGCAAAGAGGGGCGAGGGCGAGGCGGCATTGAGAGCAGCGAACATCGAAGGCTCTCACCGCATCTTGTCAACGGCTGCAGTTAAGAGCACGTGTGACCTTTCCCAACAGACCGTCTGCAGTCTAGTGTCTAGGCCTAGCCTGGGCCTAAAATACACTCATTACGAGAACTAATTAAATCTTCACTATATGCCTTGGGAAACCACCTACACTCCACAGCCATAATATCCCCAAACTACTTTGGGCAGGTAAGGATAAGATCCAATTCTTTCCCTTGTGGTGGGATGTGACCCTTGATACTTAAAATCTTGATTGTCTTGCTTGCAACTCTTCTCAAACGCTCATGTCCCCCTCCTCAAAGCCCCAAGTGAATTAGAAATTATTCTATGTGATAGGATAAGTGCATTTCAGTGTTGGCAAAATCACATGGTTAATGAGTGCCTAAGATTTGAAGCAGAATGTGAAAATGACATCAAGATCATAACTAGAAAATTTTGTGTTTATCTATTTAGAGTATCCACACGACCCTCAACACTTTTCTTGAAATTTTGTTCGTGTGGAACATCCACACGTGGATGATCCACGCAAATATCCTTTTTGACGAGAACTTTGGCAAGTCCACCGGTGGCTATGGTCCACGATGTTGAAAGTTTTATTTGCGTGGATAATACATGCAAATCCAAATTCCAAAATTCAGGCACTTGTTTGAGAGGGAAGTAGAGTGACACTTAGCAGCAGTTGATGGCATGGATTATCCATGACACAAAAAGTTATGCTAACTACCTCATTGGACTGCAACAATCTTCTGGTCCGTGAAATATCCCCAAGTGAGTTATCCATGCGTGGATATTTTTTTGAAAAGTTTTTGATTACTTATTTTCATGAATCTGGAACCTTCATTTTCATAAATTTGTGCTTGATAAAATTACATTTCTAGCAAAGTAATACAAAATCATGTTTTTTGTTACTCATATATGTAATGTATAAGCCAATTATCTGACCAATATGCATACATAGATCGCGATAGATTTTTGAATTTTGTAAATTTGTCCATATATGATGTAGTTGTGTACCATATAAAGTTGGCACATGTTGAAAGGTTTAGAGATCTGGTATACTGAGTTTTGCAGTGTCACATGGATCAATAAATTATGTGATATCTGTTTGTTATAGGTTGGTGTACTATTGATCAATTTTTTACATTGAAATAATATGTCCTAAACTCCAGTGCTCAGTGTAAGGATTATGCATTATGGTGAAAGCATTGAATTATAAAATATTGATAATTGAAATAGAAAAATAGAGAAAAAATGACATTCAATTCCTCAAATAATTACTTGCTTAAAGTGATAAGGCGTCATGAGGAATTTTGCAATTATAAAAACAATTGTCAAAAAGGCACTTTGACAACATATCATTCTCTTCTATGATGGAAATGAAAAAGAATAAATTTTTTCTTGAAGCATTTGCAATGAAATATTGCAACAATCATGTCTTGATAATAGGATAAGTGATGAATGATCGCTTGTTTCTTGGATTCTAAACTAAGAACGTCGTTTATATATATTGTGTAATGCAAATAATGATTTAAATTGACAAAAGGTTGTGAGAGATTGGTGGGAACAAGGACAAAAATGTCAAGAATAGTATTTACGATAGTCACTCTAAAATTTGTGTTACAGTGGCAACAACCTAGCTAGTTTACTATTACCATTTCAATAGGAGTTGCTTGCAAATGGGTGCTTAATCAAGATGGCAGTTGTGAACAATCATAAAAAAAAAACTAATTGCCAAGGGATATGAGTTAGAATTAAAGTAGAATCATTGTGCTATTGTACTGTGGGTCCTATCAGTTGGCCTCGCCACGAGGCAAGTTGACGGGACACGCGTCCCGCCAATGGCAACATGGGTCATGCATGGGTTTCCTGAGTGAACAACTATATGTACAGTGTAATTTCATTTTGAGAAATACAGTTGCTATGTGAGCTTGTTGTGGAGAGTTTTTTCTGTCTGTGTTACTGTGTAGCATGATCTGTTTCCTGTTCGAAGCAAATTCTAAGTTGGTATCAGAGCCGTACAGGGAGTGTTCACAGTACAACATCATCGTTGAAGAGAGCTTTGGGAGAATTGTCTTCTGAGAGTTCGGGGTTTACGGCGGGTTGAAGATGGAAAGAGAAGCACTAGTGCACAGTTTCTAGTTTATAGAGGCTTGCCAAACTCAACAGAGGGATTATTAGCCTATGCATAGCATCAGACAGGGAAAACTTTGGTGAAAAATTGACAATTTTGAAGCCGGTTGAAAATTGAAATCGGGTTTGGGGTTATGGTTTTCTACATATAACTGGTGATTTCTTCGCTATTTGTGCACCATTTTGGATGCCGTAAGGACAGGAAGGAAGCTAATTATATTGTCAACCAGCCATGGAGAGATTATGAGGTTTATGTCAGAGATTTGTCTGCAGACAGTTAACCTAGCAGATTTGCAGTAAAAGGTGAAAAAAGCCACTTTGTCAAGTTGAGATAAAATCACCGTTTCTCCACGGAATTTCATGATTGAACACTCTACAGATTTGGTATTAGTAGGGCGACCCTGCTCCAGGCCTTAAATCGTGCTCAAATCGATCTAAAAATGAAGTTGATCAAGCAAAAACCAGTTTGGAGAGGCGCGGCCGTAGACAGGGAGGAGCGTGGAGCTCACACGCGACGAACGGGGGCAGCAGTTCAGCGACAAAAAGTGTATAGCGGTCCCAAGAAAGGGTTTCGGCGCACAAGAGTGCATGTGACCATAGGATTGGACTCCTATTGGATCAACGGCCGTGATAGATTGCTCAGGGAACAATCTGAACCACAAGATCGTAGTGGACCATTGGATGAAGTGGAAAAGGTCTTGAAGGGTCTTGAAGTGTATTTCGGCCTTCAACTTCATTAAAAATTTTCATAGTGAAAGTGAGTTGGTTCCCTTCACAAGTGAAGTGTGAAGTTTCTTCAAGGTGAAGAAACAGTTCAAAAACAAGGAAAATCCCTATTTTTGGGTCCTTTGCCCGTTTTGACCCAAACGAAAGGGTATAACCTCCAAACGAAGGGCACCCGGATTGTACTTTCAAGTACGGTACAACAAAACAGAGTGATTGCAGCGGAGAAAGTGTTCGGAGTGTGCCAAAAGTGATTTCACCATTCCATTGGGCACGTAGTTGGGAGTTGACAACTGAGTGCATTTCAGAAGGCGACGCCGATTAAGAAGGATCCTGAAAGGTATGAAGCAAATTATGGTCTCTTATCTAGCATTATTCAAAGCAAAGAACCTTCGACTTATGGTGAAGCGAAGGATGATGACATTTGGGTCAAGGCCATGAGAGAGGAGATGGAGTTAATTGCTAAGCATAGCATATGGAACTTAGTAGAACCACCAGTTGGCAAGAAACCCATTGGTTGCAAATGGGTATACAGGACTAAGTACCATGCAAATGGAAGTATAGCAAAGCACAAGGCAAGATTGGTGATCAAACGGTATGCACAAAGTAAAGGCACTGACTATGAGGAGACCTTTGCACCAGAATACTCTACGTCTACTTGTTGCTTTAGCTTCACATTTTGGTTGGTCTTTGCATCAAATGGATGTGAAATCTGCTTTTCTAAATGGTGAGTTAGAAGAAGAGGTGTTCATGGATCAACCTGAAGGCTTTGTAGCGAAGGGATAGGAAAATGAAGTATGTCGCTTGAAGAAAGCACTTTATGGTCTTAAACAAGCACCATGTGCATGGTATAGTAGGATTGATGCCTACTTTCATTCAAAGGGGATGGTGAGAACACATTCTGATCCAAATCTATATGTCTTATGCTTTGATGGTATGGTTGCTTTGATTGCTCTTTATGTTGATGACTTGATTATTACTGAAAATAATCAAGAGATGATAGACATGATCAAGAAAGACCTCATGGAACAATTCGAGATGACAGATCTCAGCCTGATGCATTATTGCGTTGGAGTAAAGGTGTGGCAAAAAGGAAAAGAAGTGGATTTAACACAGGTGAAGTATGTCAAAGAATTGCTGCAAAAGTTTAGGTTGCAGAATTGCAAACCAGTGAATACTCCTATTGAACCAGGTAAAAAGCTTTCTAAGCTTGATGAGTCACAGTCATTTGATGCTATGCTGTATAGGCAGTTAGTAGAGAGCTTGATTTACCTTACCACGACTAGACTAGATATATGCTATGTTGTTGGCATTTTAAGTCAGTTTATGGCAGCACCTATGAAAACGCATATGGATGATCCAGTCTGCTACTTTGTGTAGGAACCATGCATTGTATCTGAGGCAATGTCGACTCCTGATGCTGACCAGTGGAAAGCTGCAATGGACACCGAATTTGATTCGTTGATCGAGAATCAAACATGGATTGTAATTGAGCTGCCAAAGGATCAAAATCTGATTCCATGCAAATGGATATTCAAAGCGAAGTATGATGCTGAAGGAAGATTAAACCGATACAAGGCCAGACTTGTCACCAAAGGCTTCTCCAAGATTTCAGATCTAGATTATTTAGAGAACTTTAGCCTTGTCATTAAGCATGCTTCAATCCGACTACTACTCTCCTTTGCAGCTGCAACCGAGATCTCAAGTCCACCAAATGGATGTCCAGACTGCTTTCCTCAAAGGGACTATCGAAGAGGACATCTATATGTCACAGCCAGAGGGATACGAACTGAAGGGTAGGGAGCACCTAGTGTGCAAAATCCACAAGGCTTTGTATGGTCTGAAACGGTCACCAAGAGCCTGGTTTCAGAAGACCAATGCATTTCTAATCGAGAATAGTTTTATTCCAAACTCGGCAGACTCGAATGTCTATTTCAAGTATGTATCAAATTCCTTCATAATCATCACTCTTACTATAGTTGATATGTTACTATGTAGTAACAATCTGAATTTATGTAAGGATTTAACATACATGTTAGCACAGGAGTACAAAATGACTGATATGGGTTCAGCCCATTACTGCCTCGGAATCCAAATTCATCAAACTCGATCCAATAGACAAATTTATATCAGTCAGCAACAATATGTGTTGGAAAAGTATGGAATGACCAACTGCAAATTGAGCTACACTGGTCTGAAATTATCGAAGGAACAATGTCTCAAATCGAGGTAGAAAAGGAGAAAATGAAGCAATATCCATTTCACTCCATCATTGGCTCACTGATGTATGCAATGCTCTGCACTCGACTAGACCTTGCATACTCGATCAGTTCACTCAGCCAGTTCCTATCAAATCCAAGTCCAACCCATTGGAAAGCACTCATGAAGGTCATGAAGTATGTCCAAGCAACAAAACATCTTAGCATCTGTTATGGAGGCAACCAACCTGCCAATATTCTCAAAGGATACACAAATGCAGATTAGGCAGGAGGTATCGACGCCAGAAGATCAACTTTTGGATTTGTGTTCTTATTCAACCAAGGCCCAATCTCGTGGAACAACCAAAAACATACCTTAGTAGCATTATCATCGACCGAATCAAAATACGTAACTACCACAAATGCTACCAACAAGGCAATTTGGCTGAGGAACCTGCTTGTAGATATCGACCTTGCTCAACCACATCCAATGACAATCTATTGTGACAATGAAAGCACAATTGCACTATCTCTAAATCCAAGATTTCATTCTCGAAGCAAACATATCGAAATCAGGTATCACTACCTTAGAGAAAAAGTGCAAAGCAAGGAAGTGTCATTGGTTTTACTGCAAGGTAGATTTTATGACAACAAATTACTTCACAAAAGCTCTATCAAAGAAGCATCATCTCAAATTTAACGACATGCTAAATCTGAAGATCAAAGTTATTCTAGATCCACATTAAGGAGAAGTGTTGGATTTTTATGCTCAGGTCCAAAATCCATTTAGTAATGAGCATCCTGAAAACCTGTCGAAGTTTGATTCCATCGACTTTGAAGTCATCGACTTCAACTTCTCCCATGTATATACTCAACTGACTCCATTGACATTGCAGTCATTGACTTCATCGACTTCGACTTCTCTCATGTGTGTGTGTGTGTGTGTGTGTGTGTGTGTGTGTGTGTGTGTGTGTGTGTGTGTGTATATATATATATATATATATATATATATTTGAAATTGACTTAATCAACATCTCAATCAACTCCATTCCATCACGTACTCGACATTGACATACCCAACTTACTCGACATTGACGTACTCAACATCTCACTCCATTCCATCATGTACTTGACATCGACGCATCGAAGTACCTGACTAACTCCATCAACAACCCGACTTTGTCAACTTTTCATCAACGCTCAACTAGCTTGACTCCCTCATCAGGAAAAAGTCAATCCAAGTACTATCAGAAGACTTTATGGCAGTTCACCTACTTGTACTAATTCTTTAGTACAAGGTGACTATAATCAATTAAGTAGGTAGAAAGCACTGACCTGAAAGACTTGTAAATAATATCTTTTCAGTTGGTTATCTATAAAAGATAGTTGATTAAGGGATCAAAGACGGAAGCCCTAAAATATCTGTGCCTCACTGAATTGCACTCAGCTTCATGCCCATGCACTCATTTTTTTTATTTATCAAGAGTATATATTTTCCACTACTAGTTTGTTCTATTGAGCATTACTACTATTTACTCATCTTGATTATTGCTAGTAACTGTTGCACTTCCGATCTACAACCGTTCGTTGCTCTTCTTCCCTACCATTATCGATCTGTTATTAGAGCATCTTTTTTAACCATAGTTCCTCTGATCCGATATCATTTGATATTCCTAATAACCCGCGTAGTTTTCCGATATGGTATTAGAGCTCATTTTTGATAACATAACGATTTTTGACGTTATGTGCATACGTCGCCCAAGTGGATCATAGCATCTATACTCCTTAGTTTGCTCATCATACCCTATCAAGACATAGTTCAAGGCCTTCACTTGCATTTTGGTTCTTTCACTCTTTACACATGGCATCCAAATACTCGCAACCCATCCATCCTAGGCTTCTTACCATTGAACATCTCTTTGAGTGTGCGATTAGGTATGACACTTCTATTTTACAAGAGCACAACAATTTTAACAGCTTCACCCTAGAAAGGATCAATGATGACCATATATGCCATCATTGCCCTAGTAGCCTCGAAAGTGGTATGATTCTTTTTCTCAGCTATTTCATTCTGTTGAGGTGTATCAACTTGTGCAAATTGTTGTTTAATGTCATGCTCCTTGCAAAAGTCAGTAAAAGTTGTAGATCGATAGTCACCACCACGATCAGATCTAAGCACCTTGATCTTAACGCCTGATTGGTTTTTCACTCGGACTTCTCTCTAATCGTGTAGATCCAAGTCTTCCATCAGTAATCATCAACGAAGGTCAAGAAATAAATTGCTCCACCAATGGACATTATCTTCATTGGGGCCCACAGATCATAGTGCATCAGCTCAAGTATTATAGCTTGTATAGTTTGATGAAATTCCACTTGTAAGTGGTGATGCGGCACATGCCACATGGCAAGATGCTTAGCCCTATGTCCAACAATGTAAATTCCTCACATGAGGTCTTATGGCATCTTTACAAGTAAGAGCAAAATGTACATTCGCATTGTAGAGAGCATATAGAGCTATTTTTAGCAATTGTTGCCTTGTTGATGGATATCGAGATCATGAGGTCAATTCTAAAATTGAACCTATTTTAGGGTATTGACTTTGGGGTCGTCACATATGGTTGAGGGATAAACCTAAACCCTAGATCTGAGAAGAATATGTATATATATCATTGTAAATCTTGTGAAATTGATGATGAAAGTTCAAGTTTTTCCACTTCCATCAACATTGTCTCTGAGTGGCAAGCTAAAGAGTGATATTATGCATTAATTACATGGTTTGAAAGGTACTGAAGTTGATTACAGGTCTGGGATGCTTTCTGCACTTTTCTTTTGAGTGTTTGATCAAATCTATGTGCCTTTTGTGGAGTTAAATGCCAAATTTAGTTTTGGTAAGTAGTCTTGATTCTAGCTCATAGTTTGGATCTAGATCTTTGATTTGTGCATCCTCCATCACTTTTAGGATTGTTGCGATTGAATTTGATATAAAATTCTGTCATGGTATCAGAGCCTAATTAAAAGTGAGCAACAGATTTGATTCCTCAAGCTTAGATCCTAGATTTGAGCAGTATTGGATATGTCTACTAGTTGCTAATCTAGTGATTGTACCTCCAAATTTGGGTTTCATTTGAGTGAGAATAGACCAAAGGGGGCCTTCTTTGCTAAGTTATAGCTTTAGGAACCAATATTGGGTCATTTCCATTCAACCAGACCAAATTAGAAAGTTTTTGTGAATGAGTCTTGTTGTACAAGTCTTATTGTAGGGATTTTCATAAGGATTTCATTGTCAACACTCTTTGTAAAAGTGAATTAGCTATTTGAGAGCTTGAATAGGTTGTTCTTAGGGTTCTTGAGGTCCAAAAATACACCTTTTAGGTTCAGATCAAGTGATTTGATGATTTTTCATCTAGAAATGCAAAACTAGTTGGAATTGTATTTTTCTTTGGCTCGATTTTGGATAGGTTTGTGATTGAAGATGTCAATGTAATTCGACCTGAATTCATAGGGCTTTATTTGTGAGTCATTTGTGTGCTCTAAAGTGTTTTTGGTTTAGTAAAGGTGGGTTCACCCTTCTTGTGAAGTTGAGATAAAAAAGGAGGCTCTTGGCAATGATTTTTCGCCTCCTGTCTTATGGGTGTATCGCACTGCTTACAAGGTTATCCACGAGTTTACACCTTTCCAATTGGTATATGGTGTGGATGCCTTGATGCCTTACGAATTTGTTTTGCCAACTTTGCGGGTAAAGGCTACCCATAACTTATGGCCGGATGAGATGCTACGAGAGCAGTTACATATTTTGGAAAAATTGGAAGAACATCGTGGGTATGCTCATTGGCAGAATTGGATAGCCAAAAAACATCAAAGCAAAATTGTTCAATTAGCATGTACATGTACGAGAATTGGCAAAGGGAGACCTCATGCTGTATTATCTCAGAAGTATTACGAATACTTTGAAATCCAAGGATCAACACTGGGAGCGGCCATATCAAATTCTAGATATGTTTAGCAATAATGTGTCGATTTTGTGGCATCACCCACTAGGAATACCTTTCATGGTTAATAACAGTCGTGTGAAATTATAACATCCTTAGGAAGGGAAAGCAGATATTAATCGAGGAGCAATATATTCTTTATTTGATATTATGAGAGCTAGTATTATGTTCAATCAATGCCATTCTGAGGGATCATAATTAGGCACAGGGAACCCCAGTACATTAATATGATGGGGTGTTGAGTCGGGTGATATAACTCACATGCGAGTTTCACGTCACTATTTAGTTTTAGAGGAAGCAAATTATGGGTTATTCTTTTGAGACTGGAAGTTTTACTTAAATGGGAAGATCCGTATCCAATCTTTATGATGAGGAATTCCTTGGGGGTTGGAGAATTTTAATTGGTTGCGGAGTGATGATTATGAAGAGTGAGAGTGGACATCAATTTGTTTTGAGAGTGGAAGATTTGAACAAGGAGCTTGCCTATATTGGTGAAATTGCTAACCTTGTCCAAAGTTATGCAATAATGGGAAAGTTGCCTACACTTGAAGACCTTCAAAGTGTGTTGATGGCCGGGGAGAGTAGGAAGGCTCACATCAAAGCAAGGATGGAGAGGTTCTCCATCAATGATGGTGATGAAAAAGCCTTATTTTTCAAGAGCAAAGACAAAGCAAAGAGCAAGGGACAAGCCTTCAAAAAGAAGCAAGCAAAGGATGGAGATCATCAAGGATCTACATCATCATCAAGTCAAGTCAAGCCCAAGAAGGACAAATCGAAGATCAAGTGCTACTATTGTAGCAAGATGGGGCACTATGCCTCAAAATGCTTCAATAGCAAGCACAAAGCCAAGCCAACATTGGACAAGAGGAGGAAAAAAGGTCTCATCAGGACTCACTCATGATGTCAACATTTTCATCATCAAGTGCCAAAGGTGAAGATCCTTGGTGGATAGATAGTGGGGATATCTCCCACATGTCGGATAAAAGGGAGTATTTTTCTCAACTCACACCTTATGTAGGACCTATGAATTCTATTTTTATAGCAAATGATCATGAATGTAAAGTTCAAGGTGCAAGATCCATTCCCTTATGCTTAGGATCTCCCAAGAAGACTAAGATAGATGGTGTTCTTCTCATTCCTAGCATCACTAAAAATGGAGGACCCATTTCATGGAATACTCAAAAGCATAAATGCATTTCTTTGTCTTCCACAGAATCCGAATACGTTGTAGCTAAACACATCGAAGTTCAATTTCATTTTTGTTAGAGAGAAAGTTCTAAACAAGGTTGTCGAATTAAGTTAATGTCCGATTGAGAATATGTTGGCTGATATCTTGACTAAACCTCTATCGAGGGAAAAGCATGTTGTATTATGAAATTTGCTCAATTCATTCAGGATCCTAGGAGTTAAGCTTAAGGGGGAGTGTTGAGTTAATCTTCACTCCGACTCACCCAAATTCAATTCTTGAGCACCAGTATACTATGTAAATATTATCTCTCTACAATGACATGCCGCTCACACAAGTTGAATAGTCTGTGCAATACATTGACTTGAAGTAGAAGCAAGAGCGACTTCATTGACGTCCACATCATCGACTTTATCGACTCAACTTCGTCGACATCGACATCTTCTCAAAGACAAGCTAGTCGACTCGACTTGCTCAACATTTCGACGAGCATCGATTGTTACCATTCAAAATGGAGGTCTTCCTTCGCCCCACATGTATATATACATAACGGCAACACAGTGATGATAATACTGATGAAGAAGAGTCTATTAGTGGAAGCGTGATTCAGAGTTCCTTTCAAGAACTCCATTGTATTAGAATTATCTGATTTCATAGGATCAGAGATTTTAGATTGAGTGAAAATAATTCTAGAAGTAGAGATAGTATTCAATATGTAACTAGCATAATACGGTCACAACACAAAGTGCGCTATTACTATGAACCATTCTCGGGCACAAGATCGTGATCTGATCATCTTAATTCAAATTCTCTATTTTCTTATGTGTGTTCCACTGTGATTGCCAAGCACAAATTTCCCTAATCCTGCCATCCTGCCAAAAAATACTCCTATAACACCTTAATGAGACCAAATGAAGAGCTTTTAGAGCAATTAGAAGACTCAAAAGTCAACTTCAAATTCTGATCAAAAAATTTCAGGCCTTCCCATTGCTTGATATGGCCTAACTTGCCAAATCTGGTGGATTTCTTGAAAATCCCTCCAATGCGGGATTACTAGCTACCTTGCCCCTAAAATGGTATGGTTTGCCCTCTAATGCACTTTCTCCTCACGATTTGGCAATCACTTTGTCTAAGAGAAGTTGTACTTGTAGGTACAATCCTTTTATGCCCTTAATTTAGAGGATTTTTGCTTTTGGACAGCCTCAAATGGAGTAATAGGCCAAAAGTTATGGGCATCCAAAGAAAATGCACTATTTCTTACATCAATATGAAAGGTAGGTAATCAATATGACTTCCAAGGTCTCATATGTTGCACTTGTCAAAATTCTGTTTATTGACAAAGTTTTCTTCCTATTTTTTTTTACTACTTACGTATGTTTTATTTACATTTCTAGCTAGGGTTTTCAAAACCTCCTTTTTCGCTAGTTTTATCATTTAGATCAATCGATGAAACTTCAATTTAGTTTGCACACTATTAAGACTTTGCAATTCTTCTTGAGCTCTCCTTGAGCACCACACACATAAGGATTTCCTTACCACATAAAAAATAAGCTTCTCTAACTATAGAGTCCTTTCATTACAACTCTTAATCACTCCCTTCTCCTTCAAAATGAATGGGCCTTGATCTTGTCCTTTATATCACTTGGAACATAAAACTTTGGCTAGAAAGATTTGGATATTGTATCGAACTTTGTGGGGTCACATGGTAAAAGAGTTCACTCTAGAGTGGAGAATCATATACTCTCTAGGGCCAATTCAACAAGCTCATTATACAAAGACCTGTAAATAAATACACATTTGTACAAATGCCAAAGTAGCCCTCAAGTTGCGCCAATACAAATCAATAAACAAACTTTTTTATTGAAGGGGTGCTCTCACATTGATATTTTCAATGTAGGACTTTTGAATATACTTAGCAAAAAAGATCTAAGGTTTGCTAATATGAAAACTAGAAATACAGCTAAAAGTTTGCTCGCTTATGAACATTGTTGCATCTATTACTGATATGCGACAAAAACCTTGATAAGATCAAATGCAGTTTTTGCATGCTGCATAAGTGAGAGTGTATCTAGCATCTACAAACACTACCTAATTTCTCGCTAGCCATAACTGCCACATAAGAGTTACTTGAAAACTTGCCAAGATAAATCGTCATTATTCTTAGTAGTAATAATTTTGACTTTCTTGAACATGATGCTTCAAATAGAGAGGGAGGGAAGAGACATTTGACCAAAAAGATAAGTCTATAGTTGTTGCCAAAGGCTATACTATAACATATAAAAAGTTGGAAAAAACTATATTCCATAAGCATACAAAGAGGTCTTTTATTTTTTCTTGTATTAATACTAGGATATACTTACTAAATATGTACATTCTCCTTCACTTACAAGAACTTCATCCATTATATCCGCCTCCAAAACCTACGATGGATCTAGAATACTACATAATCTAAAATGTTCAACTCAAGAGATCAGCTATACATTCCTATTAATAGAATATTAATAGAAAATGTTGACATCTCCTATTATTCCATTCATATCCATCTTCTTCTCATTGCCACAAAGGACAAGAAATTTGGTGTCCTTTGAATTGAATGCAATAAATACAGTCTCAACTTCACTCATTCTTTAGAAAACAATGCACAACGTCAAACTGAATAAATAGAGGACATGAAACACATGCGTAAATGCAATAAGGAGATCAATCCAAAATCTAGAGTTACATTCAAAGAAAACATGAGTAAAAATTTCTTCAGAGCTATGATAATTGTTGTGGGATTTGTCTACATCACCTTTGTAGAAGCACTTAAGGGGTAGGCCATGAAAAAGAATTTTGTTAGTGAAGAGATCGACTTTAGAAGGTTTCAATTTCTTGATTCTATCAAAGTTGTTCTATACCAAAATGTTGCATTTGACTCCACTTCCATGTGGAATTGAAGTGACATAAAATATTGTCTTTCTCCTTAGTAGCTTTGTACATCTTAGTATTAGGTACCTTTATTTACTAAACCACCATGAGACCAAGCACAAGTATCACTTGGGCATAACACTATGTAGTTGCCCAGAACACACTTGCTAAAGTTCCTTCACCCCCGAGCAAGTCCAAAAGCCCCCAATACGTTCAATTTGTGATGGCCCCTGGGGGGGGGGGGGGGGGGGGGGGGGGGGGGCAAGGGTCGAGGGTATGCTCTGTCGCTTATTGGCATGGAGTTGATTGTGCCTATCTCACTTCATCGATCACCATGCTTTCTTTTTTATTTCGAGAGACCATGTGGCACTTGAGGTAGGGAAGGACATTGCCCTAAAAGCAAACCTTGCAAAAACAATTTGCCTATTGAAACTTAAAACTATAACCCTTTTATAGCGTGTGCGAGTGAATGTCAAATTTCAGTGCCCACAAAAGTCATGGTGCTCATGAAAAATTCAAGTGCGGCCAAACAAATCTGGGGTGCACAATTCAAGGGGCACGGATAGGATTTTGGCGGTTTGTGCTGGCACTAGCCTAGGGCAAGGCCCATGCAGCAACACCACATGTCACACAAAGATTGGAGCGGCATTACCTGTCATCCACTCTAGTGCCAATAAGCAACTTCGAAGGGGGATCAACATATTATACAATTCACTTGTGGTGACAATGGAGGTGCCCAAATTCCAAGCAATCAAATGGTGAGAAACTTATAATGTATAACACTGCGAAAATAAGTGTTTTACATATTTCCGTCACCCTTCGATTATTGTAGCACTGAGATTTTATGACAACTCCACTGACAAATACAAACAACCCAAATTGTTACATTTGACATTTCATCTCTTTGTTTTAAGTTTGTAGGTTTATGAATTTGGCTAGATTTAGGGTCAATAATTTTTTTTAATTCTCTATGTAAGTTTTTTACCTATTACAAATGTAAACAAAAAGGTTTTTTGTGGCTTTAAAGTTAAGTCTTCAAAGTTCAATCTATACGTAATTGCCATTCTATTGATTTTTATAACCTTTTTGGGCCATGTATTATTTTATAGGGCCCCAAAATTTTTGTTCGTGAGAGAAACAGAGAGGCCTAGTGCCTACGGAGGGAGGGAGGGAGATTGTTGGGATGAGAGAGAGAGAGAGAGAGAGAGAGAGAGAGAGAGAGAGAGAGAGAGAGAGAGAGTGCGTAAAAAGAGAGCCCATAAAATCAATATAATGTTAATTACGTGAGGTAATGGTCCATTGGTCAGGCCATTACCTTAAATAATTCGGTCCCCAGGCAACTTGCGGCCTCCGCCACTTGCTGCCCGGGTCCCAAATTATTTATGCTAATGGCCCTCCCAGTGGCCATTACTTAATACATAATAGATTATGAAATCTACTTAGAGTCTAGTGTTAAGATTTGAGATTTGAGGCTAGTATTAAGTTGATTTGACATTGTGTTTATTGTTCTAGTTTTAAATCAATGCTAGTTTTAAATATTGATTGTCAAATGCTTTGTATAGATTGTTTAAGGTTTTTTAAAAAGAAATTTTTTTTATAAAAGGTTTTTTTTCATGTTTAAATATTGATGAAAAATAGAACTTAAAATGATTAGAAATCAGCCCAACAATTTATTTTAGTCTAATTTTAGAAAACACCTGTGCATTATAAGTTAAAAGATTTTTTATAAGGTTATAAAAAACATTTTTTACGAGAACTCTCATTGAGTGAGCACCAGGACCAAACTCTCAGTTAGTGAGGCACCATGACTAAACTCTCATTGAGTGAGCACTGAGCACCAGGACCAAACTCTCAGTTAGTGAGGCACCATGACTAAACTCTCATTGAGTGAGCACTGAGCACCAGGACCAAACTCTCAGGTAGTGAGGCACCATGACTAAACTCTCATTGAGTGAGCACTGAGCACCAGGACCAAACTCTTGGGCATTGAGGCACCATGACTAAACTCTCATTGAGTTAGCACTGAGCACCATGACCAAACTCTCACTTAGTGAGGCACTATGACTAAACTCTCATTGAGTGAGCACTGAGCACCGTGACCAAAGTCTTAGTCAATGAGGCGCCATGACTAAACTAAAAACCAGCAAGTAAGAGCTTGTCACATATGAGGCATAAGAACTTATTCACATATCCGGAAACCTCAAAAAGGTTTCAGAACACTAAAGGGCATGTCCCATATCGGGAAAAAAAAAGGGCATGTCCCCTAGGGACTAGGGCATGGAAATTGGAATATATTATATGGACATTTTAGGCTTTCTCCCATATTCAAACTCACGAGCCGTTGCAACTTGCAACGCATCTTATCTGAGTGTGGTACAGATACCACCACCATTGGATAAAGCATTGTAACACGTGGCGCTCATCCAAGTGAGCGGGGTGAAAGGTGCGGTGCCGCAGTGCCACTTGGTCCTTGGGAAACGGGACCGCCATTCAAAATTTGAATACAGTGAGTGTGTGTGTCAGGTGAAGTGACCCATGTCACAATCCTGTCTCCTGCCTGCCGACAAAACCTGACGGATACGTCAGCAGCCATCAAAGCAGCACTAAATGATGGGGACGTAAGCTTGAAACGTCAACGTTTCTGACGTCATCTCTGAGGTCCGGCGGTGACACGCGTCACCATTTATGTATATTTTATATTCTGAATTATTTTTGGCGTATTCAATATCCAGGCTTGGCATTTGCAATTTCGAGCGCACGTCAAAACAGCCTATTTGCCTTCCAATGACAGGCAAAATTCTAAGAGCGTGAAGGGCATTTAGTTACCTTATCGTTTATGATCTATCTAAAGGATATGTTTGAGTGCCCTTAAAAATTAGGCAGCCCTTATGTGAAGAGGAATGGTTGGTTCCACCCAAGAATGCAAAGAGCCTATTATAGCGCCTTTCCATGCTCACCCTCTCACCAGGGCATGCTGACATCTACCAACAACACGAGTTGGTGAACGAATGAGAGTGTTTGCATATTTCACCAGGATCAGCTCTTGGAGAGAACTGGTGAACCCATTTTCTCGGGTGAAAGGGTGATGGAAGCTAACGCACAACCCGGGTCAGGGGGTGGACATGGAAAGAGCCTCTTAGGGTGAGCAGGTTCTAGGTCAAATGGACAAATCCCATTCTAATGTGTAGTAGAACTTATGGGCTTTTTTCTTTTATTTTTTTGAGCTACATTAGGGTTATTGCATAACTTGCAAGATGCTTATGTGACGACTTTAACACCAATGAGTTACAACCATAACCTCCTATTGCTATCTATATAGCTCTTGCGTGATAACTCCAACACCAATTGTTTACACATGTAACATTTTTGTGTTGCATGGCGCTTACGTGGTGATGACTATAGCACCAATAGGTTACACTTGTAAGCTCTTTATGCCAACATCATGTTCCTTCTAAGCATGTTTATGCTATGTAGCAAGTCTCCTTTTACACAGTAAAACAAGGAATACAACCCAAGGAATGCTCTATATGAAGGGGTTTTGAGGGCCTTGGGCTCCCCACTCTTGGTATAGCCTACCCTTGGCCTAGGCCTAGTCTAGCCCTCGTTGTGTAGCACACGACAAACACAACATACAATGAAATTGTGAGCCAACATATTTTTCTTTTTGTCAGAATTTTTTCCTAATATCTAAATTTTTTGTTCTAGCAAGTTTCAATGTCCTCTAGCAAGTTGCGCCCCATCACGCTTGCCCTTTATTTGAAATTGTACGCATTGCAAAAATAATGAATTAGCAAAAAGGGGCTATTTATTATTCCAACTGATGCCTCCTAAGACATACATGCATACCATTGGCCCACCATCTACATTGTACTTTGTATGTGCACTAGAGGGATCATGTGGCAAGGAAAAGCCCACGAGGTCATACGAGTAACAAGGGCAAAATGAAACCCTTGAAGGCTCATAAAGTGACATTGGGTGGTCTTTGGTATATATTACATCTGAGCTCATAACCCCACCATTCTATGACCTCTTTGTCAAAGTTTCTTGTTTCTGTAGTGCTCAATTTTTATTTTGCTAGCAACAAAGCAAAGCTAATGCATGGCATGATGTCGCTATGGGGTGTGGAAGCCAAGGAAAAGAGGAGTATGGTTATGGGAAGTGTTGTTAAAATACAAAAGAAAACCAACCACCCAATACCAATAGGATGCTATTTTGTTTAAAAAGGCTTAACTTTGAAGATGCCCTTTTGCAATTGAAAGTAACTTATGCCCCTCAACTCTTGAAGCCTAATCATGACCAATGCTCGTAAAGAAGTTTCTAAACAACTTTATATAAATAAACCTACATAAAATTCACGAAGAATAAAATTTAGAATGTAGTCCTTCAAGAAGTAATGGCGTGCTGGTAAAGATTTGCTTTCTTGTCAACTCCACTTAGTGAAACAAAAAATAACAAGGAAGAGAGTTTTTTTTTCTTGAAAATATTAAAATGCCAAAATAAAACATCTAGTAGTACAATTTACAACTAAAACAAGCAGGTCCTCCAATAAGTTGTGAATTGCTTAGGACTTTCTTTCCTCTCCGCAAGCTAGAAAACTAGTTGACAATTTTCACACAATATCCATTATAAGCTTTGTTGGGCCCAAAAGGAATTATTAGACTAAAAAATGAAGGACATTCCCTCTTTAGACCCCTCAAAGTGACTTGATGAAGGTTAAGAAGCCAAAAAGGGCTTGAAGTAGACTTAACAAGGGCCAATCAAACTTTAAAATAGTTAAGTTTAGTTAAGACATGGGCATTCCCTATGAATAGGCACATACATCAATTCTAAGGATGTTTTTGGAGTTCTTCCTCCTCTTCCTCTTGTAAATGCGAGCCTACATAATCTTCCTTGCTAGGTTCATGTGCCACAACACATGATTGTGAGATATTCGAGATTTCAATGTGGAGATCAACATGAACATTTCTGCCTACCTCTATTCTTGCTATATTATCATCTCTTATGTGTTGTGATTTTGGAGTGAAACAATTACGTTCATGTAATTGAAGCAATATTTTCAAACCTCTTTTGTTTCTTTTATCATATTTTATGTTCCTTGCTTCATGGCAATTGTGGCAGATTTAAAGGAACATGACATTAATGCCCTTGCAAACTTGATGCTCTATATTCAAGCTTGCAAGTATTTCTATAGGAATTGAGACTATTGTAGGTTTTCCTTAATTTAGGCAGATTGCCATTGTTTACAACAAATAATTAGAAAATGCAAGTCTTTGAATGTGGTAGAATTCAAGGTATTTTTACAAGCTGCATAGAATGGGTAGGAGTGGACGAGCCCTCCTACAATACATCAACTAATACATTTATATATTGAGCATCTTTTTGAATTTAATATGCTTATCTCTTAGAAGAAATTTAGCAGATTTATCTATGATCTAACAAATTATAAATTGAACATAAATATGCTTTGTCATGGAATGATATCTACAATAAAAGACAGATTTATACAACTAGTATTGACACACAACAAGATATTAGGAGCCAATTAAACATTATCCAAGTTAAATAAAAGCAATATGAGCCAAATTGTTTCCTTTGTAGCCCATATGACATCTACAAACTCGACTTTAGTCAAAGATAGAGAGATTGCCTTTTGCTTTCTAATGTTCCAAGAAATTGGTTCAATAGGTAAAGTAAAGTAGTAGATTGAGGTTGATCTTCTTGAATCAGTATCACTTCTCCAATCCGAGTTTGTATATCCTTGTAAGAAAAAATATGCATTTTTAATGCCATTATAACGTAGTACTTTATGCTTGGTAGCTCGATCACTTGAAATGTTTTTGGGAGCCTTCCAATGGATCTATCTTAAATTCGATCGAATCCATTGGAGGGATCTGAAATGAACCATTGAGATATCCATAGGTATACAATAATGCATAAAATATTATTTTAGAACATTTTGTAGGTACTTGATAAAAATTAGAGATTTGAATGTTATAAATGACTAAGCACAATCAAATTCAGATTCTTATAGCATATAACCGGGTGTTAGTTCACTCAATCTACCATAAAATCCATCAAGAACAATGCTTCAAAATAAATGCAAGATTGCTATCACAAAACAATGTAGATTGGAAGATAAAAAACCTCACTATTTTGGATTTTCTTTATGATGAAAAATACATTGGAAAGCTCCATCGTTTATGTTGGAAGAAGGAAAGAATCCTTGATAGAGAAAAGGTTGCATTCGATAGATGCACTATCAGGCTCTACGGAATAATCCTCCTCCTAATGCATGACTACGCATATCAAATTCGAACAAAACTATCGTGACTATGGTCAGGTTACGTGATTCTAATTTTGAAATTATCAGAAACTGTTAGATTGATTTTGTAGACAAACATAACTGAATAAACATTCTTGTATCGAATATTACAATATTGAGGTATTCAAAAATTCAGACAAAACTCTAAGAGAACATAATCAGATGACAAAGAAGAGAGAAGCATTTGATCATTCTGACATAATACTGAACATGACAAAATTGTATGATCAATTCAATAAGTAGCATGTACAAATCAGAAGAATCGTGAGCACAAAACAGTAGTAGATGCAACCGCATACTCAAAACTATTCTGAGTATCTGATTGACTCTGTTTGACACTTCCGGTAATAAGCAGTAAGAATTCTAGCAATGCGCTATATTAATCTCTAGAATCAATATGCAAAAGAGTTGGAGAAGAAGAAGTTAACCTAGAAAGTAATAATCTATTTCTACTAGTTATGAATGTTGTTTAGGCTTAGATCACAATTGGAGCTTAGCCATATTGTGTTGTCACTTATTCAGTTGGGCTTCCCGAAAACTACTTGCAAAAATTGTTAGGACAAGTCGTTAGCTTCAAAACAAGTGGAAACAAGTTTTGTTAATTTTTTATAGTTTGAACACCTTCAATACTCTTTGTCATTGTCGAACATGACTGTTAGCCATTCCCATGTATTTCTACAGACTGTGTAAAAACGTGAGTACTATTGCAGAACTTGATAAATGAATGGATGTAGATTAAAGATTGATTATTTGTTAAAAACCAACACTCCCCCTTAATTTGAATCCATGAATGCCTTGACCTTCAAACTTAGCTTTGCAGAAAATCTCTTGTGTGCATCCAAGCTTAGCACCTTCGTAAAAATATATGTTGTCATGTCTGATGTTCAACAGTACTCATGATTACTTATTTGTCAAAAACTATAATTCTGACATAGTGATACTTGATTTCAATATGCTTACTCCTGGAATGAAACGTGGGATTGGTTGATAAAGCTATAGCACTTTTATTAGACAATTGTCGGAGCATTCCATTTCAGACAAACATCCGATAGTAAGCTTTGCAACCACACTGTCGATTGAGAGGCAACAATATACTCTGATTATGTAGATGATAGAGCTACTGAGGTTTTCTTGCAACTATTCCATGAAATTGGACCACCATTGAGGAATAATGTATATCCAAATGTGGATCTACGAGTGTCTACATCCCCTACCCAACTTGCAACCAAAAAACACTGAGTATGTTGAGTTTGTCATTGTTGATAATTCCATAACAGATGCATTGGTCCATAGTAGTTCAAATGTATTTCATAACTCTTATAAGAGCTTTCCAATGTATAATACTAGGAGTAGCCATATACTGACTTAAGGAACTAACTGAAGAGCTATGTTTGGTCTACACACATCATCCCATATATAAGAGAACCTATTATCGAATGATATGGGTACTCTGCACCTGTTCCTTTTTTCCTTTTGTCTGAGGACCCTGATCCTTCAACAATTTGAGTCATGGGTCCATTGGTGAGTGAGCTAACTTGTATAATACATTAAGAATGATTAGCATGAAAGCTTTACCATCCTTCAATTTCCCTCTGGAGTCGATTGTGTCATCTTCAAGCTTCAATTCAATTTATGTGACAACATCTCATAGCTCATTGGCAATTAGCAAGGTCTTCATCTTAAATTTTTACAAAAGATATTTGGATCCATTTAGCTTATCTAGGGTAAGATCAACATTATTTTGTGAATGCATTTGGAAGTTAGTCTGTTGATAATTCAATGAGTTAAGATGAAAAATAGTATCTGATAATATCAAGACATTGTTACCATGCAACGCTTTAATTGAAAATCAATGAAAATGATCTAATACTAGAAATTATTGTATTAATACCATGTTGGAAGAAGAAAATGATATTCGATAGAGAAAAGACTACATTCGATAGATGCACTATTGGGCTCTATGAAATAATCCATCTCCTAATGCATGACTAGGCCTATCAAATCCGAACAAAACTATTACGACTATTGTGATGTTCGAATTCTAAGTGATTCTAACTTTGAAATCATCAGGATCAATTAGATTGACTTTGTAGACAAACATAACAGAATAAACATTGTTGTATTGAATATCACAGTATTCGACAATTCAGACAAAACTATAAAAGAACATAATTAGATTATAATAGAACAGAGAAGCATTCGATCATTTTGACATAATACTGAATGCAATTAAATTGTATGATTAATTCAATAAGTAGCGGATGAAACCGTGTACTCGAAATTATCTCTGAGTATCTGATTGATTCTGTCTGACACTTTGCTAATAAGCAGTAGGTGTGCTATAATAATCTCTAGGATCAATATGCAAAAGAGCTGAATAAGAAGAAGTTAACCTAGAAAGTGATCAACTATTTATACGAGTTATGAATGCCATTTAGGCTTATCCAAATGATAGTTAAAGATAGTTGTTTGGTCACATATTGCAGTTGGAGCTTAGCTATATTGCATTATCACTTACACAGTTGGGCTTCTTAAAAATTACTTTCAAAAACTTCTACATGTGGATAACCTCGATTTTGGGCTGATAAGTGCATGATGAAGAAAGAAACATGTAACTAAATATGTACATATGATATTCATGAGGTCAAATGACCAAATTACAATAGCTAGTTTTGCCAAAATTAACATTCCTCCTTAAAACTATGCTATGTTTCCAACATAGATTTACTCTAAAAAAAATAAGGGCTAATCTAAACTTACAAAATGGTCCTCTCACAAGTGGTTTAGTAAGAATATCAGCCAAGTGTTCTAATGTTGGTAAATGCTCCAAATGGATATCCCTTGCTTGAACCTTTTCACAAAGAAAATGGTGACAAACTTCAATATGCTTGCTTTGAGCATGAAAACTGGATTGGTAGCAAGATTTTGAGAAGAAAGGTTGTCACACTTGATCAAGAGAACATGATCATACCTATGCACATGTAGCTCCATAAGCAACCATTTGATCCATATTATCTCCTTGGTAGTGGTTGTAAGCACCTTGTATTCAACTTCAGTTGAGGATAGAGAAATTGTTGATTGTTTCTTCGATAGCCATGAGATTGCTCCATCACCTATGAAACATACAAAAGAACTTGTGGATCTTCTATCCACTTTGCAACTTGTAGAATCTAAATCCAAGAAGGCATGTAATGATATAGCATCTCCCTTATAAAGAATTCCAAAATATCAGAGAAAAAGGACAAATATTGATTGTACTATCAATCATTAAGAGTTATTGATTGCTTAATCCAAAGATCTATCAAGTTTTAGATGTTAGATCTTGATCTAGATGCTTTACACTATGATTTAAGCAAGAGCAATGGATCAAATGATCAAACACATGGATGGGCAGCCTCACATGTGTGGAGGACAGTACCTGTATGGCCTGTTTACAGAGAGTAGAGTACATTAACATACATGCATTTCATTCATCAAAACTCAAGACAAATCTGGAAATCTCAACAAAACTAGAAATTGCCAATCTCACATCAACTTCTCATTGATTGGGTTGATCCCTTTATAGATCAAGTACATCCACGAGCTGTGTACTGTCCAGCAAGTCTTCACATGTGTGAAGGGTGCCTAGTCATCCAGATCCACCAATGGGAGCCATATGTGCCTTGCTAACTTTTACTTTCTTTGAAATAGGATCAAATATCCTATATCCTTTGCTATTTTCACTATAGCCTACAAATATTTCTTTGAAGGAAGTTGCATCTTCCTTCCTTCTTGTTTCCAAAGGAATGTGGACTAACATATACATCCAAACACTTTAAAATCTTTTACATTGGGCTTATTGCCAAACAAAGCTTGAAATGGTGAGATCCCACCAATAGCACTACTAGGAAGCCTACTACATAACTAATAAGCACAAGTTATGGCCTCCCCCCAAAAAGTGATGGGTAGAGATGCATCAAGTCTTAAAGACTTTGCACATTCACAAAGACTCCTATTTTTCCTCTCGGCCACCCCATTTTGTTGGGGGTGTAAGGACAAGTGAGTTCTCTCTTAATGCCATTGATCTCACAAAAGTCTCTCATCTTGTTGGAAATATACTCTCCTCCATTATCACATCTTAAAACTTTAATGCAAGAACTAAGTTGCTTTTACACTAGAGACTTAAACTTTACAAAAGCTTCATATACAAGGCTTTTCTTAGGCAATAATTCAATCCAAGTGTATCTAGTACAATCATCTATAAAAGTCACATACATCAAAGCTCCTCCATTACTTTCATGAGATGCCTCACACACTTTTCCACACTTCTTGAAAGCTTTTGGTAGGCCGAGAGCTAGCTCCTTTGATGCCATGGATTCCATTGATTGAAGATTAGGATGGCCCAATCTTTTGTGCCGAAGCTCCACTTGAGTGAACTCCTCCCTAACCATATTCACACTTTCAATAGCCACATTGGCATCCACTTGAAAAGCCTTCCTTGCTTAATGCCACTAGCTGTGCACTTATCATTTTTCAAGATGGAACACACTCCATTCTTGAAATGTACATCTAGTCCATTGTCCATTAATTGACCAACACTAAGCAAGTTTTTTGTAATGGATGGAACATACATAAAATTATCAAGATCTATCATTTTAGATGATCCTAAGCATAATGGAATAGATCCTATGCCATCTATCTTGCATTCTTGATCACTAGCAGTGTAGATTGATTTCTTAGAATCATTACAAGAAAGTAGATAAGAAAAGTAATGCTTGTTGAATGACGTGTGGGAACTAGCCCCACTATCAATCCACCATGTCTCTTGGCTTGATGTTGGTGTAGATGCTACCATCAAGGATGTGTTGAAACCATCCTCTTCCTCCCCCCCTTGTGCAAGATTGCCTTGATCTTCATTCCCTTGTGCATTCTTCTTCTTATAGCATTCGGAAGCAAAGTGTCCATTCTTCCCACAAAAGAAACACTTCAACTTTGCTTTGTTCTTTTGCTTCCCTTTGGAGGTAGATGTGAGAGATTTCAACTAGTTTAGTCTAGTTTATTCATATTTTGGCTAATTGTCAATAAGAGGCCAAAACTCATTTTAGACTTAGAGACAAACTTTTTGAAGTTATATTAGTTTAAAATACATTCAATAAACACTTTTGGAAAGTGTGGGAAAGTTGGTAGTCGAGTTTGAGAGAGATTCAAATTTGAACTTTGGGTACATTGAATCTAGACCCAAAAATAGTAGGGTTTACATTTTGGAGGGAAAGCCAAGTGGCCAAATAGGGTCTGGAAACTCTATTAAAGGATGTAACTCGTGGAGAGACACATCATCTCTCTTCTCTCTCTCATTTCATCATTATACATGGTTCTCTTTGGGTTCTACTACTCATTTGTGCACTATCTTGGTGTTAACTTGCAATCTTGTGTGTAGAATGATCATTTATTGCTATTTTCGGTTACACACGTGTGAAATACAGTAGGGTACTGTAATTGTATGGACAACAAACATATTTTATGTTTTGGTTCATGTTTGATCAATATCTCTTAGATTTTGCATCTCATTTTGTGTGTAGATGCTGATTTTTCTACATTGGCAGGATTGTTGGTTTGCTCCTTATTGTAACCAAAGATTTGGGATATGGATTGGATCTTGAATGATCTGAAATCCTTCACATGGTATCAGAGCTCTTGTGTTTCAGGTTATGAAAGGATCAGCCATCTTTAGCAAGGATTTGGAGGAGTTACCAATGCTAGAGCATGATAGATTGATCTCTACTCAAAAATCAGCATTTTTGCATGTGTAGAATTGATCTTTGGTAGGTCAAAACTCAATATAGGGTTAGATACTTGATCAATTCTGATTTCACACTTGGTTTACTGGAATTAGATGACTTTTGGTGCATTAGGAAGGTCTCATTGGAGTCTACAAGAAGATACATCAAGTTTCTAGAAATTGCATGTAGAATTTGAGATATTCAATTTTTTGTGATTTTTTCAAAACCCTAATTTTGATTGGATCTCTAGTTTGTGAGGTTACTGAACTTCATTTGAGTGTGTTTCATTCTTAGGAAGTGGCAAGAATCATTAGATTGAGAATAGATCATAAGTTGATCAAGATTTCACTATTCTATGTGTTGATTTTCTAGTTAGAAGTGTTAGAAGAGATTTGAGAGGTTCCATATCTTTGTGATTTCTTCTTGAGTTCATTTTTTGACATTCGAGAGAGTTCTTTGTGCATTGGAACAGGTTGAAAGAGAAGATTAGGTCACTTTAACATGGCTACAAGTGGTGGATTTATGTTGGAGAGCAATGATAGGCTTACCTCAATCAACTATTCTACTTGGAAGGTGAGGATGGAGTCCTTATTTGAGATGAATGAGTTGATGGAGATTGTTGCAGGTGTGGAGGAGAGACCTCAAGCACCTCAAGATCAAGTGAGGTATGACAAGAGAGCAAAGAAAGCTCTACACATGATCAAGATGAATGTTACCAATGAACTTCTCAAGGAAGTTGGTAATTGCACATCATTTTTGGAGGCTTGGGAAGCTTTGAAGAAGCTTTATGAATCCAAGTCTACATCAAGAGTGCTTACTCTTAGGAGGCAAATCTTTCAAAGTTTTCAAAATAAGGAAGAGTATACTCATGTTTTTGTTTTGAGGGTTAAAGCATTCAACGATGAGTTAGTAAAATTTTGCTATTCAAAAGACTTTGCCAAGTATTGTGGATTTGCAAGAGATCTTGGTGAATGAGGAGTATAGGCTTCAATCAAGAGGAGGTGGATCTACATCGACATCTCATTATGAAGAGGATGCTATGTTCATCAAAGGCAAGTTCAAGGGCAAAGGCAAAGGCAAGTGGTCTAAAGGGCAAAATCAAGGTGAGACTTCTTCTTTTGGCAAAAAGAAAGATAAGTCTAAGTTGAAATGCTTTTATTGTGGAATCAAAGGGAATTTTGCTAATGAATGTTTGAAGAAGCAAAGAGATGAAGGTAGCGAGCAAATCAACTTTACTACTAATGATCAGGATCTAGGTGTTGGTGATTCTCTTTTGATGTGTTCTTCACGTCCAATATCAAGTGAAGGTGACAAAGATTCATGGTGGATTGATAGTGGAGCTAGCTCACACATGACTAGTCACAAGGAGTTCTTTACTTCTTTGGTCACTTATGATGGAGCCAAGAAAGCAATTCACATGGCCAATGGTGGTGAGTGTGTGATTGAAGGTATTGGTTCAATTCCTATTTGTCTCTCTAATAGGAAAGCAAGACTTGATGGTGTTCTTTACATTCCTTCACTTTCAAAGAATTTGCTAAGTGTTGGTCAAATGATAGAGAAAAGATACATGGTAAAGTTTGGTGGTGATGCCTGCTTCATTACAAAGGAAGAAATCTTGGTTGCTAGGGGCAATAAACAAGGTAGACATTTCAAGCTTGATGCTTTTGCTATGGGTAACAAAAAGGATGGAATGGAAAAGGAGATTGGTCTCAACTTTCCAAAGTTACCTTTTAGCATCAATAAGATTGGTGGATCTTATGCAAAGTCTAACAAGCTTCCTTATGCTAGATCTAGGTCAAGATCTAATATGCTTCTTGGAGATGTTCATCTTTGTGCTAACTTGGCTAGTCTTGAGGATAATGATGGTGTTTCTATGGTTCTTCATGGCAAGTGCAAGCATGCAAAAGGTAAGGAAAGAGCTAAGTTCATCAATGGAGGTAAAGGTTCTTCCTTGGAAAAGGTTGTTGCCAATGATTTCTTTGATCATATGGAAAAAGATGTTGCTAGGTGCATTCATGAAGGAGATGGTTCTTCTACATTCTTTTGTTATGATTCAAATAAAGTCATTTTTCCAGCAAGTGGAGTCACATGTCTTCATAAAGAGAGTAGATCAAATGGTTCTATCAAGAGACTTAGTGAGGGAGATAGTCACAAGTCAAGAAGAAGAGAAGTATGTGAAGAGTTCAAAGTAGGATGTACTTTTAATGATGTCATTGTGAATGATAGTGAGGAAGAATCATTATCATATGATATATTACCTAAAACATTGAATAGAAGTTCTTGTTTGAAGAAAGAGAGTACTTCAATCATCCTTATGTTGAAGGTACTAATCATTTTTTTCATGGCTTCTAATGTCTTTGAGATTTCTACTTCTTATGATGCAATCATTAAGAGGGAGTCTTATGAAGGAAAGAGCAATGGAAGATTGGTTCTTGGGAAGATCCAAGGCATGGATCTCACATCTCTTCATCAACTCAAAGTGTTCTATGATTGTGAAGTGACCACTCATGATCAAGATGGCAAAAGTTTGGTGAGAGAAGACTACATGGAGAAAATCGAGAGGCAATTTCTTCAAGGCCAGGGAGATCTCATTGGTGAGCTTATTGAGGTTTGCTATGGACTCAAGAGGGCTGGATTTATTAGGTTTGATACTCATCTTCACCTACTCTACTTCATGTTGGATGGAAAGTTTGGAATCTATCTTTTGATTTATGATGGTGACATTGGTGACATTGTTTTCACTAACCTTTATGGAAGATCGAGATCAAGCATTGATGAGATCTTGTTGAATCTAGATCATATGTTTGAGAGGGAGTATTTCCAGAGGTTCAGGTCTAAAGATATTCATATCTTTGATATCTTTGATGATCAAGAGAAAGGTAAGCAAGTGGAAGCGACTCACTTTGCTTTATTCACATGTTTTGAAGAATTTTCTTGTGTAGATGATGCTATGCAAGTGGATATTGGTTCTCATGTTTTTCATACTGGAAAAGCAAGTAATGGATCTGGAAAACAAAGTTTGTTCAATGACTTTGATGATCAAGAGGAAGATCAAGAGGTTGGTCTCAAAGGGCTTCAACAACACAAAAGGAAAGGTGGCAATTTGGAGCTAGTCAAGAGCATCAGAGGAAGGTTGTTTGGCAAAGATGTTATGGATCTATTTTTGCAGCTTATTGAAGACTCAAGTAAGGTCAAAGTAGCAGCAATGAAGTGTTGTTCAAGTTTACTTTACTTGTTCTATCTCATGTTTGAGCTATTTCATGTGGATGTGTGCAAATTGTTAAGATATGGACAAACAAGCTACATTGTCTTGCAATATCTTATTGTTGGAGTTGTACTAGCATTCTTGGCTGGTTTTGCTGATGGAAATGAAGCTATTGGAGGTTCATTATGTCACTCATTCATGGCCAAGTCATCAAGTGTTGATGATATCTTGTGGCAAGATGGAGATGGAGGCTCATTCATGGAGTTTTATGGTGAAGACATATCAAGAAAGGACAAAGTTGGAGGAGACAAGCAAGCAAATGGTCATCACTCACATTTATTGTTTGGTTTCTGTAATTTTTCAGAGAGTTCAAAGTTTCAAACATGGAGGAATCATTTCATTCACATTCTATTTGGTTCTTCATGTTCTAGTTATATCTTGATGTGTAAAATTGATGTAAGAAAATAGTGAAGCATCCAATTTGGACACTATTCTCTATATCAATTATGAAAGATACTTTAGAACCTTAGAAAGAAGATCTATACTTAGGATGGAGATCATTCTAAAGTTGGATCAAAGTTCTATTGTCAAAACTATGCCAAAACTAGTTGAAGAGGGAGTGTGAGAGATTTCAACCAGTTTAGTCTAGTTTATTTATATTTTGGTTAATTGTCAATAAGAGGCCAAAACTCATTTTAGACTTAGAGACAAAATTTTTGAAGTTACATTAGTTTAAAATACATTCAATAAACACTTTTGGAAAGTGTGGGAAAGTTGGTAGTCGAGTTTGAGAGAGATTCAAATTTGAACTTTGGGTACATTGAATCTAGACTAAAAAATAGTAGGGTTTACATTTTGGAGGGAAAGCCAAGTGGCCAAATAGGGTTCGGAAACTCTATAAAAGGATGTAACTCGTGGAGAGACACATCTTCTCTCTTCTCTCTCTCATTTCATCATCATACATGGTTCTCTTTGGGTTCTACTACTCATTGGTGCACTGTCTTGGTGTTATCTTGCAATCTTGTGTGTAGAATGATCATTTATTGCTATTTTCGGTTCCACACGTGTGAAATACAGTAGGGTACTATAATTGTACGGAAAACAAACATATTTTATGTTTTGGTTCATGTTTGATCAATATCTCTTAGAGTTTGCATCTCATTTTGTGTGTAGATGCTGATTTTTCTACATTGGCAGGATTGTTGGTTTGCTCCTTATTGTAACCAAAGATTTGGGACATGGATTGGATCTTGAATGATCTGAAATCCTTCACAGTAGATCCTCCATCCTTTGCCTCGGCCTCCTTGCCTTGAATCTTCTTGAAAGAACATTATGCAATTTTTCAATTGATGGAAGTTGGTCTTGAATAGCAAAAGATTGAGCTAGATTAGAGAGAATTACTTGTACTAGTTCATTATCTTGGATCTTCTCTCCTATAGATCCCAATTCTTTGTTCAAGGATTTTATCCTTAGGACATACTCTTGTCCATTTTCTCCACTTCCCCTCATGCTTTGCAAGATCAAGTTTCTTAGCATAAGCACTCTTGAAGTGTTATTGGATTCATAAATATTCTTTAGTGAATCCCAAGACTCTTTTGATGTGGTACAAGAAGCCACCTCCTTCAAGAGGTCATTGCTTACATTTAACTTCAAGCAATGTAGGGCTAATCTAACCCTCTTCTTGTACTTTAGTTGTTCTTGAGGAGCTTGAGGCTCTTCCTCAACTCCTAAGACAATATCAAAGAGATCATGAACCACTAATAGTGATTCCATTCTTACTTTCCAAATGGAATAGATTGTGGAAGTTTGTTTCTCACTAGATTCTAACATATATCCACCCATGGATGTCATTTTGAATGAAAGCCTATGAGATGCACAAAGATCTCTTGATAAGTTGTGATCTAAGATAGATTTCTAGCTTTCAAAAAGCTTCTGATATCGGCCCAATCAATCCTAGTTCAACTTGGATGATGGTATAATAGATCAACTACAAATATCCTAGCAATTCACTCCTCAAAGAAATTGACTCTAGTTCAATTTGGTTTGATATTTCACACACACTTAAGATTTGAACAAATCAGCCTTAAAGATCTGATCTAATGCTTCAAAATGAATTGCTTCAATGATTCAAATCACTATTTGATCATTAGCATTCGATAGATTGAACCTAGATCTAGACAATGCATTAAAAACCTTGAATTTTGGACTAGTATGCACTTTTTTGGATCAAAAACACTAATAAAAATTAATTTGAAGGTTGCTGTATGGTTTCACACGTGTGAGCAATACTTCAGCAGCCCACAAATCGATCTTGACCAAAAAAAATGATGTTACTTCTCTCCCTGAAGTCGCCCTTTCAATTAGATCTCAAAAGCAACAAATTGTCAATGATTTCTCAAGTACTTTTAATCATTTAGATCACTCTTACACTTGGCTCTGATACCATGTCAATTTTCAGAGAAAAAGGACAAATACTGATTGTACTATCAATCATTAAGAGTTATTGATTGCTTAATCCAAAGATCTATCAAGTTCTAGATGTTAGATCTTGATCTAGATGCTTTACACTATGATTTAAGCAAGAGCAATGGATCAAATGATCAAACACATGGATGGGCGGCCTCACACATGTGGAGGGCAGTACCTATACGGTTTGTTTACAGAGAGTAAAGTACATTAACATACAAATGCATTTCATTCATCAAAACTCAAGACAAATGTGGAAATCTCAACAAAACTAGAAATTGCCAATCTCACATCAACTTCTCATTGATTTGGTTGACCCCTTTATAGATCAAGTACATCCACGAGCTGTGTATTGTCCAGCAAGTCTTCACACGTGTGAAGAGTGCCTATTCATCCAGATCCACCAATGGGAGCCATATGTGCTCATTTCCCAAAGTTGACTATTCTCTTTGGCTAGAAAACAAAAAGCTAGTCTTCCACATTTATAGGAATATTTTCTATAAAATAGGATCTAATGGAATCCTCCTATCTTATCTTCTAGAAACTTATCCACACGTGTGAATGATATCTTGACATGTGTGAGTAATAACTCATTCACATGGAAGTCCAATCTATTTACACAAAGTTTGACCAATTTGACCATTTTCAAGATTCTACTCAAAGGTCAATTTCACACTAGTGTAGATCAAGCTAAAATCAATCTAACTTTATAAAAATGACTTATGTACATTCTTTCACATGTGGGAACAGACTCCACACGTGTGAGATCCTATCAAGCTCAAATAACTTGAGATCTACAAGGTACATCAAGTTGGAAGTGATATTTTAACACACTTTGGATGCTTCATCATCTGTCATAGGAACTCTTTCAAGTGGCTCCATAGGTGTTTCTACACTTTTGCAATTTTTCTTGTTGAATCTTTTAAGAACATGATGAGCATATCTAGATTAAAAAATGAAATTATAATATTTATATCTAGTGACTTTTATGGCCAATATAAAGTGTAGAGACCCGAGATCAGCCATCTTAAATTCATTGCATAAAGCAATCCTGGAAAGCAAGGCTGCAAGTTGGTGGATCTTCCCAATTTCAATTTGCATGATCCATGTATCTCTTAATTTCTTTGTGATTTATGGAGAATTGTGCTAGGAAACCAATTTGTGTTGTTTTGAAGATTTAGCTTGTGTAACTCAAATATAGTGTAGATCTGAAATTTCCAGCAAGTTACTTCCATATTAGTGTTGAAGGTAATAATGCATGTTGGATCTTCCCGTGATTTAGGATTCTAGGCTATGTTTTGGTCAAATTTGCTTGTTTTTCATGCTTTTTGACACAAAATAGATAGTAAGAATCAAAATCCAGCAAGATCAGATAAATTAGATGGTTATATTGCTATAATTTGGATTGCATGTGTTGGAGAAAATGTTTCTTGCCATAAATTTCCAATTTATGATAGTCAAAAAACTGGAAAAAGGCCAAAATTCATGTTTTTTGCTTGCTTTTTTCATAAAATTAGGAGGATGTAGGAACCATTTAGAGCTAGTAAAGAGATGAATCATAGTCTTCAAAAGCTGTCCTTGAAGTTAGAGCCAAGAATTCCAGCAATTGAGCTTGTAGTAAATCAGAAAAGGACAAAAATTGACCATTTTTTGGTGAATTTTGGGGGGTGGATTTCTCTAAATCCATAAGGGAATCATTCTGTATTTTTTACAGCATGATTAGTATTCCTTTTTACATTCCCAGCAAGCTATCAAACCTATAAATTGGTGGATGGAGGCTTATGTTTCAATTCCATCAAGTTTGAGGCTATTTTGACTTCTATAAATCAAGATATCATGGTTCTCAGCCCATACTGCTTCATAGGATCTGTATGAAGGCTTCATGGAACTGTAATTGACTATTTAAGACTGTTGGTAGCATCACTCATACACCAAAATTTTCATAAGAAAATGGTAGATCTAAGAATATCTTGAATAATCATCAATGAATGTTACATACATTCTAGCACCTCCAATTGATACTTGAGAAAAGTTATGCACATTAGAATGAATAATCTCTAAGGGAGTGGAAGATCTTTGAAAAGGTTGCATGTGTGTGTCTTTGAGAGACTACAAGCTTCACACATCTTACCACACTTTGACAAGGAAGGCCAAGAGCTAGCTCCTTTGCACACATGATCTCCATAGATTTGAAGTTAGGATGGCCTAACCTCTTATGCCAAAGCTCCACTTGAGTGATCTCCTCTTTTGCCATATTCACACTCTCAATAGCAACATTAGCATCCAATTTAAACAATCTTCCTTGTTTAAAACCATTTTCTATGCATTTATCATTCTTCATAATAGAACAAACTCCTTGCTTGAAGTGGACATCGAAGCCATTATCCATTAGTTGACTAACACTTAGCAAGGTTTTGGTGATTAATGGAACATAAAGCACAATGTCTAGATCCATTCTTTTAGAAGATCCTAGAAATAAAGGGATGATACCAACACCATCTATTCTACGCTCTTGATCACTTGCAGTAAAGATGAACTTTTTAGTAACATTGAAAGAGAGTAGAGTAGAGTCCATTTGACAAGTCATGTGGGAACTTGCCCCACTATCAATCCATTATGTGTCATGTGCCTTGCCTTTGTTTGTTGGTGAGGATCTGGATGTCATCAAAGATGAGTTTTCCTCATCTTCCTCCTCTTCTTGTGCGAGGTTCCCTTGTTTGTTCTCCCCTTGTGCATTTTGTCTCTTGTAGCATTTGGATGCAAAATGTTCCTTCTTTATACATTGAAAGAAGCATCTTAGCTTGGACTTGTCTTTCTTGCTTTTTGCCTTTGAGCTTGTAGACTAATCCTCCTCCTGGCTATGGTTTGGTAGTACAAAAAAAGAACCCATTTTTCATTGTAGCTTTTGGTAGTACATTTCACTTTTTGGGAATTTGGAAGGGAGCTTCAAAGATGCTGTCCACGAGTTAATGCAATGAAGGCATCCCTAGTAATGATGGGCCTACCCTCTGGAGTATTGGGGGGTAAGTGGTGGGCCTAATCTCTCTGCTCCAATAAAAAGGTATTGCATTTCTAACCAAAAAAGGTAGTGTCCTTGACAATCCATATTGTACCACCAAACCATGCTTTTAGCCTCCTTAGCATCCTTTCTTTGATTCTTCTTGAATCATTTGGTCTTCTTTGCCTTTGCTTGAGAAATTGGCTTTCTCATCTCATTGTGCAAGGACAAGGAACTCATTCGGCACAAGGAGTGACTCCATCCTCATTGTCCAAATGGAGTAATTTGTAGAGTTTCACCTCTCACTAGATTCTAAGAGGAATGCGCCTATTGATCCCATATTAGCTAATGACTTATACAATCAATGTACTTCTCGGCCCTCCGACTAGGGTCTCTACAAAAAACAACTCAAACTTGATGGAAAGAATTTGATTCTAGAAGTTTACAAAGACCACTTAATTTGAATGACTCAAAATAGACTTCTAGTCTTCCAAAAGACTTCTAGTATCGGCCTTCTCACCCTCTCACTAAGATTGAATGGAAGTACGATGAGTTTTCTTTAAATTCAAATAAAATCAAATAAGAAAGTCAATGACTTTGGCAAAACAATGACTCTTTTGCACCCCTTCTTTTTGATGATCCAACAAGACCTAAGAAGTCACTTTTTAGGACTCGTTGAATGCACCTATTAATTGGATTATATGACTCAAAGTCTAATATTAACAATGGCATTTGATCTTTCATGCTTTCTCTTCGATTTGCATCAACAATCTCATTAAGATGTTGTGTATCAAAATTATGAGGATCTAATATATAATGGAACCTAAACACAGGTACAACAACTCCCACATGTGTGAAAAAAGTAACCTTTAGTCCACCATCTAATATAGATGTCAAAAATTGAAGCAATCACTTTGTATAGGCTCGCATTCTCAAAACTAGATTTTTAGTATCAAACTTGCTAAATTTGGTTTGAGTTTTGATCATCAATTAGAATCTTGTACTTGGATCTGATACCATGTTAAAATTAGTGTTTAGGACCCTAAATGGATGTACAAAAGATCCTCAAGAGTGATTGAATACTTGTTTCATCAATCTATTGCAAAATTACCACTCAAATTTTGATATAGATTGACAATTTTGATCTCATCAAGCAAGAACAATCATGTTTTGGTCAAAACACATGACGAAGGCTTCACACTTGTGAAGTATAGTATGTAGTATGGTCTAATAGTAGAGAATTGACTTTACCAAGTTTGGACTTCATTCAAATCAAAAAATCACAACACAAATGGTGTAAAAACTTGAGATTGACAATTGCTCCAAAATCATGATCTCTCACACATTGAATGGATTATTTGCAAGTACAAAGAGGATCCCATACTCGGCTAGCTGAGTAGGTTCAACATGTATGCATATATTAAATTGTCATTAGGTTTGCCTACTCAAGTCAATTTGACCTACCCATTAGGTATACCATCTATGGTAGTTAGATCAACACTAACTTCTTTGATTTTTGGAGTAAGTTCCTAAAATTTAGGAAACTTGACCAAACTTCCTATCTAACTTCTATGATCATGATCTAACTACCCTACAACTACCGCAAAAAATGCCATAAAAAAAGAAGTAAAAATTGATTTTATGGCAAGGAAGGATGCCTCCTCAGGGCATTGAGCCCTTCCTCGGGCTGAATGCCCTTGGAGCCCGACCTCCCTTCCCCCCCATAACATTGCTTATGGTTTTTTATTGCAAATAATGATTTAAAATTGAGAATATTTTGTGTGGAATTGTATGGAACATGAGCAATATTTTCAAAAGTACTATTTACATTAGTATCCAGATTCTTGTTGTAGTTTCTGTAGCCTAGTAATTATTATCATTTGAAGAGGAGAAAATTGCTAGTGACAAGCTTTTCCACAATTTCGTCTTCATGCTAACTGCTCCTCTTAGGAGCCGCCTACCTAATTCGGGTCCCTTCATAAGCAGATTGTATCATTCCAAGGGATTGTCTCTTCTAGTGGATGAGTTTGTGGAGCCAACAAAAATGGTTCATGAAAAAAATAGACTCGGGAATATCTTCAATTGCTTGCTAGAAGCACTTCACCACTAAGGTAGTGTATCTAACATAATGCTCCAAAGTATTATTGGTAATGTCATGCACCAAGTGGATAAAGGGACCCCTTGGAATTAGAAGTTTAGTTGATTTTTTATATTTATTATCTTAATCGTCTACTGATTCATGTTTCTTCTTCATGTCTAAGTGCAAAGAGGATAGATGACTACTATGAGCCTTGGAAAAATAATCAAAATTGAAAAAAAGATAATCTCTCCTACTCTATTTTGAATTGAAATTCACATAAAGACTTCTAAATACATATTGCTTCTATATGTGTGATAGATTTAGCAAAGGAGATAGCTCTCTGAGCATAACACCTCCTATCTATAGCAGTGAGGTTGCCCCAATATCACTTGGCCCAAATAAATCTTGGTCATCTTCTAAATATGCAAATCAATCTCCTCCCTTGATCAAGATCAATGGTAATGAGACAATTTTGACTACTTTCAAGGGTGTACGTTTCTCCTACACATTAGGCCAATATTAGACAAGTATTTATGCCTCCCTTGACATTTAAACACGTGCTAAAAGTGTGAAAAATGTCAAATGACTAAGTAGAACTCTATCTCCAACAATTGGCCTCCAAAAAGTCATGTTACAATTCACGTTTTTCCACACTCCCTCTTAAATATAATATGCTATTTTGACAACATTACTTTGCAATCTTAAGATCCCAGTGCTACCATGAGACTATCATCCTCCATGTAGCTAGGTTGACATCTTATTAGCCACTTACAAGCACAAACCTATACAGCTAACAACAATGAGTGACTGTGGCTCAACTTGAGGAAATCATATTGTCATCATAAGACTATACCCTCACCAAATAAAAAGCTAGTAGACATACATGCAAATCACGGTGCATTCCAAATATTACTTTGCTTTTGTGTAGCATATGCATAACCAAAAGAATCTCAATTTGGACTATGTGACAACATTTTCCCCATGCAAACAAGAATGATATAATGTGAAATACATGACCAAGGCTTGCCCAAGATGGTACCCTATCATACTAGCGCCTTTGCCATTTGTAGATCCATTACTACACTATTGGTCTTCAAGTTAGATAATCCAATTCAAATTCAATATGGCACACATCTATGTCCAAAATGCCCTCATGTCTACTAAGCATATCTTGTCGATGTCAATGTACATCATATAATATGATCTTCCAACTCGATCTAGCTTTAGTTAAATCATCAAACGTTCCATTTAGAAGCTTGCTAGATTTGGAAAAAAATATCTCCATCTTGCTTTTTCTTGTTACTCTTTTTTTTTTCCTTGTTGGAAATTCTAAATATAACAAAGTTAGGCAAATAAAATTGTCTATATATTTTAGCACTTTTAATATAATGGTAAATCAATAAAATTAAGGTGAATCATTATGAAATTTATTGTAGTCATATCAAAGTTTGGTGAAATCTTTTTTGGGTTTTCGACTACCAAATATTAAACTTTTCTATCAAAAAAAAAAAAAAAAAGCTTAAATCAAAAACTTTAATTCAAGCACATCGTGTAACTTATTTGTAAAAGGGTGGTGGAGCACCTCCAAATTAAAATTTTGGAAGCACAAAGTTTACTTGGAGAATGGTGAATCATATGGAATCAACGTAGCTCTCCCTCTTTGTTAGACTCAACTACCTCATCCATATGTTTAGTATACCATTTTAGCAACTTATGTTGAGCTGAACCACTACGATGTGAGTAGGTATCCTAAGGTATGTCCTTCTCCTTGCGCTCTCCTTTCGCTTATCACCTGCAACCTCAATTTATTCTGATCCAAACTATTTATCTTTCCTCCATCTAGTATGTTTCACCAATTGGAGGGGTGCCATTTCCTTCAACCTCTTTTTCTTGTGCAATTCAAGGTGTCGACTTGTCTTCATCCTCAATACGGATCTTAGATAGATATTCATTGTCTTTGTTATTATCACAAAATCAATGTGATTCATCAAACACCACATTATGAGTGATGTGCATGCATCGTCCAAATGGATCATAGCCTAGAAATCCCTTTGTTCAATCTTTATATCTTGTAAAGATGCACTTTAGTGCTTTTGCTTGCATTTTGCTTCTGTTTTTTTTAGAAACATGAACATAGAATCACATACAATTCATCCATCCATCCTAGGATTATTTCCACTGAATGTCTTCTACAGTGTTTTGGTCTTACCAGTCAGTTGTCCTAGTAATTAGGCTTCCAAGATGGGCGTTTTCGCAATCCAGTTATCAATCCAAGAAATATTCACACAATGTGAAGCCAATTATAGCTCAGAATCATAATAGGAGTATATCAAGTACAAAACGATCTCTTTTGGAATCTAGCTCCTCGGTACTAACCACGTCTTGGACAGAAGACACATTAGTGGTAGATTTGGTGGGTGTAGTCAGGTCGATATGTTGTGATATGGGCACAAATCCAATCTGACTAATGGGTGAATCCTGTGGAATTTTAACAAACGTTGGTGGGCCTCTATCAGGTGCTTCAACAATAATATCAGCAACAATGGTATCAGCAACACCAGGCTGCGCATAGGCATGAGAAATAATCACTTCTTCAGCAAAGGAGAGGTTATCCTCCTGAATATATCTTCAACATGCAAAACATCTTCAACGAGATTGATCGACACACCTTTTTCCAGTAACGTAGACACCTGTTCAGGTTGGTTGGGAGCAATACTCATATCAAAATACTGATCTGTCTTATCTTCATTTTCCTCGAAAACTAGTAACTCTTCAGTAGACTTACGTCTAGTGCTTGATCTTGACTACAAGGGAAGCTTCTGTTTAGCCATTGGCTTCATTCTTGATTTCCTTGGTCTTTCTACTTCAGCAGCCATCTCTTCTACCTTACTAGCATTAGAGACAACTTTGGGTGGTTCCTCTGGCAGCTGAATATACCCACTTCCAATGACTTGAAAGACAGGAATTCCTAACCAGTCCACTAGCATCTTATTTAATGGCAACGCACATTGTAACCTCTTACTCTTACTAGTGACAAAATGATTTGTGTCTCGCTTGATCCAATCAATCGCCCATTCGGCCCAATTAATAACAATTCCAAGATAAGCTCTTATAGCTGCTTGAACCAAAGCACTACTCAAGAACTTGGGATGAACACACCATGTCAACACTTTGGCCACCCAAATGAGGAACTCCATCAAGTCAGGGTCTTCGCATTTCTCCGAGGCAAAACATGACTCTAGGGTAGGCTTCTCTCCTCCAAAATAATCCTTTAATGCTTCAACCTCTTAGCATCATCTAAGCACTTTTGACTGATTTACCACACATAGGCAGCTTCAGGCTTGTTGCAGCCCGCTCACATGTTAGCATCCGCATTCTCCCATCATATGAAAATCAAATCTTTAGTAAACTATCAACTTAAATTCAAGACATACCCTAAAGGTTTATAAAAGACACACAATTATTACAAATGGATTTTTAAACTCAAATACAAGTTTGATAATATTGTCCACACATTCAAACTATGATTGATAGCTAGGAAACATAGCCAAATTAATCCTAGAATAAGCTTCACTAAAACCTTAAATCCAATCATTAAATAGACATGATTGATCTCTCATGGGAGTTGTAGCAACAAACAATTTGAAGTTATATTCAATGGATGAAAAAAACTTCTTTTTTCGAAGAAAAATTAAATCAAGAAGTTTTTGTAAATCTTTTCATGTTGTGAATGTCAAGAATGTGGCAAGTATCAACTTTTATACTAGCACTAATTAAAGTGCAAAGATAAGTTGTGTGTGTGTGTGTGTGTGTGTGTGTGTGTGTGTGTTTTGTAACTTCATGGATTTGGACTAATCAACTAACTAGTCTTTTGCAAATATCTTTAATTTATTATGTTTGCATGCATACAAAACAATCATGTAGTTGTAGATTAAGTGTGCCACGACTTGTTCTAAATCTCCACAACATTTGTATTGTATTATATGGAATAAAAAGATTCATAATCTATTTGGGAGAAAATGATTACTACACAAATTTTGTACTTTAGACCTATGTTGTAAGCTTCTATATTGTGACTTCTTTCAATCATAAAATGAAGCACATTCTATAAGTGCTTATATGCACTCTATGAAAATTATGAATGAAACTTCACTTTGTGTTAAGTGTTTACTAAATCATTATAGCAATTGTTGTTTCAACAAAACCATTAGACTAGATTTTTCTTAGAGTATTTGTATTTAGCTCTCTACCATGCTTATGTTTTGGGATTTGTTGAACTATATGTTCTCAAGTTTTAATTATAGCAATATACCAAGGTAAAGTCATACGACCCCAACCAATTTTCAATATGGTTTATGGATGTTATACATTAAATCATAAAGATGAGAGTTAACTTCTCAAGAAACCATAGAATTTATTTTAAAAAGACACTTTATGGAAATTGCATTTGTCAGGTGTTCTCATGTTTTACCTTATTTTGTCTCTTAGGCATGCATAGAAAAAGGTACATATTGTTGCATTAGCAAAAACCTTTCTCAAACATATTCATAAGGTTGTTCTCTCGATCATTTAACTTTCTATTAAGAACTTTTTACAAAAGTACAAGAATATATTTTAAGAGCATTCTCCCCTATACATCAATTTGACGTGTCCCAAAAAAGTCAGAAGAAAAATTCATCAAGGTTCTATAGGCAAGGTGGGTAAAGCCCTTTTGTTCGAGCTTTCCACATTTTTAAGCACATGCCCTTACCACCCTTAGGTAGGTGCTTTCAAATGCATGAAGCCCTCTAAGTAGGGCTTTACTCTATACATACTTGGTTCTAGTCTTGTGTTACTATATATAAAAAAATTCAATCTTAAAGTGAATGTATATTTTCAGCTTAAAATTCTTCTAAGGCTTTAGTTATATAATGATATGTGACTGGAAACTCTGAGGCCTAATTGTACTTGCAACAAGGTAGTAAATGTTTTTGAAAAATTGAGTAGTCCTTTTTCAAAAAAAAGTTTTCTTTTTTCAAAATAATATAAATTATTCAAGACTTATATCTATAATAGAAATGTTAAGTTTTTGTAATGATAAAAATCAAACCAAACCAAAGACTAAGGACATCTAGAAACATTACTTCATGTGGTTTGGTTGTCTATTGGCACCAAATTTCAATAGATGATGTCTCCCTTCATTAGAGAAGAGTGTTTGTACTTTTTCTCATCATATTCTAGAAATTGGAGTACAAAATATATCACAATAAAATTTTAAAAAAAAACATGATGGCTCAAATTTAGCATGGATATATTAGTTTATTTCTAGCTTCATGCACATGTTCCATTGCCAAACAATTAGTATTTTAATTATTTTGTTTACAACTTTGGTCAAACTTTGAAATGTTGCATGACCGACAATCGTATAAGATGTAGATTTTAGCATATAATATTTTTTTCAGCATTCATAAGTCAGCTTTATTAACCTTCATGACCTTGAAAAATATGTAGTTTTCTTTGAGCAGTTTTATTGTCAATGCAATAGTGGAATACAAAACTTTGAAGTACTTTGTAGACCTTGGTATAAGGGAAAGCATTTCCACAATACATGATAAAATCTAAGATTTTTATCCATAAATAGAAAGTGTGGCCCTTTGCAATTGAAAACAAACAAAAGATTTGGTAGACCAATAGAAATATTTTCATGTAGTTTGGTTGTGTGTTGGTACCAAATCTTAATAGGTCATGTGTCCCTTTATAGGGGAAGAATATATTTTATTTTCCTATCATATCTTAGAAACTAAGTGCAAAATATATGACAAAAAAGCTTGCAAGGTATATTTTCCATTAACATTTTATTCAAAAATATGCTTGAACACAACTAAATTCAACTTGCCTTATCTAACTATAAAAAAAATCATAATACAATTTGATAATTTCATCCATGTATACTTGATCATGATCTTCTTAGTCATACGAACATGCTTCCACTGTACATTTTGCACATAATACGTAGATTCTTGCTTCACTTCATGGAAAAAAACATAATGGCTCAAATTTAGCATGAATATATTTTTGATTTCTAGTCCCATGTGCATGTTCCATCACCAAATAAAACATGATTTATGAGTTTTATATACATTTTGGTCAAAGTTTGAAATCTTTCATGATCAATAATAGTACAAGATGTAAATCTTAGCATACCATGTACTTCCACTAATCTTGATTGAAGTATGTTAATATTCAAAAAATTGGAATATATCTAATTTTATGCAAACCATTTTACCAATGTGATACAACTAATTTGAATATCCATGGATAATTGAACAATTAAATTTACTTGAATAAAATTAAATCGTCCCCTTAATTATAAATGGTATGTGGTAGAACATGTGGCATAATGTGAGTAGTTAAATCTTATAATGGTTAATCGAGCTACTAGCAATTGAAAGTACCAAAAAAATAGACTTATGCATATTAACTTCTATGATTATAAGGCTTTTTCCAAGGTCACAATATTATCAATAGAGAAGAAAAGATGAATCATGCAAAGTGAATGATTACATAGGTTATATAACGAAATGCATGATTTAGGTAGTCCTAGTTTGTAAGTAGCCAAAAAAATAAAAGACAAGAAAAATGTTAGAAAACTAGCTACATAAACAAAAAAGCTACAAGCTACATCTCAAAGATTAAAAATTTGGTATTTCAATTCTTGTATGCTCTATTGTTTGTATTTGTTGGATCAAATAGGAACTACATAATTGTCTAAATGACAATCTATCTTATGAATGAAAAATGGGAGATTGTGAAAAGAAACATAAGGACGCATTGGAGCTATATTAGTTTGGAAGCCACTACATGCAATGGGAGCTTATAGTAAGAAGCAATCATAGTGGCTTGTTGGGAGTAAAGAAGCTATATCAACGTAGTTTGCAGGATTGGAAAGAGAAGAGTATCCAATTTCTAATGATTTAGGCTTTAGGACTCAACATTTAGTTTTTAATTAGTAGTGATTAGAATTGTTGAGAGTCTAGTGTTTATGATCTACATTTGAAATGTTAGGATTTACCATTTATATCAAGTGTCGAGGCTTTAAACTTTCCTCTCTCTCTTTCTCTCTCTCTCTCTCTCTCTCTCTCTCTCTCTCTCTCTCTCTCTCTCTCTCTCTCTCTCTCTCTCTCTCTCTCTCTCTCTCTCTCTCTCTCTCTCTCTCTCTCTCTCTCTCTCTCTCTCTCTCTCTCTCTCTCTCTCTCTCTCTCTCTCTCTCTCTCTCTCTCTCTTGCACACTTTCATTGTTTTGATCAACATCAATGCAAATTTGGTTTCCTTCATAGAAAATTTCTTGGTATATATGAAAGGGCTAAAATTAGAGGTTATGAACCTGATTTGGATCTCTAATCATGAATCAAGCATCAACGATTGCACTTAGATTGTATTGCTGGAATTCTACACATCAAATCTAGCTATTTACATCTAGATTGGTAATTGCCTTTGAATACCACACTCAAACTAACATTCCATGGCCTCTCATGTGTGTGGAAATTACATTACTACTATTAGATTAATTTCTACTCAATATACACAAAAGACATCACATTAATCAAGCATGTAATCCACTTGCAAGAGCAAAATTGTCACAATCACTGTCAAGCTTGATTCTCTCAAAGTGTGCAAACCAATAATGGATCAGCTTGAATATGAGCATTAGGTTTGCCCATCATTGGGTATTGACCTAGACCTACTATCTAAGCCCCTCATCTAGGAATCACACCGACTTGGTGGTTGGATTAGGTGTGTTACATGCATTGTCACCAAAATCCCTCAAAACAAGTCTGATTTTTAATATGGATTCTATTCCAACTCCAACACCAATTCAAACTCCAGATGTTGACATGCCTTCAATCAATCACTCTCCTCAAGAAGATTTTGTCAACAATCAATCCTACAATTTTCACTAGAAATCTAACAAGTTAATCATCAATCAAATTCACAAAAGACATAAAGAAAAAATGTGCACCATCACCCAAGCAACTCTCATAATTTTGTCTATCTTACAAAGAGAGAAAATGGCACATATATGGACAAACTTTTTTGAACTGTTGCATGGTAAAATTGTCCCCATTATGGGACGTGCGACTTAGTATTTATGCGTGCCATAAACAAGGCATGTCCAATGGTCAAAATCTTGTTTATTTGAACACGTCTTGAAATAAAATGGATGTACACACCACTTTCCTAAATGGATACATGCAAGAAAAAAAAAAATTAAATGAAGCAATAATACATTCATCCAAAATTCAAACATCATGTATTTTGAATTCACAAACTTTTGTATGGTTAAAACAAGATCCCAAGGCTTCGCTCCCAAAAAGCAATAAATTTTTTCATCAACTTGGTCTTAATATGTATACACCAAACAAAGAATGTTTCCAAAAAGTCTTATGATATCCATTACATTATTATTGTTTTATATGTAGATGATGCCCTTCCACCTAGCAACAAATTTGATCATTTGAGTAAGACTTAAACTCAATCAATTGTCAAGTGAGTTTAAAAAGACTAATTTGGGACTAGTTCGCTATATTCTAGAGTCTAGATTCTAAGAGATAAATTCAAAAAGAAATCTATCTAAGTCAAGAAAGGTACTGTTAAATTTGGCAAAACTAGCTATTGTAATTTGGTCATTTGAATTGTTTGACCACATGACTATCATATGTACATATCTAGAGGCATGTGTCCTACTTCATCATTGCACTTATCGGCCCGTGTGAGAATTGTTTGATAAAATCAAGCAAGTTAGTGGAGTAAATCATGTATTTTTTTCAAGAGGTGCATGAGATGGTGACATAATTTGAGGACCTTGATTGTAATCATGATTAGGGTGGTTTAGGGTGAGGTTGCATAGTAGTGATTTGTATCAAGTTTGATCTAATACAACCTTTTGAAAGGTTATTGGGCACCTGAACACTTGTTTTTTCTAGAATTGAAGCAACTAGTTTTGTGTTTGGTTTTCAATAAGGTCAGGATCCTTTTAGATCTTGTCAAATTGATAAATGATCTTCAATTTGGGTTCCAATTTGTTGGAATACCAGGTTTGATTAACCATTTAATGTCTTTTTCTTGTGCATCCATCAAAATGTCTTCTATAAGGAGCCTTTTGTTGGAGTCTAGTGAAAGGCTTAACTCATCCAATTATTCCTTGTGGAAAGTAAGAATGGAGTCTATTTTAGTGCTCCAATATCTAATGGATAAAGTTTTGGGTAGTGAGGAGGAGCCTCAAAACCCACAAGAAGTATCCAAGTTCAAGAAAAGGTCTAAGATAGGCTTACATTGCTTGAAGATGAACATCTCTAACGAGTTGCTAGGCGATGAAGAGGCGGCATGAAGCGTGGTGGTGAGGACTTTTTGCAAGATCAAATTGTTTTCAATAATAATTAGGGCTATTTTTTTCTATGTAAAAACAATGGTATCCACAAGAGTTAGCGCATAGGGCTTCAATATCACTACATAAGAAATCTCGTTTAGATTGGTGAAGTATCAATGCGATTCTACCCAACCATAGAGATGATAGTAGGATTTATTAAAGGCATTCATAAGAGAGATTGATAGCATTAAGAAAGTTGATGAGAGTCATAGAAGTTGGATAGGAGAAGGTTCGTATTGAAGGAGATATTGATAGTTAGTGCAATTCAAACCATTAGCTAGGTAGTTAGATGTCAAGTCTATATGAACAATCAATTGGTGATACACCTGGGCAATAAGTTACAATCACAATTGGGGGAAAACCACTCACTTTTAGTTTGTTAGCTTTTAGCTCTTTTGCCTATGTGAAAGCGCATGCATTCTTGGAATAGAACCCCAAAGCAAATATTTATATAGTTATCAAATGTAGCCACCAAAAAGCATTGAGTTTTGTGTGCATTGTGTTTTGTCTTTGCATAAAGAATTGCGCTTAAATTGTGTAGATGTTGTGAGTTCATGCTTGCAATATATCGTTTACCCATACTCTTTAAGCTTTATGGCTTTCCCAACAAATACAATGAGGAGTTGCATGTGGCCTTCTCTTGTTAAGATTTTTATAGTGTGTGCCAAAAAAAACTCTCAACATGGATGAAATCATCCATCCTAGAGTGACAAGATGTGTCAGCCTCACACGCTTTAACCTCAATAAGATATAGCTTGATTTTACCCATCTCTAACATTATCTAGCAAGCCTATCTCCACTGATGATTCTCAAAAGCATTATTATCGGAAACAAGGTGATCCAAAAGATTGATAGGAGCTTTGCCTTGATGTTGAAAAGTGAAAATAAATAAACTCACAAGAGAAAAAATATAAGAAGTAAATTTAGTGTAAAATTATCAAGCTTTTGCTAATGTCAAATCTCTCTCTCTCTCTCTCTCTCTCTCTCTCTCTGAATTTTGATAAGTTTTTTCTGCCTATTTAGTCAAACTTATTCATACAACCTCTCCAGTGAGCCAACACCTAAGATGAACCAATCTACATATGCCCAGACAGGTAAGTAGACAATGTTGTAGAGCAGAGCTCGTCATTTTCGATGAAAACAGCAAATATCTGAATTTTAGGGGGAATATGGAAGAAATTTTGTGAAAACTTTCAAGATCTGAGATCTATGAGCTCCATATGACTGCATGCATATTCAGATGAATAAAGATAGCAGTTGACTTGGCCGCTGATGTATGGACTAGAGCCAATTCTGTTACACGCAAAACTTCTAGATTTCAGTATACAGTTAAGCGAGGTCAAAGGCATGAAGAAACGAATACTAGATTGCCTCCATTCGTGATTGCATGAAATGTCTTGAATGACAGCAATGTCATACTAATTCACAGGACATTACATTAAGATAGCATAGTAAAAGTTTTTGATACAGATGATTGTAACATTTTAATCTGTAACATTGTATCAACCTACACTCAGACGATTTCAGAGCTACAAAATAGTTCCTCTGATTCTAAATTCCTTGATGAAGATTTTAGAACATAAAGGGTCTAATGTTGGTCAGGACCACAACCATTTGTACTCTCGAGAGCTCGCATAATTGACTGATCTCCACAATCGTAAACATTCTGAATGAATTTTTCTGAGCACGCATTAGGTTATATTGTTCCCTGATTTAATCTAACTTGAAAATCAAATGTCAACCAATTCACATTCCAAGGAGGAAGACTGATGGAAATTATATTCTTAGTGCGGCCGCAAATTCTCACATTTTGGTCTCATCAAGTTACAAGAAAAAAATCATGCCTTCAATATTGATTTTCAGATAGTTGAAACATTTATCCAAATTAGCCGAGCGAATTGAGAAATCTAGAGCAGTAAAAAGTAAAGCTATCTGTCCTTTGATCATCCAGCTTGCTTGCTGACTGTTTACAGTATATATTCATTTAGAGGTTCCATGAAATGAATTTGTGATGTCTCTACATGGTAATTGTTTTCAGTTAAAGCTAAGCTTGTTTTGCGTACGTTTTAGCTAACAGCTAGTCCATTGCATGGCGGTATGAAGGCCTAGAAACGCCTATATACGAATGTTTCAGTAGATTTGATAGTTGCTCGCAAAAGAACGTTCCAACCTGCTGAAGAGTACCTGCATCTCTCAAGATACGATGCTTTCCCCTGGCAAGTTCTTCCAGAAATCTTGAGAACAAGAGCAGAAACTACAGTAGGCAACTGCTGCTTTAAGTATCATTCCAGACTGCGAATATAGGCATGTGGGCTGAAGCAAGGAGTGGTCTCCCGTGCATTTGCATTGCAGGTGTGTTTACTGATCCCAGCATGTTGTTCTCGTAGGTGGATTTCATCAGATTCTGAGGCTGCATTTGTGCTAGGTAGAGCTGGTACGATCCTCTACTGGGCTCTCCTTGCAGGATACGATCGAAGGCAGTTTGCTTGGAGTTTTCTTCCTCCTTTTGACTGACTGAGCGGGTCGGACTTTCAGGAGTAGTTGAATAAGCTGAGTTTGTGACGAGGGTTTGATTTGTCGAAGTCATATTGGATAGAATGGCATTTGAGCATGTTGTATCACAGGTCAACGGATCAAGGCCTATTAGATTGCGGAGCACTGCCGGAGGCATGCTCGCGGGCTGCAAAAAGTTTTGATAGGAATGATCTGGAAGATAGTTTTGCTGTCCTTGATCACACCAGCTTTTAGGCTGCTGTTGCTGCTGCTGCATTTCACGGAATTGTAGAGGTGGTGCAGTCTGCCACTCCTGAACGTCCTTACGGCTCAAATCACTTTGAAGAGGCACAGATTGCAACTTTCCATTCTCTTCTGATCTTTGAGAATGATGATTATCCTCGCTTGTATCACAAACTTCAGTTTCTTTTATGCGCTTGGCAGTGTCCCCCAGCAGTAGACTCGGGCTGCAGCCAATTCGTTTCACATCGTATCTGTTTATGTCGAAATTGGTTACTGCATTGATCCCTCTGAACTTAATGGCAGCGATGTCATAGGCCTCCGCTGCTTCCTCCTGAGTGCCTGTGCAAGTAAAAGGGAATCAAGCTTTGTTGTTTCAAGTGCTAATGAAGCTAAACTAATTCAGTGAGCTGATGATAGACGGTTCAAAACATCAACCCCAGTTCGAAGAATCTGTCTTTGTACTCACTGAAAGTCCCCAAGTAGAGGTCCTTGTTTCCAGCAACTCGTCCTATTCTAGCTTGCCATCTTCCTTGTTGATGGTGCCTGAACAAGCATAGAGTGATTTAGTTTTCCGTGCCAAAGAATATCTGCAACAAGGATCGCGCTACTCGATATTGCTCCTGATAGCTCCAAATCATTAGGTTGCATGCCAAGTAACAGTCCAACAACGAAAATAACGGGGCCGAATGAAGCTACTAACCTTGTAACCCCACGGTAAACCGAAGCGCCTCTTGAGAAACCGCTACTTTTTCTGCAATCCAAATAAAGTGTTACTCTTGTTTTTCTTTTTTTTGGATTATTGCTTCTGTCAAAAGGCTGCAACCTGTGCGTTATGATGCATGCTACAGTTAAAAATCTGTGAATAGTATATCATACGCAGCAGTACACGCATTGTCGCTTTGAAACCGGGCAGCAAGCAGGTACGATCTAAATACTAAAGAGTAACGAGGACGGAAGTCGCTTGAACTTGGCAGCCTACCTTCTTAAAGACGCCACATACTCTTGCCTCGTCATGTTCTTCATTTCATCAAGCTCCTTCTCGTAATCACTCACCTGTGCCATGGAACCATTACAATGCGGTGAGAAACTAAAAACATTTGGGTTGACAAGACGTAAGCGGAAATAATGATTCCAGGAGGCGGCCTTGGGCCTAGGTTTGAAACCATTGAGCTGTTAAGATTTTTGAGACCAGCATGCCTCAGCAACTGCCCAGGCCCCAGCGTATTCCTCAGCAACAATCCTGACCAGCTCAGGATTGAACACCGTGTTATGGACAAGTGGTAAATTGTGACACTGGACGCTAGAACTCAACCTACGTTGATAGTTACAAAGTTCTCGACTGGCGAAAGCGTGCTGTAGGTCTCGATGTAGGCAAGTCTATCTAGCTGTACATCCCAGCTCAAGATTTGATAGAATGGAAGCGTTTCGTTCCTGAAGCCTGATCCTTCCGAGCGATGAAGCTTGATGTTTGAAATTTGAACCTTCGAACAGTTCTAGGATGGTAGGAATGCTGTGCTGATATGGCTATGCTGTATGGGATATCAAGTTCTCACAAGTCTTCAGAATCATTGTGTGAGAATCTAAGTACTTACCGGGAAGTTAATTGTTGTAGTAGGTCCCCAGTACTTCAGTGCAGCCAAGTCATATGCTCTAGCTGCCTTCTCTTCCTTATCATAGCCTCCTGTTGTACACATTAGCAGAATGTAGCAATCAAATATATTACCCAGGTAACAGGTTCACAACGTAGTATTCTCCATGTCTGTCACATTTGATGCATTAGTTAAATAGGTCATCACTATAGAAGAAAACCGACGTTAACAAAGTTGTGCTATAAAGTTAGAAAGAAGTAGCAAGTCTACGTACCAAGATAGACTGTTGATGGAAGACCGCACGGTGATGTGCCCCCGCGACCAAAGAGCAAAGGCGACAAAAAACAAGAGTGGGAGATATGAGATCACGCTACTTCAACTAAAAGTTTCTTTTCACTTTCCATCAAAACCACCGACACTATAAGCCTATTCTAATTGGAGCTCCAGTAATTGGCACATGGAGAAATAGAAAAAAACAGCTCAACTTGGAGACAAAGAGGAGCCGAAGCTCCGAACTGAAATTACGGTCACTTACCTTGCCTTCCCTTTCTAGTTTGGCCTTCTTTTTTGCAGCTGTTATCCCAAAGATGAGCTTCATAGCGTCCCGTCCAGCGATGTCTAACACAATTCACGTGAACCATTAGCCCCTGAGCTCAGAACTAGCACAGCTTCATACTGCAGCTGGGCTTATAGTTGTTCATTAAGGACAGCCTATCATATAGTCTATCCTACATCGGACATAGCAATGCAAAATAATTTGATCATCTACTCATCTTCGCCATCCCAGAACTACAACATAAGTTAAATCAGCTCAATAAGTGTAATAGTTCATTGAATATGTTCAGAAAGACCAGAAGAGACGGTGTTCTCAGAAAGAAATAGCTGCAGTCATCAAGAGGCACTACCTTGTAACTCCTCTATAGATGGACGTGCGTTGTCCAAAGGTGTCGATGGACTTTCTTTGAGAAGGCGCCTTGGCACCAGCCTTTGCAGCGTTTCTCTTCTTGGATTCAGTAGGAGAGCTCGCAGTATTCACCATCTGTGGCGCAGCAACGGAGCTGGACTGTGAAACGGGGCTCATCGATAGGGCCAAAGATTGCAGATTAGCAATGGCGGTGCCATCATTCTTGGAGTTACTGGAAGAAGTATCGCCATTCTCTGCATTGTTCTGATGCTGACGCAACCACGTCTTCAACGCCGATATCCCGATCATGCTCCCATTTTCGGCAACAGCTTGAGCAGAAGATCCCGAAGGAACTTGCATAATACAGTCCGAGAGTAAATTCTCATGCCCGGTTGTGCCAAAAGCTTCATGCAGTAGGTTTTGGGCGTGGATCGGGCGATTGTTCGCGATCTCCGAACAGACGTTCTCTTCTCGCTGCTGAGAATGACTGTAACCGCATTCATAAACTGCACCTGTCACGTCGTCTGGATGAAAGGGTGTTTGCACATCCCTGAATGGATAAAGTCGTGTTGCATTTGTCTCCGAGCTATGTCTACATAAATCGGCATGACTCTGGCTACCAGCTCCGTAGTAGAATTCTTCCAGATTAGGCTGCTGCACATCTCTATCTGCATAGCTACCTCCCAGCGATACACCACCCAGAAAATCTTCTAGCTTTGGCACTTCAGGTTGTTCTTTCTTGGCGTGCACCAGCCCATACTGCGTGGCAGCACAATTCCCTTCATTGTTGCTCCTGGGACTTGAATATGCCGCAGCAAGCATGTGCTCAGAATGTAGAGTTGCAGTGCGCAGTCCTCTCGTCGGTCCCATCGCAGCTAGTTGCCAAGCTGGATCTACAAAAGCAGTACGACACAGATCACGTCTATATTTGTTACACCGCTTTCGTTCTCGCCAAACAAACTACAGTCTGACTGCTTTAGATGACAACTTGTTAGAACACAGCACAGCAGGACGGATAGGTCTTAAATACAGAGGACCCACTTCCTATTTAATCCCATCAGCTTACCTCCCGAGTGCGCATGATTAAATGCCTCCATAATGCAAAAGGAGGCAGTGCCTGCGTTGGGAGAAATCTCAGGCATCTCCGGAGATGGCACGTTTCCTTCTGAGACTCCATAGCAATCTGAGGATCCATCGTAACCGATGCTGGACTCGGAAATTTTAGCAGGTACCATAGAAAGGCTGGTTATGGAGGAGTGTTGTTGGCTGGAATCTGGCGCATCAAATCGGGGATGTGGCGACAGCGAGAAGCCCAGCCAATTGTTTACAGGCATCATCCGTCTGCTGCGATACCAATTCAGCACTTCACGTAATCTTTTTCAGATGGTAATCCTAGCTTGATCAAACACGCGTTAGGCGTGAAGGCTCGATCCCTGCTGCTGCAGATGAAATTCCTTTCACAAAAATCTCCAAATAGAGCAAAAAGAACAAAATGATAATCTGAGCCTGCCAATCCACACTCAGAAACTGTTGCTATTGATGGAATCCCTTTCACAGAAATTTACAAATGCATCCAAAACTACAAAGTCAGCTTGATCCTTGACGCTCAGAAGCTGTTGCTGATAATCACGGAATTCCTTTCACGAAAACCTCCAGATTCAGTAAAGCACAGCTATTCTGAGCTGCAGAGTCCAAGAAGATATAGACTAATTCAGCTACACCAGCAGTTCATAGTTGATCATGCTGATCTGAGTGGTGGTAATATCAGTGGTGGTAACTATTCAGTCAACACTTTCGACAATTTCCAGCGCTTTAGCCCAGCTTTCCATAACATCAACTAGCATATGCTGATCCTCGAGATGGTCAATCTGCTGCAGTATAAACCACCAGTGAGGCTAGACCCAGCTCAGCAACACGAAAATAGGAGCTCCAAACCGATTGCGCTAGATCCGTTTTGCCGTGTCTATCCAGATCGTGAAGCTGTTACTATTGTTGTTGCTGTTGCTGCTGCCCTACTGCTCAAAGTCTCCGGTCAAAAGCAGCTTCCATCCATCCCTCCATCACAAGACTTTACGCACTAAAAAAAGCTGTCTTTATCCTGCAACAGCACGGCGCGCGAACCCCCACAGCGGGCAGACAGGCATCAGACAAAGCGAAAGGCGCGCTGGCAAGGCGTTAGAGGCGGACCGTGGAAGCTGGCCGAAGTTACACCACCATAGCCAAGAACGAAGACTGTGCATATCGTGCAGGAAATGAGCAACAAAAAATGAATAGAAAATTCCACCCAAGGACACACCCACACTCTCTCTCGAGTCTCTCTCTTCCTCTCTCTCGACCGCAGCTCAGAGCTTGCCAATGCAGATGGGCGTACTTGAGGGAGGGAGGTGAAGGGAGAGCTTTATAGGACGCTGAGCTCGAAGCTCTGTCGAGGATCGTAGCTATGGTGGCAGAAGCAAATCGCAGCAGCAGCAGAAGAAGAAGAGAAAAAAAGACGAGAAAAGAGAGACAAAAAGAACAAGAGGAAATGGCGACCTCCCTTGCGACGCGACCTATTTTACGCGCACTGGCACCACGCGTCGCTAGAAAATTTTCACCAATCAAATTCTCGCACGTGCTAGGATCCAGTTCTCTCAGACGAATCCAACGGCTCGGGGCTCGAAAGGGTTTGTGTCTGTAAGGGGACGTGAGGGCGGGCGGAGGGGGTAGGCCGTAGCGGGAGGACAAAAGGGAAATATGGACAAAAATGGCATAGGTGGTGGTGGCGGTGGCGGTGGCAGCCACCGCAGTTGTTTCCATGGGAATGTAAGCGGCCCCACCACCACTCTCGAGCCGCAGCGCCGAAGCGCAACAAGGGCCGCTCAACTCGGGCAGACAAATCTAAGACACCCTGGCCCCAACTCAAACCCCCACCCCCCCAACCCCCTCCTCATCTCAATGACACACTCGGACTCAAAGAGGATGGGCATCTTCCACAGTAGCCGAGTTAGATAAGCCTTGTCGGTAGAGATTTTTGTCTTGCTTTTGAAGTCGGTTGCCGGTAGAGATTTGTGTCTGGCTTTTGAAGCAAGTTAACATTCAGACTCCGCTAGAGTAGGAGAATCTCATAGACGAGTGTATGTGACTCTTCTAGAATAAGGATATATTCCTATATATCATAGATAGCATTCCAAACTTGGCTTGGCTCGTAGCCAAGATCCCTAACTTGGCGTGGCCCTCCTCCAATCTGAGCTCCTCCCAAATCAAGATATCTCGTAAGCCAACAATTGGGACTTGGTTTTTCTTCCCTCCCAGTCTTGAATCATGCATGTCAGTGGCCCTCCATTGGATACACAGTGCAAATGTTGCAGTAATCAATTTTAAGGCACGTGTAACCGCGAAAATATATAGCTTCCTAGTGCAAATTAAGTCCAAAAATGCAATGAAAGACACACATAAAGTCATGGGCATACAAATGCATAATGAGTGTGCATTCATTTAGCACATGCATTGTTTTTCCTCGTAGAGACTGATACAAAGCTTATTATTGCTTTTATATACTAAGTAAAAATTATATGACAAAAATAGGCATATTAGAATCTCTCTCTCTCTCTCTCTCTCTCTCTCTCTCTCTCTCCCCCCCCCAAACCCTAATTTTAAAGTAATCCCTAACTACGCTTTTCATCTTGAAGTTCACACTTTGCCGAATTCCAATGCACAAACCTTTTTGGTCCATCTCTCTCTCTCTCTCTCTCTCTCTCTCTCTCTCTCTCTCTCTCTCTCTCTCTCTCTCTCTTGTGTATTAATTGTTAGGGCTTGGCAACATTGTGTTGGACCATCCCATCCTACAAATTATGGGTTATGAGGCCTATGATCCTAACAATGTAGCTCAAATGTGGCTTGGCAAGTTAAGTTGGGCAAAGAATACATACATGCATAATTGATTGTGGCCTCTCTTTCTTGGAGTCCATGAGCAATTTGGATGAGATCTAACATTGTAGCTAGTCAAAAGTAGGTGCCTATGGTACATCATATGGGTATACATTTAAGATGTCTTTATATGAGGCAATAGTCTAAAAGCAATTTAGATGAGATCTAACATTGTAGCTAGTCAAAAGTAGGTGCCTATGGTACATCATATGGGTATGCGCATTGAACATGTCTTTATATGAGGCAATAGTCTATAACATCCAATGTTAAACAACAAAGAGCACGGAAAAAGTATCTCTACTAAGAACTTTTCTAGATATTGTACATCCTCTTCGAAACTTGTTTTTGGATAGAATAAAATCTAATCATGGCTTGTCAATTCTTCAAAAATGTGGTTTGAATATGCAATCAAAATATTGATCTAACAACATGCAAATGATGGGACTATAGACTACAACAAATTGAACATAGGACACACACATTCTAGTATATATAAATGAAATGATGATGCTAAGAATGAGACTCATCAACTATGTGTGGAGTGCATAGGGTCACCAATCCAACAATACAAAGAGGTTTAATAAAACCACATTAAAGCTCATATGCATTATGCTTGTTGCTTGCATCACATTCTACTTTGCAAATATACGATACAATTTTCATACTACAACCAATGACAGTGTCAGAGAGAATAAACACAACAAAAGCTCAACATTTTTCTAGACTTGAAATTTGGCAATTTGGGAGATGCACATAGCGTGCCAGTGAGAAATTCAAGATGATGTAGTTCCATGATTTATAACATGTTGTTGTTATGTGAATGGTGAAGCTAGGTTGAAGCTCCTCTTGGAACATGATTATTGGTTGGTCCTAATGAGAAACAAATTTGATTAAAGTTGAGAAAAAGTTATGAAAAGGGGTGAATTATTAGTAGATACAATAAACAAGTGGCCACCAACCCCTCTAGTTACATGTTTAAATTTTAACCCCTTATGTGTAGCATGCATCTATCTCAAGCTACTAGTGCGTGACAATGACAAGAAGATTAGGGAGCCAACAAGCAAAATTAGGAGATGATAAATTTTAAAGATCTAAATAGAACATGAATTGTGTTACACACTAAAGAGCTACAGGTCGTGAGAAAGTACTTTTAGTGAAAACACAAATTATTTATGCTCTTCTGGATTTGAGTGCCAAACATGGATCAAATAACACTGCATTTTCCAAAATTTGATTGAACTACATAATATTTTGTAAGAATGGGTATAGTGAGCAATAGTGACAATGATGGTAATAATGATGTGACATGCACGAAGTGGTGACGATACAATGAGGACAACACAAAAGGCAACAAAGGAGAGTACAAAGATGACAACAATGAAGATGGAAGAAGCACATGAGGCCCCATTCTACATTGGGCCTCTAGAAAAGGAGAAGCAAAAACTAGTCACTTCAAAAGATTATGTATGTTATTGCCCTTTTTGGCACCGTCAAGATATTTTGAAGGAATGTGCAAGAGGAGGTACTTTTCCCACCCCTTTTGTAGTTTCTTCATGTTTTGCAAATGTTCTCACTTTATCAAAAGATGAAAAATTCTTGAAACAAGTTTTACCACCTTGTGATGTGCATGCTGATTCGAGAAATGACAAAGAAGAAAGTTCAATTTTAACTATATCAAGTAGCCCCTTCCTATATGCTTGTGTAGCATTCTCAAATCTAAAAAATATAGGAGCGCCCCCCATGTTTACATATTGTGAGTTCTAAGTTGTGACTACTAGGATAAGCACTTAGTCTATACAATAACAAATCTTTCTCCCAAGACGTTGCTTTGACTTCAACTCTCCTAGACCACACTAGCCTTGGAGATCATCACTAGTAGATTGGAGGTAGTTGACCATTCCCAAGGGAACACATGCTTAGGAAAGTAAGCTCTTGGACATTGTCTCCCCAAAATGCAAAAGAAGAAACAAGATGCAAGACAAGAGTTTCCAAGCAAACTTAGAGATCAACAACCTTGCCCTTAGACTATAATAATAAAGCAAGTAAAGCAATTTAAAAAGCATTCTTGCAAGTATTTTAATCCCGACCTTCCTTTTAGGAACCTTCAATTTGCATTTTTACTCAAGGAGAAAAAAATTTAAATGGAGAAATGCCCTTCATAAATTGAAAAAGATGTGGAATGTCTTAGCAAGTATACCAAATGTTTTTCTCAAGAATGTTAAGAAAATGGAATAACATGCTCGTGGTGTAGCTCCAAAAGGTATTCCTCCATAACTATATCAATCATTTATCAACAAACTATCTTGTTGCTTGTTTATATTATGGAGACTCCCTTTGTAGAAAGATTCAATGTTGCATGCTTCGTACTAAGCTATTAGGTCTGAAAAGCCTTGGAAAGATATTATTAATTGTTCAAATCTACTTAAAATTGCAACGTCAAAAGAAGGATACACTACCTTACCAAGAAGATTCATAGATATAGAAAAAAGGAGAAATAATTTGAGGGACATCCTAGAAAATTTGAAAATCTCTAGAAAGGAAATATTGCCTACTATATCTCTTGTTTTGACAAGCACTACACATAGCACTAAAATAATTAGCCCCCATACTACTCCTTTGATGAACAACGCTCCTACAAAGGCCTCTAAAGGTTTGAAGAAAAAATTCATATTGAAAGTATGTAACACAAATAAGCATCTATCCAACAAATCAAATTACTATACGTACTCATTCTCTAATGAGGACCCCATCTTTGTTAATCATACAAAATCATGTTTATCAAAGCACATCTCTAAGAATGTTAATATCTTCTCAAAAAGCACCAAGACAAACCATCTATGTGAGTTCTTAAAAAACCAAACATCTATACATGGGTGACCATGCCTTTTTGGGAGGCTAATTACCAAACCTTGATAAAAGCACAAATTTTGGAGACAATGCACTTGCAAAATGATGGCCCCCTATTGCAACTCAATCATAGAGTGATGGGTCACAAGGTGGGGTATTAAACATCACTAACAAAGCAGCTTCATTGGTTATGCATAATGATAATGGAAACATAAATAAGAATATTCCTCGAAGGTTGGGTGTCCATGTCTTGGCTCCCACATTTATTGTCCTTTGCATGAGTTGAGTTGGGGAAGTGTAAGAATTGTGCCCATGCAAGTGCAAGCTCAAATCTCGATTGTTGCTTGAGTGGACTTTTGGAGCCTTGTGTTGTTCCCTTGGCCTTACTATGTGATGTAAAGTGTACATATTGTACATAACTAAGATAGTATAAGTAGTTATTGTTGGCCCAAGAACAAAACTTGAAAGCTTTAGTGGTATCCATAGAAAGGTGAAGTGGGTTGATAAATGACTACAAAGGGATTAGGTCATGTGTGTTGTCATGATGTGACTACAACCACCAATTTTTGGCATGTCTTAGAGAGAGTTTGATGGTCAAAGGAAGAGGTAAGAACAAAGTCAACCCCTTTTTTTGCGGCGTTGAAAGACAAAAAACGCTTGTTGAGCACTCTCTCCAATAAGTGAGATGAGAGAGATGGGCACCTCCCTAAATTGATGCTCCTAACAAAGCACAAGCACACACTACGAAGCATGATTTGATATTGTTTGATTTATGAAGAATATTCATACAAGCTACACTTCATCAAAATATGTGTAGGCATCGACTAATGCTTGTCCTCCAATTGTTAGTGGAGTGGGTGAGGGCTTGCATTTGAGATTCCACACCAAGGTTTGAACTCTCAAACTCGTGTGCTTGTGAGGACATTGAAGGTTTCAGCCAAAATGTTGGGCTTTGTGCCTAGTCTGGCAGTGGGGCCTTGTGTCGGTAGCTATCGTAGAGATGCCTCCTTACGTGTCGATTAAATGTCATTGATCCATCTATGTTAATGAATTTTAAAGGTCATTACCTAATATGCATAGAAATTGCAAATGATTTGATATTGTTGTAAATAGGTATTAGTATCCTAGTATGTGATTTATAGGATTTCAAAAATTCTCATATTTCATACTTTGAAAGAGCATCTGCATCCCAAATAACTTAAATATAGGTTAACTACATTATGTCATGTTCATTATGTTGAGTCCAACCACACATGTGAAAGACAAGAAAGCCCCATTAGCAGACTCCCTCTCTGATCTTCTCTTCAAACCTTGCTAAATTCCTGCACATACAAGCATCAAATAACGTCTAATACAAGATGGAGCTAGCTAACTTGTCTCCTCCCAGCCTTTGCTGCATAGATTATGATCAGAAATGCCTCTCTCTAGGTTCACTTATACACAATCCTCAAGCACCCCTTGACCCTAATCCTTTCTAAATTTCGACACGGCCAACTCCATGCATAGTCGACACTTGCCACTTGGCAGTACCCTGACACATAGGCAAGTGAGCACTCATCCATTGGACCAAGTGTCCTAGTGAGCATGTGACATGTGACATGTGTCATATTTGACCGGTCAACACTAACCTGTGTCACTCATTCACTGGACCAAATGTCCCAGTGAGCATATGACATGTGTCATGTTGACTAGTCAACCCTCCTACTTTTTAAGAGATCAGTCCAGCCACTCCTAATTAATGATCCAATACCCTTTTCCAAAGCAACATGCGACACAGAGGCTTATAAACTAAACCAACAGCTTTATTTACAGTTCATTACAAAGGGGGTCACCACAGACCGGTGACTTAGCCATTTACAAATGTCGCCATAGGCCGGTGACTTAGCCATTACATGCTTAAAAAAAGGGTACAACTATAAGTAAAACAATAGCTAACTGGGACAGGGAGTAAAAGATATAACATCACTTCCCCCCTTAGGTAACAACGTCCGGGATGGCAAAGCTAGGGTACCGTGCACGCAAACTGTGTGCTGTCTCCCAGGGAGCATCAGAAAGAGGTCTGCCATGCCAAGCGACCAAGTACTCTCGGATCAGACAGCTGCGTAAACGCCTCTCCCGCCTATCCAATACCCTCGCCGGCCCATGGGTTACTTCTCCCTGCTCCTGGAATGCAAACAAACCATCAGACAACAAGTTGTCACCCTCATGTAAAACTCATTTCAATCTAGAAACATGAAATACAGGATGCACTTTACAAGTTTTAGGAAAATCTAACTTATAAGAAACATCACTGATTCTTTTAACAATTTTCCAGGGTCCACAATAACGCGGGGACAACTTGTAACATTTGCTCATCTTAAGGGTCTTAGATCCTTGGGTACTTGGAAAAACACCATGTCTCCTACCACAAATTCTCTAGGCGTGCGATGCTGATCAGCTAAACACTTAGCTCAATCCATCGCTTGCCTAATATTAACCTTCGCTAACTCAAGCATTTCATTCATTTGAGTTAGAAAATCAGCCGCACTAGGCACTCTCTGAGGAATTCCTACCGTAACATGGCTAGTTGGCCTAAATCCATAGTTAAGCTCAAAAAGACTCATCTTAGTACTTACATTTTTCTTGTCATTGTAAGCAAATTTCAATAGTGGCAAGTAATTCTCTCACTTAGTTTGCTTATCCCCAACAAATGCCCTAAGCATATCCTCTAGGGTCTGGTTGAATCTCTCAGTTTGGCCATTCATTTCAGGATGCTCCGTACTGCTCATTCTCAATTGGACTTCAAGTTTGGCCATAACTGCAGTCCAAAAGTTTCCAATAAATCGAGTATCTCTGTGAGACACTATGGATGAGGGTAACCCATGAAGTCTGAACACATGCTCAATAAAAAAACTTGCCACTCAAGACGCATCAATTTCTTTATGTGTTGGAATGAAATGAGCCATTTTTGTGAGTATGTCAACTACGACCAAGATATAATCATGCTGCAATTGCGTGAGAGGCAAGTTGGTGACAAAATCCATGGAGATACTCTCCCATCTTCCTTCTAGCATAGGTAGTGGGTGTAAAACTCCACAAGGTTTAATTGTTTTAGCCTTAGTGCTCATAGGTCTTATCCACACCAGGATGACCTGCACTCATAGGACTTATCCACACCATGATGACCTGCACTAGGGCTATCGTGACACAAATGGACAATCTTCATACGCAGCTCCTCACAAGCTGGAATGAGAAGTTTGCCATTTCTCCTGATCATACCATCTTCTATGGTATATTTAAGGTAAGTGTGAGTCAAGAGACCAGAACTCTCATCATGAGATTCTATTTGCGCAAGATTTGCCTCCCTCACAATTTCTTGACAATGAGGATCCTCTTGCTGAGCCTGTCTAATCTCAGCAATCAGGTCAATTTCAATGACCACAAAAGACATCTGATACAATATCCAAGATAATGCATCAGCCACACAATTTTCGGCACCCTTCTTGTACCAAATCTCCATGTGAAATTCCTACATCAACTCAGCCCATCTGGCTTGCCGCCCTCTTAGGTCCGGCTGGTTGTAGAAATATCACAAAGTGTTATGGCCGGTGTACACATAGAATTCCGCACCATACAAATAATGCCTCTTTCAAAGCATGGATAATGGCATACAACTCTTTCTCATGAGTTGGATAGTACTTCTGTGCAGAGTTGAGCTTCTTGCTCTCAAAGGCCACAAACCTACCCTCTTGCATCAGAACTGCCCCAACGACGATGTCATTTGTTTCTACGACAAATGGTTTTTCAGAGTCAACAATTTTTAAAGTGACAAAGTTATCCACAGCTTGTTTCAAAGCATTGAATCTTCACTGCTGAACTTCCGTCTACTCTTTCCATTTATTTTTCTATAGCATATCAGTCAATGGTGCAGCTATATGTGAATAATTTTTCACAACTTTACGATAAAACACAGCCAACCCTAGAAAGCTTCTTAGTGCCGTCAAGTCTATAGGAATAGGCCAGGCAAGAACAACAACAAATTTCTGTGGATCCGGTTTTATTCCATCTGCTGACACTATAAAACCCAAACATGTTATTTCTTTTTTTAACAACTCACTTTTTATATTATTAGCAAAAAAATGTGTTTTCCCTCAAAGTTGATAACACAGTTCTAAGGTGATTAACATGCATAGCATTACCACAACTGTAAACAAAATTAAAAAATGGCCTCCACCAATATCTACATGAGTGGCATTGATGATTGACCATATCTAATGACTTACTAGGCATGAATTGATGTTCGATTCCTCTCTCTTGACATAAGCTCAAAAATTCCTTGCTTGAATATTCGCCTCCATTTTTGGACCTAATAATGTACAGCTTCTTGGACGTGTGTCGTTCTGCAAACGCTACAAATTTCTGGACTGTATCGAACACTTTTGACTTCATCTTTAGATAGTATATAGGAGTCATTATATTGAAATCATCTATAAATGTGAGGAAGTATCTTGATCCCGAAAGGTAGTCAACCTTCATGGGTCTACAGACATCTGAATGAACCAATTTTAGGATGTCCATAGCTCTCCTTCCTTCATGTACGAACAGACTTCTATGTTCCTTATCTTTTTGACATGCCTATCACAAGTATTAGTCTGGACTTGTAACTTTGAGACCAGTCACAAGTTTTCTCATGTCATAGAGACTCCTCATATTTAGATGATACATGCGTTTATGCTAGAGATGATTCTCACCTTCGGATGCATTCAGTACACTATCATAGTTATTGATCATTTCTGCTTTTTGATACAATTTGCCTTGCCTTGGTGCAATAGTCAACAGTTTGTTTAATCCATGCTTGTGACCATTGCGTTTCCATCGAATAGGACTCGTATTTCAAGATCTGTTATCCTCAATACAGAGAGTAGGTCTCTCCTCAATGTAGGTACATAGAGCACTCCTTGTAGCTCTATATGTCTTGACATTGTAAGGAACTGAAGAGTTCGGATGCCTTCGACATCATGTCTTCCATCCCCCAGTATCACTGCTCTTGGGTTGTCCAGTGTCTAGTAGCTCAATAGGACATTCTTGTTGCAGGTGATATGAGTGTAAGTTGTGGACTCTTCATCGGCAGTTGTGAATGCATTGTCGTTCTTGTCACCATTCTTAGATGATTCTGTGACATTCGCCTTTTCTCCTTTGTGCTTTCATTTGGGATTAAACTAGCAATCGTATGCTGAATGCCCCTTTTTCTTGCAATGAGTGTAGGGTATAGTAGAATTAGACCAGTATGGCCCGCCAACTTGTGACAATGATCATAGGTAGAAGTATCTTTGGTGTTGTTACCCTTCGTTGAAGACTTCATTTGAGTCTAATCAATCTTGGGTTTGTTTTTATTCTTCTTCTTTCCCCTTTGAAAAAAGGGCCTTTTCATGTTCTCCATTTGTTTCTCCTTCATCTCTAATCAATCTTTCATCTGCTACAAGATTGACTGCTCTTTCGAATGTCATCTCAGGTAAACTTAAGATGAGCATTTTCAGTGGCTGATAAGATGAGAGGAGTGATTTCATAAAGTACATCAGAGGCTGGGGTGTTGGGATTTGATGCTCTTGTTCAGATGCAGATAGCTACGCAAAGATTATCTTAATCTTTTGTACATGTTGATCCAGCCCGTTTCCATCCCATCACAACTTTCTATAGCTGATTGTGGAGGTGCATGACTGATGCTGTTGTCCTCACTTCGTACTTTTGCTTTAGTTTTTCCCACAACATAGCTACTTTGGCAGTTTTCAATCTACGTGAGGATATCTGTGAAGGATTTTAAATCATTCAAGATCCAATCCATGTCCCTGATCTTTGGTTACAATAAGGAGCAAACCAACAATCCTGCCAATGTAGAAAAATCAGCATCTACATACAAAATGAGATGCAAACTCTTAAGAGATACTGATCAAACATGAACCAAAACATAGAATATGGTTGATGTCCATACAATTACAGTACATTACTATATTTCACACGTGTGAAACCAAAAATAGCAATAAATGATCATTCTATACATAGAATTGCAAGATAACATCATGAGAGTGCACCAATGCGTAGTAGAACCCAAAGAAAACCATGTATAATGATGAAATGAGAGAGAGAAGAGAGAAGATGTGTCTCTCCACGAGTTACATCCTTTTATAGTAGGTCCAAACCCTATTTGGCCACTTGGCTTTCCCTCCAAAATGATAACTCTACTATTTTTGAGACTAGATTCAATGTACCCAAAGTTCAAATTTGAATCTCTGTCAAACTCAACTACCAACTTTCCCACACTTTCAAAAGGTGTTTATTAAATGTATTTTAAACTAATATAACTTCAGAAAGTTTATCTCTAAGTCTAAAATGAGTTTTGGCCTCATATTGACAATCTATCAAAATATAACTAAACTAGACTAAACTTGTTGAAATCTCTCACACTCCCTCTTCAACTAGTTTTGGCATGGTTTTAACCATACTACTTTGATCCAACTTTAGAATGATCTCCATTTTTAAGTATAGATCTCCTTTCTAAGGTTCTAAAGTATCTTTCATAATTGATATAGAGAATAGTGTCCAAATTGGATGCTTCACTATTTCTGACATCAATTTTACACATCAAGATATAACTAGAATATGAAGAACCAAACAAAATGTGAATGAAATGATTCTTCCATGTTTCAAACTATGAACTCTTTGGAAAATAACAGCAACCAAACTATAAATGTGAGTGATGATCATTTGTTTGCTTGTCTCATCCAACTTTGTCCTTTCTTGATATGTCTCTACCATAAAACTCCATGAATGAGCCTCCATCTCCATCTTGCCACAAGATATCATCAAACCATGAAAATCCATGAGTAGGTGAGTACATCAATGATGCAAATCCAGCACCACATGACTCCATAAACCAAGTGGGTTTCAGTAGTCCATCTTCAAGGTCTACTTGACACAAGAAAATGACCATGAATTCACCAAAAATTGACAATCTCCAAGTATTGGCAGTAAGTAGCTCAACACTTGAGAACTTAGCCATGAATGAGTGACATAATGAACCTCCAATAGCTTCATTTCCATCAGCAAAACCAACCAAGAATGCTAGTACAACTCCAACAATAAGATATTGCAAGACAATGTAGCTAGTTTGTCCATATCTTGACAATTTGCACACATCCACATGAAAAAGCTCAAACATGAAATAGAACAAGTAAAGTAAACTTGAACAACACTTCCCTGATTCTCCTTTGACTTTACTTGAGTTTAAAGACTTCTGAAAAAACATATCCAAATTTTCTTTTGTGTTGTTGAAGCCCTTTGAGACCAACCTCTTGATCTTCCTCTTGACCATCAAACTCATTGAACAAAATTTGTTTTCCAAATCCATTACTTGCTTTTACAGCATGAAAAACCATGAGAACCAATATCCATTTGCATAGCATCATCTATACAAGACAATTCTCCAAAACATGTGAGTAAAGCAAAGTGAGTTGCTTCCACTTGCTTACCATCAGACTTGAACCTCTGGAAATACTCCCTCTCAAACATATGTTCTAGATCCAACAAGATTTCATCAATGCTTGATCTTGATCTTCCATAAAGGTTAGTGAAAACAATGTCATTGGTGGCACCATCATAAATCAAAAGATAGATTCCAAACTTTCCATACAACATGAAGTAGAGTAGGTGAAGATGAGTATCAAACCTAATAAATCCAGCCTTCCTGAGTCCATAACAAACCTCAATAAGCTCACCAATGAGATCTCCCTTGCCTTGAAGAAATTGCCTCTTGATTTGCCCCATGTAGTCTTCTCCAGCCAACCTTTTGCCATCTCGATCATGAGTGATCAATTCACAATCATAAAATCCTTTGAGTTGATGAAGAGATGTGAGATCCATGCCTTGGATCTTCCCGAGAACCAATCTTCCATTGCTCTTTCCTTCATAAGACTCCCTCTTAATGATTGCATCATAAGAAGTAGAAACCTCAAAGACATTAGAAGCCATGAAAAAAATGATTAGTACCTTCAACATAAGGATGATTGAAGTACTCTCTTTTTTCAGACAAGAACTTCTATTCAATGTTTTAGGTAATGACTCATATGATAATGATTCTTCCTCACTATCATTCACAATGACATCATTAAAAGTACATCCTAGTTTGAACTCTTCACGTACTTCTCTTCTTCTTGACTTGCGACTATCTCCCTCACCAAGTCTCTTGATAGAACCATTTGATCTACTCTCTTTATGAAGACATGTGACTCCACTTGTTGAAAAAATGACTTTCTTGGACTCATCACAAAAGAATGTAGAAGAACCACCTCCTTCATGCATGCACCTAGCAACATCTTTTTCCATATGATCAAAGAAATCATTAGCAACAACCTTTTTCAAGAAAGAACCTTCACCATCTCCTCCATTGATGAAGTTAGCTCTTTCCTTACCTTTTGCATGCTTGCACTTGCCATGAAGGACCATCATTATTCTCAAGACTAGCCAACTTAGCACAAAGATGAACATCTCCAAGAAGCATATTAGATCTTGACCTAGATCTAGCACAAGGAAGCTTTTTAGACTTTGCATAAGATCCACCAATCTTATTGATGCTAAAAGAAAACTTTGGAAAGTTGAACCAATCTCCTTTTCCATTCCATCTTTTTTGTTAAAAGCATCAGGCTTGAAAAGTCTACCTTGTCTATTGCCCCTAGTAACCAAGATTTTTTCCTTTGTAATGAAACAAGCATCACCACCAAACTTTACCATGTATCATTTCTCTATCATTTGACCAACACTTAGCAAATTCTTTGAAAGTGAAGGAATGTAAAGAACACCATCAAGTCTTGCTTTCCTATTAGTAGAGAGACAAATAGGAATTGAACCAATACCTTCAATCACACACTCACCACCATTGGCCATGTGAATTTCTTCCTTGGCTCCATCATAAGTGACCAAAGAAGTAAATAACTCCTTGTGACTAGTCATGTGTGAACTAGCTCCACTATCAATCCACCATGAATCTTTGTCACCTTCACTTGATATTGGACTTGAAGAACACATCAAAAGAGAATCACCACCACCTAGATCCTCATCATTAGTAGTAAATTGATTTGCTTGCTACCTTTATCTCTTTGCTTATTCAAACATTCATTTGCAAAATGCCCTTTGATTCCACAATAAAAGCATTTTAACTTTGACTTATCTTTCTTTTTGCCAAACGAGGAAGTCTCACCTTGATCTTGCCCTTTAGACCACTTGCCTTCGCCTTTGCCCTTGAACTTGCCTTTGATGGACATAGCCTCCTCTTCATAATGAGATGTTGATGTAGATCCACCTCCTCTTGATTGAAGCCTATACTCCTCATTCACCAAGATATATTACAAATCCACAATACTTGGCAAAGTCTTTTGAATAGCAAAACTTTGAACAAGATTAGCATGATCATTCAACAAGCCATTAAGTATAACTTGAGCAAGTTCTACCTCCTTAATGCTTTCACCAACACATGCTAAATCATCATTGAATGCTTTAACCCTCAGAACAAAAGCATGAGTACTCTATTTCTTCTTTTGAAAACTTTGAAGGATTTTCCTCCTAAGAGTAATCACTCTTGATGTAGACTTGGTTTCATAAGGCTTCTTTGAAGCTTCCCAAGCCTCCAAGGATGATGTGTACTTACCAATCTCCTTGAGAAGTTCATTGGTAACATTCATCTTAATTATGTGTAGAGCCCTTTTGGCCCTCTTATCATGCTCATTTGATCTTTTTGAGTTGTTGGTCTCTCCTTCACACCTACAACAATATCCAAAACATCATTCTTCTCAAGAAGTGATTCCACCCTCAGTTTCCACAATGAATACTTACTTGAGGTAAGCCTATCATTGCCTTCCAACATGAATCCACCACTTGTAGCCATGTTGAAGTGACCTGATCTTCTTCTTTCAACCTGTTCCAATGCATAAAGCACTCTCTTTAATGTCAACAAATAAACTCAAGAAGAAATCACAAAGATATGGAACCTCACAAATCTATTCTAGCACTTCTAACTAGAAAATCAGCACATAGAATAGTGAAATCTTGATCGACCTCTATACTCAATCTAATGATTCTTGCCACTTTCTAAGATTGAAACACACTCAAATGAAGTTCAGTAACCTCACAAACTAGAGATCCAATCAAAATTAGGGTTTTGACAAAATCACAGAAAATTGAATATCTCAAATTCTACATGCAATTTCTAAAAACTTCATATATATTTTTGTAGCCTCCAATGAGACCTTCCTAATTGGCTAATTCCAGTAAACCAAGTGTGAAATTGGAATTGATCAAGTATATAAAGCTATATTGAGTTTTGACCTACAAAAGATCAATTCTACACATGCAAAAATGGAGATTTTTGAGTAGAAATCAATCTAGCATGCTCTAGCATTGGTAACTCCTCCAAATATTTGATAAATGTGGTTGATCCCTTCATAACCTGAAACACAAGAGCTCTGATACCATGTGAAGGATTTTAGATCATTCAAGATCCAATCCATGTCCCTGATTTTTGGTTACAATAGGGAGCAAATCAACAATCTTGCCAATGTAGAAAAATCAGCATCTACATACAAAATGAGATGCAAACTCTCAGAGATATTGATCAAACATGAACCAAAACATAAAATATGGTTGATATTTGTAGAATTATAGTACCCTACTATATTTCACATGTGTGGAACCAAAAATAACAATAAATGATCATTCTATACATAGAATTGCAAGATAACATCATGAGAGTGCACCAATGAGTAGTAGAACACAAAGAAAATCATGTATAATGATGAAATGAGAGAGAGAAGAGAGAAGATGTGTCTCTCCATGAGTTACCTCCTTTTATAGTAGGTCTAAACCCTATTTGGCCACTTGGCTTTCCCTCCAAAATGATAACCCTACTATCTTTTAGAGTAGATTCAATGTACCCAAAGTTCAAATTTGAATCTCTCTCAAACTCGACTACCAACTTTCCCACACTTTCAAAAAGTGTTTATTGAATGCATTTTAAACTAATATAACTTCAAAAAGTTTATCTCTAATTCTAAAATGAGTTTTGACCTCATATTGACAATCTATCAAAATATGACTAAACTAGACTAAACTTGTTGAAATCTCTCACAATATCTTCGTTTATGGAGGCTTCATTGTGTGTTCATCCTTCCTTACCCATTTCACCCTTTTTGGATCTCCCTTTGGAGGTTCTGTCTCTGAGTGATTAGTCATTGGCCATATTACCTCACCTTTTAGAACTGTCTTTATCTTGAACTTCCATATGCTATAGTTTGAGCCATCAAGATTGATCGTGATCTTTGCCCTAATTGTAGTAGCCATATTGTATTTAATAAACCTGCTCTGATACCATACTAGGATTTGCGTTGCGGAAGCGCATTGTGTGATGTGCGAAATTGCAAGAACTAGATAAGCTAATACTTATCACAGACAATGCAACAATCAATCAAATACATGCATCACAGAAAACACTATTGGAAGAACAAAATATCTTTTGTATTTTCTTCTCTTTGAGTGAGTGGCCTGACGCTCCTCTTACAACTTTCTCCTCTTTTTTTCTCTCTATTCTTTTGATTTCTCTACTATATTTATATTCCACTAATGGAAATTATAATCCTCATCCATTGTTTATCCAGTTCTGCGCATTTTCCCATGTCTTTACATAGTCTGCAAATTTACAAGTGTTTTTACACAGTTTGCAAAAATACACGGAGTTTGACAACAGTGTCACATTTTTCGTATTTTTGCCTGTCAGGAATTGCAAGTAAATATGCAGAGTCGCATTTTTTGCATTTTTCAAAGTGCCTCAAATGTTAAGGAAATGACTCTGGAAAAGTGTGGGGCTACTCCAATATTAAGAAAATGAGATTTTATGACACTGTCGTCTTTTTCGCAAACAGCCGACACTGTCATTTTTTTGCGACACTATCGCCTGTGGCAGTTTTAGTTCATTTCTACAGAGTGACAATTTTAGTTCATTTATGTAGACAGACTGTTTACTGCCAATTTTCACCGCCTATCATCAATCAATTTCTGAGAAGGAACTGGATGAATGGCAACGAACACCAGCTGTTGACAGATCCCCTGCTCCAGAGGACCTGTTGTTTTATCGTTTCTCTGGTTCTTTCTTGCCACTTCTTCAGAACCATTTATGCATGTTACCAAGCTTAAAGGCATTCATTAGATGTCTTCTTGATTTAACAATGCCAACCCAGGCGGAAGGGACAGAGTGTCGTTGTAGTAAATTTCTTTTTGTCCTGCCTGTCAGAGGACTACTCAAGGACGTCACTCTTGAATGCACTTACATTCTACATAGAGATGCAAGCCAAGAATGCTCATTCACATATCAGCATGCTAATCAATGAACGTTCTACAAATTTTACAGCTACCTACTCTTAAAACGAACTGAAACAAAGCCTGCAATACATTAACACTAAGATACACTTGCATAAATTGACAAAACAAGAAACAAGAAACTAATCTACAATATATTAGAGGTCCAAGAATCAAGAAACCAACCAGTCTATTGATTCTTGGACATCCCAAGAACATCAAGAACTGGACTGTCAGAGAATATGCAAGAATCACACCACAGATCCAGCCTATTTAGTTTACCTGAATGTTGGTTCCTACATTAATCCACAAGAAAGCAAGAAAGCTAATCCACTCTACAAAAGCAGCAAATCTAATCCACTCTACAGTCCACAACCACACACAAAAAGAGAGAAGGGCAAGATCATAAATGCATCACTTAAGAAACAACCATGATCAAGGAGCTCAAGGGTTGCACCAAACTCGTGAAGGCTCTTCTCATTTCAGCATGGAGTTGATATAGTTCACAAAAAGCTCCTCTTCACAAAGAGGGAGTCTCTTAAATAAGCAAGAGAGCTCCTTAGGTGGCATCCTAGTGGAATTTCCACATTTCACAAATTACAAGTGGAATAATGCTCTCCACTAGAGATCACCATCAAAAGGTGGCTCACCTTACTTTCTTTAAGAGGGGTCTACTTGCATTTATTACATTTGCCTAGAAATACTAGTTCCTACATGGTCATTCCATCTTCCGGGATTTACCATGAGGCTTACACAGTTCTTGCATTTCTTTCCTAGCTAGTATTTCTCGGCTCTCATACTCGGCTCTCAGTCTTCATTAGTCTCGTCTTCTCAGAGACCTCCTTGGTCTAAGGTGAGAGGTGCCCTTGAGTTGCTCTGTTCGAGTATCTTGGGGATTCGTCAGAATCAGCCAACATCAACCCACCCCTAATGTGTTGCAGGACCCACTGCAGCTCACATTGGATGATGTCGCTCCGCTTTTGCATTGGTGTCTTCGAATGGTACTTGGAAAAGCATAGATCTTCATTCGCTTACATAAAACCAAGTGCTTATTGTCGTCGGTCTGTAACACAAAAACTACTTTTTTTTTTTCAAATTGTCGCAGTTTAACCAGAATGTCTTATTGCTGCAATTGGTTGACATTCTCAAAATTGGAGAGCTCTTAGCAGCTTCACAACTTGCATGCTCAAGTGCTTTCCATGTGTCTCCTTGTTTTGTCACTTGTATCTACCATTGACGGTTTCATCTTTAGTTTCTTGGCATGTACTAATTTCTGGGAGGCCTGTATCCTCCATTCGCTTCTAGGTGTTTCCGTGGTTCTTCTCTCAGTTGACGTTCCAGTCTCAAGGAAAACCTTTGATCTGCAGGTTGCACAAACTTTGATTATCAGTCTCAAGGGGATGGATTCATCAAAAACTGGTGGTAGGAACAGATTTGGATGGACGGTTTGATAACGGTGAGGAAACATGATGAAGGCTTGGTAAAAGAATGAAGGAACTGATAGTTCTACAGTTGCAGCCTTGGACTCTTGCAATGTCGAGCTTTGACCACCACTTGCTGGGTGAAGAGCTCACTTTATTTGCAGGTTCATAGTTGTCTTCATCTTTTTTTCTCTTTTCTGCAGCTCTTTCTTTTGATCCGTTACTTTTGGATCTCTTTGGCTTCATAGGAGGGGATTCAACTATCATTGCTCCGGAGAGTTTCTTTTGGTCAAGGTTGATTTGACTCATCTATTGCTTAAGTTTTGTCCTTTCCTCCTCAGCTTCTTGGATCTTTCTCTTTATTTGTTTTGGTTACTTTGTCTGCTTCTTAGATCTTCGTTTGGCTGATCATCCATTGTAGGTGGCAGTTGGTCTTCACAAGACATTTGCAATGATCTATCAACTGCTTCGGTAAGACTATCAAGAATGGGGATTTCTCAGAAGAACAATAAACTGGTGATAAACAAACAGATGGAAGGAAGGGTGGTGGTGGTGACATTGGTAGATGGTGTGGACGATAGGCATGAGGATGGGTGTAGAGGTATGGCAAGAGGTTGGTTGAAGAAGGAGACTGATTTTCCAATGCTTGTGTTTCCCTTTCTGAAGGATCTTCATCGTGGCTGAGGTACTTCTTCTGATTGATTCTCTTTGGACTACCCATCTGTCTTCTTAGCCTTGTCGTTTTCATATTTGACTTGTGACCTTGGCTATCGATCTTGCTGGTATTGTTGCTTGGCAGCGTAACTGCTCCAGTGGATCCAAGCAGATCCACTCTCTCCCCCCCCCCCAAAAAAAAAAAATCTGCTAATGGGAATGTTGTTGTGGGTAACTGTTCATATTCAAGATTGGATCGGTGTTTGGAACACATAGTTGAAACACGTTGAACATGCGACTAGACTAAAGATTGAACAAATTTTTAGCTAAATTTGTTTCGATCTTGCTGTAGTTGACTTGAAGATTGATATGGCAATGAGATGCAGGAATCAACTCTGTCTGTACATGGATTTCTGATATTTCTCAGAAAATTCTAAACTGCTGTACAAGGTAATCTGAAGATGGATAGATGAATGAAAATGTGTTCTGGAGATGCTCTACAGAAGACTCTCGTGCAGTGTTACAGAGAGTTAGTACTGTATAGCACTTGTCGAACAAAACTTGCATTCATCAACATTCATAAGTCACCTTGATAGTTGGAATAGTTCATTTGTTTTGTAGAGTAATGATACGTACTCTGATATGCCCTTGTCAAAACAAGGCAGGGTTGATGACACAAAAATCTACCATTTGTGATAGCAGATATTGTAAGATATAGCTTGAGATGCAGGTATGGGTGAGGTACTATGTCCCGAGAACTTCTCTGAACAAGAGATTCAGAAACCGAATCTCTAACTGGATTTCTGAATTCTAGATATTATGTATTGGCACATTGGAAATCTTATCAGCATGTGGAAAGACAAATAGATTTGAGTTTGTAGAAAGGGAGAAAACTGTCAATTCCCTATGAAGGTTGCTCTTGGTTGGGCATTGTAGCAGATGACAGAATATCGGTTTCACTTTCTTTCGACAAGGACTCATTTCAGATTGTCTTTTTGCATTATGGTGCTGGTGTATTGGGCGGCAAGGTAGAAGTTTGCAAGAAACTTCTCGATTGAACAGTAGGTTTAACTGTCGGTTGCTACGGTGCTCATGTGGTTGTCGTGAAGATCCTATTGTGATTCATAACTGATGTGACAGGCAGGTAGGATCTTGGTCAGTTGTTTTGGATGGTCTTTGAAACTGTGTTTCCTGATACAGTCGGGACACTCAGGATGGTACTGGACAATCAACCATGAAGTGGTTGGTTTCATCGCAGATAAAACATCTGGTGTGCAATGGCCCTTGTATAACGGCGTAGCCATCTTGTATGGCTAATGGTTCTGGACTTGTTGATGGATATTCATGATAAGGCAAGGCATTTCCAGATTGTGATGGGTGTTCTCCATATTGTTGAACTGTATGTGCTTGGATAGGTCGATATGAAGGACAAGCATTAACAGAATGCATAGCCCGGCAGTGTGGGCACCATATTGTTTGTCGTCTATAAGGTACATGTGCAGGGTTTGGCTGATCAGACATACTGCTTTGGATAGACTTCAAGGTAGTTTGAAACTCATTGGTGAGTTTCTCCATCTATAGTTGATGTTGCTTATTAAGCAACTCCAACTGTGATTTCCAAAGCTGATCTCGGGTGTTCTCGATCGGCGTTGACTCATGGACAAGAGCACGGGGTTCTCACCTTTCCCTAGATTCATCAACATCTGATTCTTCGTCTTCTTCCTTGATGACATCAGACATAGCTAACTTTAGACTCTTGTATTCATCATTGGATTTAAGCTTGTGTCTAATCCAGCTTGGAAGGCCAACTAAAAACCAGATGATGAGCATCTGTTCGGAGGGCTGTTCGGTGTTTGAAACGCTCGATATAGTCTCATACGCGTTCGTCTTTTGTCATCTTGATGTTACTCAATTTGACAAAAGGGCTCTCTACCAAGCGAAAGGGCTTAAAACGTTTGATAAAGGACTCTTTCAAAATTGACCAATCTATCTTTTTGTCATGATCAAGGTTGAAAAACCAATCACGTGCTTTAGCGATCATGGTCATCGAAAACAATTGGACCATAGCATCGGAAGATGTTTCACCATATACATCACATGCATTCTCAAATATTTGCAAAAATCTTTGAGGGTCCGAACTACCATCAAACTTTGGTAGATCTAGCTTGGGTGTACATCTTTCAAGATGAGCTCCGTGGGTAGCAGAAATTCCATTAGTGTTAGTTCTGACTCGGGAGGGGTCAGTGCCATAAAAACGGGGTCATGCACGTGAAGAGTCGGCTCTATCAGGTTCTTGTCCATTGAACATGTTTGTGGATGGCTCTTGGAGTTCGGTTCTCATTCTGTAGGACCTATGACGTCTGATTTGTTCAGCTTCAGGGGACCTGATCTCGTATGGATAATCGTCTGGGACTTCAGGATTGTTTTGTTGGTCCATTGGGTACCAGTGAGTTTTTTTTATTGTGGTTTGGATTTTCTGAGTTTTTTGTGTTTTTGGAAGTTTTTGTTTTTGTTTTTGCTTTTTTTTTTTTTTTTTTTGGGAGGGGGGGTTGCGGTCCCTACGGTTTACGGTTTACAGTTATGGGGGTGTGGGTGATTGCGGTTGTGGTGGTCTGTTGCGAGCAGGGGCGGCCGAGTGTGATCGTAGGGCCGTAGTATGCGGCTTGTTGCGATTGCTAGGATGGACAAGTGGGATGGGATGGTTGGACTGTAGTGCGCTTGTAGGGCAGTGTGATCGTTCTTGGGCAGATGGTGGTGAAATGTTGTGAAGGTGGCTGAGGGTAGCCTTATGGCGGTGTAATTGCGGTTGGATGCTGCTGTGACGGGATGTGTCTGTGTGTTGCGGTTGTGGCGGTCGATGGCAGTCAATTGCGGTGCCTGGCGGAAGCAGGTATGGAAGTGGTTTGCGGGGGTTATGGTGGAGTTGGTGATTACGGGATATGGGAGCGGTTGTGGTGATTGCGGCTGCAATGGATTGTGGCGGTATGAACGGTAGGGTGCGGTGTCAACGGTGCTGTACGAATGTGAGTAAAGGATGGTCGATTGGCGGTTGGAGGTGACGAAGGTAGGCGTAGGGTGAGTGCAAGGGTGCGATGAGATGCGATGGAGTGTGGTCTCGACGGGTGAGGGTAGGTGTTGTTGTGTATTGCGGTTGGTTACGTCTGTGGATGAATGGGTGACATGCGGTTACAACGACGAAGTGCGGGTGGATAGGGAGCTGGTCCGTCAGTTGAGATTTGAGCAACTTCCTTCGATTAAGAGCAAATAACTCACTCCGGTTGAGTTTTGAGCTGAGTGCTCCGGTTGAGATCTGAACTGAGTGCTCCGGCTGAGATCTGAGCAAGGTGAGCAGGGTGCTCCTGTTGAGATCTGAACAAAGTGCTCCAGTTGAGATTGCACTGAGGCCTCCGGTTGAGATTTGACAGAATGGAAGGAGTGTGAAGGTCTGGAGGAGAGGAAGAGAGATATGTTTGTAGATGGTTGTGATGGGATGGTACGTGGTTGCGATGTTGTGGTGGTGCGTAGTGTCGAGTGTATGCGGGTGATGCTACGATGATCGTTGCAGGTCGAAGTTGGTGGATTGCAATCTAATGCGGTGTGGTGCTGTTATGATGGAAGGCGGGCGCAATCGGGTGTGGTTGCGATGGATTTCGGTCTACGACTTTTCATGGAAGTGTGCACAACGGTGTAATGGGGTATTTCATGAGGCGAGTGCTTGCGGTGTTATGCGGATGCGTGCGGTGTTGGCGGTGTTTATGGTGGGTGAATGCAATGCGGCTTGTTGTAATGAAGGTGGCCTAGGGTAGCCGTAGGGCGAATGAGGGCGGCCTGTATACGGGTGCGACGGGCGATGGTGGTTGTGTGGGGCGGAAACGGGTGGGGGTGGAGTTCGGGTATTGTAGTGAGGGTGTCCGATGGTAGTCGTAGGGTCGTTTGATTACGGTGTGATGCGGTTGCAATGGGCGAGGGCAGGTGTGTGGAGTGTGTGATGGAATGGAGATGAAGTGTAATGTCATAATGTGGAATGTGATTTGTGATGGTAGTGAATATTGTGATGGAACGCGACAGTGGTTATGTGATATGGTCGTGGCTGTTCAGATCAGATAGAATCTCTTTGGCTAAGATTGAAGCGTGAGCTCCAGCGAGCTGGAGCTCCGGTTGAGAATTGAGCTAGATGCTCCGGTTGAGATCTGAAGCGGTGCTTCGGTTGAGATCTGAGCTGGAGCTCCGGTTGAGATCTGAAGCGGTGCTTCGGTTGAGAGCTAAAGAGAGCTCCGGTTGAGATTTTAGCGTCGGGCTTCGTTTGAGATTTCAGCGTTGGGCTTCGGTTGAGATTTCAACGTTGGGCTTCAGTTGAGATCTGATGAGGCCCTCCAGTTGAGATTTCAAGAGGTGCACCAATTGAGATGGGAGCTGTGCTCCGGTTGAGGTTCGAAGCTTGGGCTCCGGTTGAGATTTCAGCATGCGGAACGGGAGGAGTGTGAGCTTGAATAGAATTGAATCCAGTCAGATTTGTTTAAAAAATTGGAATGTTGTTGTAGATATCTGAGCATGGACAGAGTTGCGGGTTTCTGATGTAGAAGGTGCTGGAGTTCAATGGGCAACGACGCCAAATGTTGACAGATCCCCTGCTCCAAAGGACCTGTTGTTTTGTCGTTTCTCTGGTTCTTTCTTGCCACTTCTTCAGAACTGTTTCTGCTTGTTACCAGGCTTAAAGACATTCATTAGATGTCTTCTTGATTTAACAATGCCAACCCAGGCAGATGGGACAAAGTGTCATTATAGTATATTTCTTTTTGTCCTGCCTGTCAGAGGACTACTCAGGGATGTCAGTCTTGAATGCACTTACATTCTACATAGAGATGCAAGCCAAGAATGCTCATTCACAGATCAGCATGCAAACCAATGAATGTTCTACGGATTCTACAGCTACCTACTCTTAAAACGAATTGAAACAGAGCCTTCAATACATTAACACTAAGCTACACTTGCATAAATTGACAAAACAAGAAACAAGAAACTAATCTACAGCATATTAGAGGTCCAAGAATCAAGAAACCAACCAGTCAGCATGGAGTTGATACAATTCACAAAAAGCTCCTCTTCACAAAGAGGGAGTCTCTTAAATAAGCAAGAGAGCTCCTTAGGTGGCATCCTAGTGGAATTTCCACATTTCACAAATTACAAGTGGAATAATGCTCTCCACTAGAGGTCACCATCAAAAGGTGGCTCACCTTACTTTCTTTAAGAGGGGTCTACTTGTATTTATTACATTTGCCTAGAAATACTAGCTCTTACATGGTCATTCCATCTTTCGGGATTCACCATGAGGCTTACATAGTTCTTGCATGTCTTTCTAGCTAGTATTTCTCGGCTCTCAGTCTTCATTAGTCTCGTCTTCTCAGAGACCTCCTCGGCCTAAGGTGAGAGGTGCCCTTGAGTTGCTCTGTCCAAGTATCTTGGGGATTCGTCGGAATCAGCCAACATCAGCCAACTGGCAATTGCATTTGATGACCTAATTACTTAGTATAAAAAAAATCAGTTGTTCATACATCTCTTTTCAAGTTCAGAAGCAATGAATCAACGTTGTGAATTGTGAAGGAGTTGAGTGTTATTACACGACGCTTTCTGTGCTCTTATCAAACAGAATCATTCACAATCGAAAAGTATTGTTGTTAGCTCTCTATCAAGCTTTCAAGCTTGAACTCTCTTGAGCATTCTAGTTTAGTCTTTTAGATATTTATTCTAGAGTTGTTATTTTGCTATTGCTTATCAGCAGAGCTGCTTATTTTCATACTTATTCTCAGCTACTCATAGACAACTTAGAGTGCACGGTTTCTATCTGCTATTGTTTTGTGCTCATTAGCATTTGATTTTGTTTTTCTGAATCAATACTATCTTCTTATTGCGTTCAGTATATGTCAATGCATCTTTGTATTGCTTTTGTAACTGAAACAAATTGCTTGAGAATTCAATACTTTATGTTTGGCTACGTAATCACTTAGTATCTAGCGACTTCAAAGTTAGTTGCGTGATTTTCATCACTACCGCTTTGTTTAATATTTGATAGGTGTAGTCATGCATTGGAAGTAGGAAGTTTTCGCATTACATTATCTATCCTGTTTCCGACATGGTATCAGAGCGTTGATTCTTCTTCAGGACCTAATACTATTTCGATATCAGAATGAAAGCTCTAATACTTGATATCTTTCGCGATATCAAATTGATATTATATTCTTCAGTTCCTTTCATCGTTTCAGTATCAGAGAATTGATTTCATGTTGTTGGCATTACTACATCTTAGAATCATCAATTGACAAACTAAGTTTCATATGGATTCTCAAAGTAAAGCTGGTCTTATTACAGACAAGCTGAATGGATCCAATTATCATTTGTGAAAATTTAAGATGAAGACCTTGCTAATCACCAATGAGTTATGGAATGTTGTTACAGGTACAGAAGTAAAACTTGAAGACGACACAAAAGACTCAAAGTAAAAATCGAATGATGGTAAAGCTTTCGCGCTTATTATCCTCAATATATCAGATACACAGATTGGAAACATAGCTAAAGCTAAAACTTCAAAAGATGTTTGGGACATCCTGAACTCACTATATGACGTGAGAGATGTAACTACTAGGTTACATCTATGAAGAAAATTCTTCACATTCAAGATGTCTAATGGTGATTCTCTTCAGAGTCACGTTATCCAGTTTAAGAATCTCTTGCAATAGATGGCCGATGTCAGATCAGTCATAAATGATCAAGACGCAATTATGACATTGCTTTCAAGCTTGCCCTCTACATATGAGAACTAGGTGATGATCATATCGACACACTCAGATTTAACTCTTACTAGAGTTATCATTATGTTGCTACAAGAAGACAATCGAAGAAGTCAAGACACTTTGTCTACTTCCTCCTCTCAGGCTCTATATGTCAACAAAGGCTCTAAGCGATAGAAGCAGAAAAGCTCCAAGAAGGTTGCAACGAATCAAACGCTGACTCAAAGTCAAGTACAATTATCAAATCCACAGTTGAAGAAGAAGATGTTTTGCAAGTATTGTAAGCGCAATAACCATGAGATCAAGGATTGCCGAATTCTCCAAGCGAAGAATGCAGCCAAGCAACCTGATCAACAAGCAAACACAGTTTCATCATCTCTCCAAGTTGAAGTGGACGAAGGCGCATTCATGATCAAAGACCAAAGCGCATTTTTTGATGATTCATGGTTTCTTGATTCTGGAGCAACTCAACACATGACCAATCAATGTGAGATTTTCAACTCCTACACGTCTTATAGCACGAAGAAATTTGTTCATCTTGGTGACAATAGTACTCACACTATTGAAAGTGAAGGTCCTGTATGATTGTGATTCCAGCATGATCAATTCAAACTACTAACAAAGGTCTTACATGTTCCTAAATTCTCTACAAATATGTTATCAGTAAGTAGAATTACAGATTTAGGTCATAAGGTAGAATTTGAATCTGGTCAGTGCAAAATTATTGATAGAAGTAATAAGATCCTTGCACTCATCAAGAGACAGAGTTACTTATATAGATTGGCACATTGTTATCCTGAGTCTAGTCAAGCCTTGAAAACCTCAGTTCTAGTCAATAAAGCATTACTATGGCATCATCGCTTAGGACATTTGAATTATGCATCTGTTTTGAGCATGTCTAGACAATCCATGATTCTTGATCTCGACTATCCTTTTGGTAAGGTCGATCTTGATGGGGCAAGGGAGATAGAAGAACGTGAACGGATAAGAGAGCAGGAATATTGCGGAATAGCTCTCCCATTCTAATCTACTGCTAAATGCAAAAACAGTCTAATAGATAGATTATGCTAAATGTAATCACAGCTTTAAGTGTTCTAATTGCCCAACAGGATCTTAGAAATTAATTCATACTCTGAAACAAGAGTACAGTCCACTGAAGATATTAGAGATGGTTTGTATGTGGTACTATTGAAATCAGATATAACGTGAAGTATAATTCTGAAATAAATGGAAGAGCAATATGATAATGTGAGTTTCTCGAGTGTCAAAGACAGCCATCGTCTGATCAGAAACTGAGGAGTTGTAGACGTCTGTGTTTTGATCAGAGTGAGTAAACAAGCACGATCAAACAACAATGAAAGTACATTCAATCACAACATGCATTCATCTACGTTGTACATAGATAAAAGCAAGCTGCTGTTATATTACACTGAAGCACAATACAAAATAGCAATTACAACAAAAATGACGGCGTAATTGGGATGTCAATAATGTGTCTCATGGACAAAACAACCACTAATCTGTGTTTGGATGATCTATTTATAGATTTCATCCGTGTATCAATTACATTAAATGCTTGTCACCTAATTAGGAAAGCCGTTGTACTTGGAAGTATATGGCTTTTGTGACAATTGTACACAATATATATACGGTCAATAATTTAGCATCGTTGATGCTAACGAGGATGTCGCAAATTTTCTCACTTCACATTTTATGTGAAGTGGTTTTCTCTCACTTCGCAAATTTTGAGAAGTGACTGGGAGCGTTCCTCGTTCAAAATAGACGACCTTCGGCATTTTTCTCTCTCTTCGAGATTTTGGAAAAAAGTTGAAGGTGCCTTTGAAACACTTTAACTTACAAAAATAGATGACATTCGAAAATTTCCTCTCTGTTTGCATTTTTTGAGAAAATGCGAAAAAGCCAAAGGTCTTAATAACAGTTAAACTTTTGAATTGCACAAGTTTATACTTTTGAACTATGCAAGTGTCGCATTTCAGGGAAATGCAAAACAGCCGAAGCTGTTGAAAACATAGTTCATTTCTGCAGACTATCACGACACTTAGAGTATTTTTGCAGACTGTCGCAAAATTAATGTATTTCTGTAGACTTGTTCTAAATGCTAATTGTGTGGAAGTCCTTGAAGATGGCCAAGTCTTCAATGACTTCAAATTATTTAACTTAAAATCTAAACTTGAAATTATGACAACAGTCCCCCTTAAGGTCACGGTTGGTGCCTTTGGTATTTTCGTCAAGTTCAGCATGTTGAAGAACTTCTGGTGCTTGATCCTGGGAAGCGCTTTGGTGAAGATGTCTGCGACCATTTCTGTTGTGGAGTAGTATTGAAGGATCGCTTGTCCTGAGAAAACTTTCTCCCGAATGAAATGATACTAGATTTCTATGTGTTTGGATTTGCCATGAAATTTGGGATTCAGTGACAGTGAAATATAGCTCAAGTTGTCACACAGAATGGTGGTAGCATTAAACTGAGTGTGATGTAAGTCATGAAATAATAACCTGATCCATACAACTTCTTTTGAAGCTTGACATGCTGCGATGTACTCTGCCTCTGTTGAAGAAAGCGCAACTGGTGACTTCCACAAAATTGGTCCCCCTGCCAGATAGAAATAGAACCCGGAGGTAGATTTTCTAGTAGAGACTGTTCCTCCCTGAGCAATCATACTCTTGAAGTGGAGTTCAAAGCTAGGTAATGTACAAATGTACAGATGTCGTTGTACACTATTTCATGACCAAGTACGCATTTAGAGCTAAGCTAGTCTTGTAAAAATGGATTAGTTAAAACGATTCTTGTAAGAAACAAGAATGGTGTGTATAAATACACTTTCAGCTCTCATTTAACAGTGTGCAAGAGAGCCGAAGATTTAGCATTTCTGTCACACCCCTTTTTGGTTGTAATATATATTGTTGCCCTTCCTCTATCACAAGCATTTGATGTAATATACAAGCAACACTTTTTCATCATTTGTGTTTAACGTAGGTGTCTGTGTGTTGTGATTTGATTACAATACTTTACTTGCTTGTTTTGCTCGTTCACTCAATCTAATAGATCACAGATGTCTCTGACTCCTCTACATCTGTTCAGGCCTTCTCTGACGCTTGAGGAACAAGCACAATTTTTTTGCACCATTATTCTTCATTCCACATTGAACTTTCTGATTCATACAGATTGACAATAACTCAAAAAAACTCTTTGGTGGATTTGTTTCAACCGGTCCTATATCAAAATGAGAGCTCTTCCACACTAAAATTTGTTCTCTCCCGTTTCAGATCGAACAAGTGGTACCAGAGCATTCTGTTCTATCCTACTACTGTTTCAATTCTTCAATTGGTATCAGATCCCAGTTAAATAAACCAAGAGCTTATTCTATTTTTTCGATTACTGCCAGCATGTCTCTTACTAATAACACTTCATCTTTTTCATTCAACAAAGTTAGAGTCATTGATAGATTCAACCATTCTAACTTCTACATCTGGATGTTAAAACTCTGGATGATGCTGATAGATAGAAATATTTGGGATGTTGTAGATGGGTCCAAAAGACATTGATATTGAAATAGCTAAGGCATGGAAGATCAAGGATCAGAAGGCCCTAGCATCGATCACGCTGAATTTGGCCGACTCCCAAATATCCGACGTTACCACATGCAAGTCCTCTAGGGAAGCACTGGACTTGTTATCAAATCTGTATAAGACTCAAGATGTAACCACAAGGTTGCACCTTAGAAGGAAGTTCTTTACTCTTATAATGTCTAATTCAACAGCCATCACTTCTCACATCAATAGTCTTAAATCTTTACTAGATCAATTGTCAGCTGTAGGATGTGCTATTCAAGATGATGATGCTATAATGACCTTGCTTTCTTCTTTACCAAAGTCGTATGAGTACTTTGTTGTGATGATCTCCACCGAACCTAACCTAAGTTTTCAAAAGCTCATCGATCATCTTCTTCAAGAAGAAATACAGAGAAAGACCAGTGATCTGTCCGTCAAAGATAAATCCCTGGCTCTGTACACCAAGAAGAAAATAACTTCAAGGGCAAGAACCAAGTGCAAAAGCAACAACTGTAGCAAAAGCCTCAAACTCAATCAGAGGGCAACGCATCATGCAAGAAACTCTTTTGCAGATACTGTAAGAGAGTAAATCACGACATCAAGGAGTGTCGTACCCGCATCTACAATGAGGCAAAGAAATAGCAACACCAACAGCTGAAATCTACCAACGCGGCAAAATTTAAGGAGCTTATATCTTATGATGACAACCATTTCAATTGTTAATGGCTTACAATAGTAACAACAAAGACTACGATTGCTGGCATCTAGACAATGGCACTACCCAACACATGACTCCCCCAAGGGAGTGGTTTACTGAATATGAAGCTTATACTAGAGAACAACTCATCTACCTTGGAGACTCAAGCACCATTCACATTGAAGGCAAAGGGACTGTAAAGATTCTATTCAAGAACACTCTTTTTGTCTCTATTCTGAACATTCTTCATGTACCTCAGCTATCTAAGAACATGTTATCAATTTCTAAGATAACTGATGGGGGCTACATTGTCATTTTCTCCTTTGAACAATGTACAATCTTTGACAAGGATACTACTCTGAGTACCTACACTAGAGTCAAAAATTTATATGTACTATCTGATTCAGTTGCATTAGCTAGTACTTCAAATGATTATGTAAACAATCGAGCTTTACTGTGGCATGGTCAATTTGGACATGTGAATACAAGATCACTTTCTTACATGCGTTGTAATAATTTAGTTGATGGATTGTATTTCTCTCTTTCATTAGATAGAAAATCTTTTTTCTGTGAATCTTGCATTTATGACAAACACTCTAGAAGTAGATTTCCTAGAACACATTCCATAAAGACAAAACATATATTAGATCTTGTACATAATGATCTTTGTGGTCCAATGCCAACTCCATTCTTAGGAGATGCAATCTATTTCATCACCTTTATAGATCCATCTCAACCAAAGCCATCTGTTCCATCTCGACCGATGCCATCCCGTTCCATCTCAACCAAAGCCATGAGTCACATCTTGACCGAGCCGAAGCCACCCTTCTCCCTGTCTCAAATCTCAACCGACGCATTTTTTCTAGCACATTGTTTTTTTTAGTTTTTTACAATGTCTTCCTACTAGAGTTCCAATTCCGATGACCCCGATGCTAATAAGATCGACATCTAGCTATGCAAATTGGATATTACCGAGATGCAGACCTGGTAACAACAGGAAATTTTTTTTTTCAAGGCAATTGAGTTCCAAATCCCTGTCCTGACTAGGTATCAGAGTCCGTACCTGCTACACATGGCATACGTCAACTATAATGCTACTGCAAGGTCGTGCCAACTCATAGTTCCCCCTGTCAGGAACTATGTCTATAGTATATCTTTTGCAGCGGCTGACTTGCAACCCTTCGGGTTCCCTCGTGGACCAAATGTTGTTACCAGGAGGCTCCAGAAGATTGAATAAACAGCTTATTTCAAGTATATAGATCCCTTAGTGGACAAATGGAAGAATAAAGACGGGTACTGCATTGAGGCAATCAATGATCAACAACTAGCGGCAACATGTGCATACTTGACCAGGTGCACACAACGACCAAGAACAAAGGTGTTGCGGGTACCCATGTCTTTATTCCACATGATGGCAGATTCACAACTACATGCCCAAAACCTTTATGATTGGACACAGTTTGCTTCGAACTGCCTTCATGACTGTGTAAAAAATAAGCAGTTGATAACAGTTCTGGAATACCTCATGACTGATATTACACTCCATCAGGTACAAAATGGGCCCAGACTTCAACAACACCTACAAGTTGCCGACAAAGCTTTGGACATTCCTATAGGATCCAAAAAGTCCAAGCATTCATGCTCACAGGCTACTTCACCATGAGGGCTTCCACCCAAAAGGACAAACACTAGTATTATTCTACTGGTACACAAGCCATAAAGCTCTCAACCAGATCCACAAGCAACAACATCATCGGCAGCTCAACAGGCCGACACCTCTAAGGCCCAGTTGCCAAACACAAGGCATCAACGCATTCACAGAAAGCTTCAGGCCAGCATGAAATCACCAGATGGCACAGAATCTCAAGAATCCAATTCTGATGATGGGAACTCATCCTCCCAAGCAGCCTCTCAACAACACTCATCACCCTCACACATCATCGACGAGGGTGATGGAGCAACTACATCATTGGCAGCAACAGACATGGGCACAACCCTAGTCGTACCACTAGATCCCACCCTTGTTGATTACCGTGCCAACATCGCCAACTTCACCAACGACACATTCTTTTGGGGGGGGGAGGGAGTGGGGAGTCCCATTTTCCAAGACACAGGAGCGGCCCAACAGTCACAAGACCAACAACCACAGGCCCAACAAGTCCATACCTTGGCCACATCACAATATTTTGATGTTGCGGACCTGATGGAGATCATTGATGATGAACCGAAAAAAGCAGATCAGTTAGGAGAAAGTCTGATCCCTCCACTAACCACCACAACAACAACCACCATTACTACTAATATTGTTTCTCCACTCCCTTCACCTCCATCTTCATTCCTCCACAACATTTATTTTTTGGATTAGCTTCACCATCTCACACCTCTAATCAGTACCCAACCATCACTAACCTTGAGAAGCTCTCTGAAGCAGCTAAGCGCTCGATGATCGGCCTATCTGAAACAATCTACCACATGCGTTGGTTGATAAGCCAGCACCAAGTGCTCGAGAATAAGATCCAGTACTAGATCCAAGAGATCGCACAAAAACAGAAGTTGGCCAAAGAAAAAGAAAAGGAAACAGATGAAATCAGATCCGTGATGGTTGGACAGAAGATCACATTGGAAGAGGTCCAGTAACAACTGAAGCACCAGATGGCCCAGATCGACCAAACATGAGATGGATCGTTGGGTGCAATGACAGTTGGTGCCCCTCTAATTAAGCTCGAGGACATACAGTTCTAGGCCCCACAGGCCACAGCCATCCGGATGGAGAAATATGTGTGGCTGATCCAGGAACGAGAAGCCGAGAAGAGAAATTTTGAAAATATTGTGGCCAAGCAGGAAAAGGTCATCCTTGAGTCCCAGAAGCAGCTAGAAGATACGACAAAGGCCCTGCAACAAGTCTTGGACAAGGTGAACCAATTGTGGGACACGTCATGCAAGGCCCAAGCAAGTGCTTCCACAAAGAAACCACGGGACGATGATGGAGATGATGGTGCGGACAATAAGGATAGGCAAACCCGGATATCAGACGATAGCTCGGGATCGGGTAGCTAGAGAGCCAAAGTTACTTACAGAGCTTTTTCCCTCCTCCCTCGGACTTCTAACCTCTCTTCTTATTTTATTTTTAATTTTTTTGAAACATTTATTCTCACTTACCCTGTTTCTTCATCTTCCTTCTCTCCACCACCTCCTAGCAGATTATTGGGCCCATCTAAAAGTCCAGCTGACACATACAAGGCACGACGAGACGAGTTCCTACAACAACTTCACTCCCCTGACGCGATGTACGATTTGTTAAACCCATTCCCTCCTAAACTTGTCATCCCTATGCCTCACTCTCCTGATCACTCCATCCCCAGCCTTCCAGAAACTAACACTAACATCGGGGGTGATGAGACTTCCTGGTAGATCCATCGGAAACAAGAAGATTCTCATCCAGGAAAGACACGGACGTAGTTGAGCCATCTACGAGTGAGCGGACAAAGGAAAAGGATATGGGCACTAAGGCCCTAGATGACTACCCAAGGCCACCACAATGATGTAGGGCAACTTCTCCTACCAGGCCAAGGGGTAAGATGGCCCAATACCAAAGAGTCAAAAAAATTTGAAAGAAAATATTCTCCCAACATGAGGGGAGGCAGAGAGGAGATCGATCAAAGCCACCAGGGCTGAGATCATTGCGGCACTGCAACTGCAACCGAAATGGTGGAGCAAGGTCTTAAAAGATAGCAGGCAGCTGCAAGAGTATCTGAGGGCACCGACATGAAAACGAATTGATCCTTTCTATATGCCACTCAAACAGAAAAATTTGGCCTGCAGAGAAGCCACGAGTTAAATTGGTAAACTGGCTGGTGATTCCAGTAATTTCAGACAAAATCTCCCTAGATGACCTGAGGCTACAGTTGTTGGATTTTGGACATAAATACAAGACTAGTGCCGATCTATGCGTGCAAGAAAGCGTCGAATATTGCCGATCAATGGCCTTTCTAATGCAGCAAGAATGTTTTTGGGATCATGGTTTTGATCCAATAAGGATGAATCCCAACGTAGCCCTCCAGTCAGAGGAAGACCATGAGATGATGGCCCAACTTTACTACAAAGCGGCCTTCATGTCATCACGATATGTCACTATGATAGAAGACTGGCAGGAAATGGGCTTCATTGAAAAGATACGAGAGTACTTGGGGCCACTAAACTATGGACGTAAGCTCTGCTGTCAAGTGTTTGAAGCCCTAAGGTGAAAAATGAACGAGCGGAAACATACAACAAGGCGACAAGGCGAGCAGGTCTTGCAAGAGGTTCTCAAGAGGGCTAGAATGTAGTGGCCATTGAGAAAGCGGAGCAGTTTTGCGGATAATAAGCACCTGGTTTTACGGAAGCGAATGTAGATCCACGCTTTTCCAAGTGCTAAGCAGAATGACATCACATGTGTTGTAGTGGGTCCTGCAATAGATTAGGGGTGGATAATGTTAGCGGATTCCGGGGAATATCCAGATGCCGAGTCAAGCTGAAGGCCTGTACAGAGTATCTCTCACCCATGACCGAGGAGGTCTCAGAATGAGGAGAGCAGAAGAAGCTGAGAGCCGATCATGAGAGCCGAGGATTACTAGCTAAGATGATAGTTATTTTCTATGTGAGCCTACATGGTGTATCCCAGAGAAGGAACGACCATGTAGGAGCTAGTAATATTTCCTAGGCAATGTAAATAAGTGTGGACCCCCTTAAATAATCTAGAGTGAGCCACCTTTTGATGGTGAACTCTAGTGGAAGGGCTATTTTCCACATGTAATTTCTAAATCAGTGGAATTGCCACTTGGGCTCCACATGGGTAGCCCTCTTGATTATTTAAGGGGCCCCCTCTCTCGTGAGGGAGCTTTTGATTGTATTGTCATTTCTCTTGATTGAATAAAGAAGATCTTTTACGAGTTCTTGGCAATTGAGAAGCTCCTTGTTCATGGCTAACTTCTTGAGTGAAATTCCTATGAACATGTTCTGATTTCTTTTGTGATTGTGGATTAATTAGATTTTTTGCTTACTTTTTTGCTTTGTAAAATGTAGAAATGGATTAATTCCTTGTTTTGTAGTTTTAGCATGTAGATAAACTATAGAGGCTGAGATTGTGGGTCTGATCTTGCAAATTCACTAACAATCATGTCCTTGATTGTTCTTGGGTATTTCAAATATCAAAAAATGGTGTTTCTTGATTCTTGGGTTGCTAGAATGTTGTTAGGAAGTTAGCTTTCTTGAGAGTAATATAGCTCATTCCGCTGCGCATGAATACTTTTCATTGGAGTTCGTTTCTCGTTCGAGTTTCGAGTTCGCTTCTTTTCGTGTTCGTTTATTTTCGAGCTATTTTCGTTTCTCACACTCACACACCCTCTTTCTCCAACATGGTATCAGAGCTATTTTCGTAGCCTGATAAGCTTCCACAATACAAGACTCTACCGGCCGATAGAGTAATTGTCTTCTTGTTTTGTAATCCAGTACCAGATTTTCATACTTAGGTCACTGATAGTTTTTTCTATTACTTAGACTAATCTTCCGCATGGATTCCCAAGAGAAATCCAGTCCTATCATGGACAAGCTTGATGGAGCAAATTACCATTTGTGAAAATTTAAGATGAAAACTGTACTAATGTCTAAAGAATTGTATGATGTTGTTATAGGTGCAGAAGGGAAACCCGAAACAGACGACGCAACAATCGCCAAATGGAAGCTGAAGGACGGAAAGACTTTCACGTTGATCATCCTCAACATTATGGATACCCAGATCGGCCATGTATCCAAGGCCCAGACATCCAAAGAAGTCTGAGACATCTTGAGCACACTATATGAAGTGCGAGATATAGCTTCCAAACTACATCTCAGGAAGAAATTTTACTCCCCCAAGATGGCGAATGGTGATTCCCTACATAATCACATCAACCAATTCAAGAACCTACTGAAGCAAATGGCCGCTGTCGGATTTGTCATAGACGATGAAGATGCAGTGATGCAACTGCTTACAAGCTTGCCAAGCTCATACGACAGCTGGGTGATGATTATCACGACACATCTAGAACTAACTCTTTCGAGAGTCATTACTATGTTGTTGTAGAAAGACATGCGGAGGAACGAAGCCTCAAGTTCCTCAACTTATTCTCATGCCTTGTACACCAACAAGAGCACGACTAAGTAGAAGAAGAAGAAAGGCTCAAAGCAAACAAAGCAAGACCAGAAACTAGCACAACGCAAAGAACAATCGAATCCGCAGACGAAGAAGAAGCTGTTCTGCAGATACTAGAAGCGAAACAATCACAAAATTAAAGTCTACCGGATACTGCAAGCAAAGAACAACATCAAGGGGCAGTCGAACCAAGTGGAAAATGCAGCTATAGATGCTCCACAGCCTATTCAAGAAGCGGATCATGATGGCTTCATGGCCAGCCATCAAGGAGCACCCGGCAACAGTTCTTGGTTCTAAGATTCTGGTGCCACTCAGCATATGACCAGTCTCATTGGTTGTTTCGAGTCCTATACACCTTACAGTACCAATAAATATGTTCACCTTGGCGACAATAGCACACAAGCAATTAAAGATGAAGGTACTGTGAGATTGAACTTTGAAAATGATCAATATAAGCTACTCTCTAAAGTCCTGTATGTACCAAATTTATCTACGAATCTGCTCTCTGTAAGCAGAAGCACAGATTCAGGACATAGAGTAAAATTTGAATGTGATCAGTGCAAAGTAGTTGATAGGACAGACAAGATCCTAGCACTCAAAAAGAGACATGGATACTTGTATAAATTAAGTCATTGCTTTTCTGCCTCTTGTCAGACGCTTAGTACTTCTATTCATGTAAATAAAAGTTTACTTTGACATTATGGACTTGGTCACTTGAATCATGCTGCTATACAACAAATGTCTAGACAATCTATTGTTCTTGATCTCGACTATCCTCGTGATAAAGTCGAGTTACCTGTCTGTCAAGACTGTCTAGTTGGTAAACAGACTAAGAAACTATTTAAATGAAGTCATCACCATATTGCTAGAGGATTGTTAGACATTGTACATTAAGACATTTGTGGCCCGATGAAAAATCCTTCACTGAAGGATGCAAAGCATTTTATAACTTTTATTGATGAATTTTCTAGAAGGACTATGGTGTACTTTATAAAGAAAAAATTATAAGCCTCCAACTGCTTCAGAATCTTCAAGGAGTGTGCAAAACAAGAGACTGGAAGGACGATCAAGGCCCTAAGGTCAGACAATGGTGGAGAATATATCTTTACCAAGTTTAAGGAGTACTCCAAAGCCAAGGCATTGAGCAACAATTCATCACTCTTGACAGTCCTCAATCTAATGGCTTAGCCGAGAGGAAGAATTGTACCTTGTTGAATTAGCCAAATGTATGCTAGCGCATGCATCGCTGTCCAAGAGATTCTGGGTTGAAGCTGTCTCCACTGCAGCTTACATCCAAAACAGATGTTCAACCAAGGCCCTCTCAAGCAAGACACCCCATGAGGTGTGGACAGGCTCTAAGCCTTCTGTGAAGAACCTAAGAGTGTTCGGATGCGTTGCTTGCACGCAGTTTCCAAAAGACACGAGGAAGAAATTGGACTTCCAAGGCCTCAAGACCATCCTAATTGGATATACTTCATCTGATAATACATACAAGCTGTATGATCTTGATACCCAACAAATCTTGTACAGTCGGGATACAGTCTTTATCAAGGATCAGTTCGTCGACATCAAAGGCAAGGATATTGCTCTAGGAGAACCTTCATCACCTACCATTGACACGACAATCTGAACTTCTGGCTCAGGTCTATCCATTGTTGACCCACTTTTTGATAGCAAATCAGACGAAGACATTGTTACTACCCAACAACAAGTCCCAAGAGTGGTTCATCAGTCAATTCCACCCAGAAGATCAACCCGAGTCCGCACACAGCCTACAAGGTATACTCCTGAGTCTACATGTCTCTTGATACAGGAACTGACGACAGTCAAAGAGGCACTCAACCAATCAGAATCTGATCTCTGGAGAGAAGCTATGGATAGAGAGTATTCCTCTCTAATCAAGAACCAGACATGGTCACTAGTCGAAGATCCTATTGGCTGCAGGTATTATTGATTGCAAATGGATCTTTAAAATCAAATATAATGCCCAAGGAGCAATTGATCGCAGAAAGGCAAGACTGGTAGCACGAGGATTTACTCAGATCCTTACGTCAACAATAGTGAGACTTTCAGTCCGGTAGTCAAGCATTCGTCGATCCGAGCCCTCCTATGTTATGTTGCAGCTGCCGACCTCGCAGTGCATAAACTTGATGTACAAATAGCTTATCTGAATGGAGTTATACAAGAAGACATCTACATAATCCAAGCCGAAGGATATGTTCTGAAAGGTATGGAGAATCATGTCTGTAAACTCCATAAAACACTCTACGGCTTGAAACAGTCTGCCAGAGTTTGGTTTCAGAGGATCAACACAATCCTCATTGGACAAGGTTTTAAACCAATCACTACTGATTGCAACGTCTATTCCAATTCAGTGCAACAATCCTTCATTATCATCACCTTATATGTGGATGATACGTTGTTTTTCAACAACAATACCAATTTGGTCATGGATTCTAAGCAAATGCTGTTTTCAGAGTTAGATATGACTGATCTGGATGAAGCTTACTTCTGTCTGGGCATTCAAATTCATAGAGACAGAACGAGATGACTGATTTATATCACTCAACAAATGTATCTTCACAATGTTATTAACAGATAGAACATATACAATTTAATGAGTTGTAAATTAGCTCACTCACCGATGGATCCAGGACTGCATTTGTCAAAGGACCAATGTCCCCAGACCCTCTTTTGTAGTAACCTCACTGTGGAGTCTCATGATCTCACATTATCCAAGTTTTGTCATATATTGTAAAAAAATTTCAATTTCTATATATGTAAATGTGCTATAGTGCCTAAATTCATGTAAAGGCCTAATTGCACCTTGTAAATTCATATTTAGAATAGAAGTTGCGACGTTTCATAAGAGATGCAATAGCAGTTCAGAACCGACATTTTGACGATTCATAAATGACGTTGAGACTGAAGAACGTTCCTATAAGGACATCACTATGTGCTATTGTACTGACGCTATGCAGAACTGAGTATCAGTAGAGATTGAAGAGCAAGTTTCTATAGCTTGACATTCTTTCCCTCTGCTATCTTTCATAGAATTACTTCTTATCATTTGTGCGAATACACGCTGTATGATCTGTGATTGATTGTGATACTGTTCTGTTTGCGTCACACACATTTCTCACGTCTTACTGAATTTCAGTTACTCTAACATGGATTTTCAGGCGACACCAGCAAGTAACAATTCTGACTAATGGGTGCAGGGAATTAGCTGAAGCTGTTAAGCATAACGTTTAGCAGAACTTCCTTCAATTCTGAATGAGCTATGTGTTCAGATAATGAGATTGTTTGATGTTTTGTTTTGTTTGCTTCCTGCGATAAGAACTGACACTCTGTTTGATTAAGAAGAATCTTTAGCCAATGCGATTCTGCTTGATGAATCTATTTTCTAGTTGTTGTTTATTCTAACTGTTTACCTGATGTCTGAAGAGCTTGAAAGATAAAGTAATCTTTACAAACAGGCGAAAAATGCAACACTACATTTTTACATGCATTTTATGACAGGCAAAAATTGCAAAAAATGCGACACTGCATTTTTACATGCATTTTATGACAGGCGACACTTGCCTAAAATGTGACACTGCATTTTTACATGCACTTTATGACAGGCAAAAACTGCGACACTGCATTTTTACACGCAATTTATGATAGGTGACACTTGCTTTTAAAAAATGTGACACTTGCCTTTAAAAGGTCGACGGTTGCCTTTAGGTAAGGACAAGGCCAAAGGCCAAAGGGTCTCACGATTTTCGCATTTTCACCAACGTTAATTTTTGGCGAAGGCCGACGTCGTAGCCTCTTCATGCTCGTTCTATGCATTGTGTTATCAAATTTGACAACAATAGCAGCCACCCACGATCTCCTACAGACGGCACAACTACTTTTGTACCTTCTTCATCTGCACACCTGTAAAATTCATGTATATAGTGAATACCACCTCGGTATTCAGATAAGTAGACAAATAAACAGAAAATTAGAGAACAAGCACAATAAGCGATATTCGCAAGCTTGTTTTTGTAATTGAGAGACAGACATTGTAGATGCCTTCGCGTATTTATTCTTTTTTCCTTTAAGACAGATTGTTAGTAATAGGTTCATAACCTTTACAGTTTGTGATTAGCTAAGCTGAATACTATCCCCAAAATTGTTGGAACACACAATTTGGGATATTACTATGAAGATAAGGAAGAGGGAACATTGTTGGAACATACAATGTTGATGCCATACTGATACTTGTACTTAAGTGGTTTTAAAGAACGAAAATTGAGGAAATATACTATGAACTAATATGGAGATATTGGGAAATAAGGATGGTATGTCTATTACTATAAATTGTTGGAACTTTCATGAAATTCCTGAACATGGTCGTAGAAGTATACTCAATTTTCTATCAAAATTATATTATCAAGAATCAATCATCCATATATATATTAACATTGAGTACACACTAGAAGAAGAGTGATGGGCTACTGTAGAGAGTGAGATTTGTGAAACTGATACTGAATTGTTATCCGAAGGTAGCTATTCTATTTTAGCCTCGTCACATTTATGAAGAGTTTGGAACTCTCTTCTATATAAAATACGATGTATCCTATAAAGATTCAGGATTGATTGATAGAGAATCATCGATACTCGCGTAAAGTGAGATCTGATACTTGATTTTGCTGATTTACCCCTGTGAAAAGTACAGTACTAAGGACCATAAATGGATCTTTGAATGATCCACAAGGTGATTGTATGCTTGTTAAACAATCTATCAGAACCTAGTCATCAGAAAACAAGATCTAGTTTAGCAGCTTGATAGGAAACAAGTAGAGACAATCAAAGCATTGATCAATAAGTGTAATCCAACTCCACACGTGTGGAAATAAGGCTGTAGTACGGCCTGTAGACAGTGTTTACAAAGTGCCAAAGCTGGGTTTCATTGGAAATCAAGAGTAATCACCATACAATGAGAGTAAACTCGAGTTTCTCCTTGAGGCTCCAAAAAGTTTCTATCTTCTCACTATGGAGAATGGGAATACATAGTAAAACACACTTCCTTTGCTAAGTTAGGTGAAAATCTAGCATGTAATAAGGAAGTAGACTCCACTTTCTTTCCCTAATGTGAAAATCCTAGCCTAGATCCAAGAGTCATGCTTGGTAGGTGCATGGTAGGTACAAATCTCATCATAAATCATGGTCTAGAACCTACAAAGTAGGAATCACTACCAAATGGACACAACCACTCCCCTTGACTCGTGGTAACCTAATTTAGGTGTGTATGTACAAGTAGCACTTTGGCCATTCAAGTAACCAATAAACAATATTGACCAAATGTACAATATTCTCCATCGCTAGATTTGCCAATGTAGGCAATTTTTCACAACCCCTTTGAACATTTCTAGTTAGTTCAATCCCTTGCTAGAAAATAGTTTAGCATTGGTGCGTTTGTCGGGAGTGTGGATTTGATAAGGAAAAAAAAAAATTGCATATGGGCATTCTCTTTATTCCCCCCCGTGAAACTATAAATGAAGTATTGGCGTTATTCAGATTAAAGGTCAAAGCGACACCTTTAATTGGGTTAACATATCTATCACTTTATCATAGACTGCAAAAATATAGCATGGGCAATACAGAATGGAATTTGAGTCTGTATGATGATATGAATACTATAAGAGAAATTATTCAAGGACTCTAGATTTGAATAAGTATTCAATAGAGATAATCTGAGACTTACTTACAAACTAGAGTGGATAAATTCCAGAGCGGAATACAACGCCTGTTATGGGGAGAATTAATAGGCATAGTAAATGGATGACTAAACCAACTACACAAGAGGAATTACAAATTTTATTAGGTTCAGTAGGGTATTATAGAAAGTTTATTTCTAACTTTACAGAAATTATTAAACCATTGCTGAACTAAGTAAAAGCTAAAGTTACAGTGAATTGGACCTCTAAAAATGACTTAGCATTTTTTATGATTCAACAAGCTATACTTAACAGTTAAATTGGACTCGAAAAAGATAGGTACCCCAAGTGATAACCCTTGGAAAGGGCTATTGGAACAATTATCATTAATTGTTGCATTTAGTCCATGCACTTTGAGAAGAGTCATACGTGATTCCCGACGATTACAAACAGAGATCGATCAAAAATCCCTTTTTGATGTAGGGGAAGAATTATTTGTATCTCTTGAAAATTTTGACATTGAATCTAAACCTGGAACACTAGAAGGAGTACCAAAATTACAGGATCATAATATAGAGCTAGGTGTTGAGACACCTCTTGAGGAGATACCATCTTTGATAGATAACCCAATTGCATCATCTGATAATAATCACAACATGGTGGGTCGACAAACCGAACCATTGGTGGTTCCTGATAATGTAGAACCTCTACCTAAGTTACGTGGGACAACACCTGAATTTACCGAGGCACCTTATGAAGATGCAGAGAGACACATCAATGCTTTATGGACAGCTTGCTTTATAAGCAGGATAACCAACCCATATCATGAGATGATGTTCTTTGCTATTACTTTGACTGGTACAGCAAGAAATTGGTATCAGAGTTCACAACGAAATTCTATAGCTACCATTGAGGAATTCCATAAACAATTTTTAGTGGAGTTCAGGCTAACTCGAAATATGGATGAACTAATATTCACATTATCCACAATACCACAAGATCCGGGGGAGAATATTAGACCATATACGAGACGAGTGAGTGAGTGAGTTAGCCAGACAAGCCGCTATATTAGTAAAAATTGAACCTGAATTATTATTATCGTTTTATCTGAGAGGATTAAAAAGGGATATACAATTGGCTGTGAGACAATTGGCTCCATCTGATCTAGAAGGAGCAATACAAAAGGCCATATTAATAGAGGAAGCACAATTGACTACAGATAGGGCTAGAGATCTGTCAAAAGGTATGAGCTCAATGGATAAGGCTTATGATTGGACAAGGGCAAATTTTCCTCCAATGTTGTCAGGTAATAGACAACTCTATGATGTAACCCCTCTTCAGTCTCAAAACCCCTATAGAGATGTTGATAATGCTAAGGAGAGCTTTCAAGTGTATGACAGAGTTCCACACAATCAGCTTGCACTACCATCTAATACACCAAATCAGGTGCAATTAGTTGAGCCAAATTATGAAAGTGTTGGATCTAATAATGGTATTGAGGATGTTAAAGAAATGTTGAAAGGATATATGGATATTATGAGTGGACAATTTACATCTCTAGCATCTGATGTACATTTTTTAAAGTGACAACAGAATGTGATAGTACAACGAAAAACCTTTTAGTGACAATATAATCCCAGAGGTAGTCTGTTGTTATTGTAAGGGGCCTTGTTTTAACCGAAATTGTCCTAATACTGTTTGTAATTATTGTAAAAAAAATAGGCCATTTGGAAGATGGATGTTGGGTACGACGTAAAGCCTTGAATGAAAGAACTAATTTACCAGGACCAATAAATCATCGTTCACAAATGCACGAATAAATAATACTCCTGAACCTGCTCAAATATTACAGAGAGATGATAGACGAGAATTGAAAGGAAAAGCTAAAGTTAGTGATCAAGGATCACCAATGAATTTTATAGAAAAAGCTAATCCATTAATGGGCAGGAGAAAGGAATCTGTGTTGGTAGTCACTAGAAGTAAGTTTAATAAAGGTCTACCAAAGAGTGATTTGACCAAACAAATTAAAAAACCGATATCAAAGAATAGGGTAACATTTCATGAACCTCTACAGGAAGAACTTGAGAATCTGGCGGAAGTAGATGAATTGAAAGATAGCACAGAGACTCCTAATTCAGATCATGAAAAACAAGGAGAGACTTCTAGAATACGTTAGACCCCTGGTTCGTAAAAGAAGAAATCATTCTAAAAACAATGTGGAAGGGAGGGCTATGAGAGTAGTGCCAATCCCTTTGCAAAAAGCATTGGATAATTTAAGTTTGGATGTTAACTTTTGGAAATTATTAAAACTCTCACCAATCGTACGATGATATGTGAAGAAAATGATGAAACCCTCTTATGGTTTAGATCCTACACACATACTCCTGAATTGGGCAATGTGAGTGCAAAAAATTTAGATCGGTATTGTCCAAAAGTAGATGTTATAATAGATGGATTGGTGGTACAAGGAGCCATAGTGGATGCAGGAGCTGCCGTAAATATTATCAGTCTAGAACTAATTAACAGGTTAGGATTCACTATAGCACCCTCAAATACTACAATATTAAAATTGGCAAACAATTCAGTTAGTAAGCCAGAAGGAATATTACATGACATACCCTTGACAGTAGGAGGAAGGACCATCAAAGTTGATTTACATGTGATATGTATGTATGAGAATATAAGAGGATATTCTCTTTTATTAGGAAGGCCCTGGTTACGGTTGAGTGATTGTACTATTGATATACCAACATGAGTATTTATTTTTGGGAGAGGAAAAGAACTGGTAGTACTAGATGCTTATCCAGGGACTCCTTTATCGGAACGTGCTCCAATACCATCATCTGAATGGGAAGAGATTTCTACAGAAGATTCCTCTTCAACTACAAGTGAAGAGGATTCTCAATATGGTGAAGTTCTAGAAGTTGAATGGAATACTCCTGAAGATTCACCTTCAAAAGTAAGAGATGCAGATATATGTTTAATCAATTTGGGTACAGATGGACATCCTAAACACATAAAGGTGGGAGCTAATTTAAATATAACTAAGAAGCAACAATATGAAAATATTTGTAGAAAATACCAACATGTGTTTGCATGGGATTATATAGATTTGAAAGGGATACCCCCCGAAAAAGTGGTACACACGATACCGTTAAAAGAAGATACAAAACCAGTAAGACAGAAACAACGAAGATTACCTTATAATCTTAAAGCGGGAGTTTATAAAGAATTAGAGCGACTACGTCAAGCGGGTTTAATATTTATTGTACAAAACACGGAATGGTGTTCACCAATAGTGCCCAGACCTAAGAAAAATTCTACACAAATTAGGATTTGTGTAGATTATAAACAATTAAATAAACACACGATTAAAGATTATTATCCATTGCCATTTATTGATCAAGTTCTTGATGAATTAGCCGGAAGAGAAAGATATTCATTTATGGATTGTTTTGTGGGCTACAATCAGATTGCAATAAAAGAGGAAGATAAGTTGAAAACTACCTTTACTACTACATTCGGAGTTTTTGCATATCACATGATGCCATTTGGGTTATCGAATGCCCCTGGTACATATCAGAGATTTATGAATGAACAATTTGAAGATATACTTGATGAAAATCTTAAAATTTTCATCGATGATCTATGTGGAGCCTCTTTTGTTAAAGATTATATGGCTATCTTGGAAAAATGTTTAAAGAAGTGTGAGATAACATGTGTTGCACTCAATGCTGGGAAATGTTTGTTTGGAGTGCCTTATGGTGTATTACTAGGTCATGTGATTAGTAGGAATGGTATATCTACTGATCCAGATAAGATAAAAATAATATTAAGCCTTAGTATTCCTGTTGAATTCACACATGTGGATTGTCCACAACATGTACTTGTGATCTCCTAAGGTGTGTAGATGCACCAAGATTAAGATTAGATTGAGATTCAAGATCAATCTTAGATCCTATGGTAAAAACGCACTACTACATGCATTCAATCACTTCCAACTCTCACTCACACGTATGGGAAGTATTCAAAATTTATTCTAAGTAAAAACAAGCTGCTCTCCTTGGGTAGAGAGAGAAAAACCATCACGAGCTCTCGGGTAGAGAGAGAAAGCCAGAAATCCAATAACACGCAAAATCCATATAATCACCAAATCAATTAGATCCAAAATGAGGAGTACAATGATACTAGTAGATCCATGAGCTACCACTATGCTTACTATGATTGGACCACACTTTTTCACCTCTTAGTCCTATTGGACCATTGATCCATGCACCTCTTAATTCTATTGGACTATATTCAAGCACACCTCAAATTCCTGTTGGACCACACATGCTTCCACCTCTAAATCCTATTGGACCTCTTAGAATTCATCAAACAAAGGCATTACACTTGTCTAAACTCTAATTGGCACGAGTTTAGTCTCTTACTCTATTTTGGCTTAATAGTGGCATTACAAGTGGAAATGCATAATTTGCCATCTATGCCAAATTTGTTCCTATCAACATCCTACACCTAGATGCTTGATGTAAAAAACGTAAGACCCCTATATCTAACATAGATAATTTTTTTCAATTCTTCACACTCCTCCTAAAAAATTATCTATGAAGATTTGAGCATTGATCTTAATATAACTCCAAGATTAGATCTATGCTTGATAAATGCACTTTTGCTCAAAGGCTTGGTGAGTAGATCGGCAATACAAGAGGACGAGTTGACATGCTCCAAATAGATTTCTCCTCCAATAAGCTTTTCTCTCACAAAATGGTGTGCCACTTCTATGTGCTTGCTTCTTGCATGAAATATGGGACTATCGGCAAGAGCTTGGGCCGAGATGTTATCACACTTGATCATTGGTAGATCATCAGCCAACTTGCTGTCTTTGGAGGAGCACAACGATTCCTAGTGTCAGGGCTGGCTGCATCACTGATAGGGAAGGCTAATCGGTGCCAATTCTGCCGTGGTCAGAGAGGGGCAGCCTGTTTCCAAAGTGAGAGAGTGAAGGGTGACTATCTGCGGTTCTGATCAGAAGCCACGTTGTTTCTTTGTTTGAGAGAGAGTCTACACAGTCTCCCTCGCGACCTGCATCTCTGGGAAGAGGACCCACGCTGGGCTCGACAAACATTTGGGTGCTCACAAGTGAAAACCTGAGATTTTAAGTGGAAGGAGAAGCAAGGGACCGATAACAGTGATTGAAGTGAAGATTGGCTGTCTGTTGACTGTCTGAAAATCCTTAACCTTTGGATACATCCTGGGAAGTTAAGGCAGAGTCTATCTAAGTCACTGAGGTAAGTTGTAACTTCAGACTGATATTAAAATTACACTTAAAGAACTTCTAATGGTTGTTCCGATTGTTGCACTAAACTTTATAATGACTCTACTTGGAAGCCTGTTTTTTAGACTTTATGAAGTTTACAGTCTGAAGGGCTTTTGAGTATAACTGAACTATATTTATCATTTCTAAACAGTGACAATTTGAAAAGCTCGTAAGTTTATCCACTGAAAGCAGTATTTATAGTTTTCAGATTTTATAATTCTGTGAGGCCGTTATATGATTTTGCATGAGGAAAATGATCTAAATCTTATAACGGCCATAACTTTTGCATTTTAAGTTGGATTTGAGTGAACCAACAAGCAAAAGTGAGGAGAATTATGTGATGAATTTACTTTTGTTGGAAGAAATAGTTTTTGAATGACTGATTGGAAGTTATTAAGCTATCAGGAATTTAATAAAGAACAAGTCGTAAATTCGGATATATAATAAGTCTTTATTATACCTATATCAGTGTGTTGGAACATACGAGCTGAATACTATCCCAAAAATTGTTGGAACACACAATTTGGGATATTACTGTGAAGATAAGAAAGAGGGAACATTGTTGGAACATACAATGTTGATGCCATACTGATTCTTGTACTTAAGTGGTTTTAAAGAACGAAAATTGAGGAAATATACTATGAACTAAGCCAGTACGCATTACACTCAAATCCTTCAGGATTCTCAAATATACCCAATCCCCCACTTGGAAGTCTCTCGGTGATCTTTTCAGCATAATGTCGGTCCCTATCCTGGGCACTCTGGACATTTTCATGTGCACTCTAGGCACTCTGGACATTTTCACGTGCAATCCGTAGCATTTCCTACATATCATGTAGGAAATTCGCTACTTTTTGAAACTTGATTGTTTGAGTCTCTACTGCAATGGGTGACCTAGGATCTATCCATACATAAGCATATACGGGCTATAACCGGTAGTCGAATGCTTACAACTGTTATAGACAAACTCGATCAATGGGAGATACTTCTTCCAATTAGTTGCCATCGAGAATTTTGATGAAAAATCTAATGCATGGGATATTTGGAAGTACATGCTAAGGTCTTCTAATCTTTGATCTTCCATGCCTTTGCTTGATCACCACCTTCTGGTTTCAGGTCAGAACCTTCTACTACATCTCAAAGATCTCTATCTATCAACATCATGCTTAACTTCCAGATGTAGAAGTTAGATCCATTGAACTTGTCAATGATTCTAGCTTCATTGGATGATGTAGACCAAGAGCTACTAATATGAGACATGTTAACAATAATACAAATAGAACAAACTTAATCTCTTGGTTTATTTGAACTGGGCTCTGATACCAATCTGATGGGGCAAGGGAGTATGGCGAACGCGAATGGAAAAGAGAGCAGGAATATTTGCGGAACAGCTCTCCCACTATAATGGGCTGCTAGATGCAGAAATAGTCTAATAGATTGTTTATGCTAAGTCTAATCACAGCTTAAGTGTTCTATTGCCCCAGGATCTTATGAATAAATTCATACTCACAAAAACAAACTGAGTACAGTCCACCGAAGAGATTAGAAATGGTTTGTGTGTGTGCTATTACTGAAATATGGATTTGATAAGAAGTTTACTTCTGAAATAGAAGAAAGAGCAGTATGATATCGCGAGTCCCTCAAGCGTCAAATACAACCATCGTCTGATCAAAAGTGAAGGAGTCATAGACGTTCGTGTTTTGATCAGAGCAAGTAAACAAGCGCGACCAAATAGCGATAAAGTGCATTCAATCACAACAAGCATTCATCTATGTGTTATACAAGGATAGAAAAGCATGCTGCTGCTATATTACACTGAAGCACAATAAAATAGCAATTACAACCAAATTGACGACGTAACTGGGAGGCTCAAAATCATTCGTCTCGTGGATGGAGCATCACGTAGAGTGTGTGTGGTATGAAAGATTCAACTAGTTTGATCATATTTGCTATATTTTCATATTTGGCATATTGAGGCCAACTTTGTTTTTAGACTTAGAGATTGACTTTTCAAAGTTCATTAGACTAAATGTCATTTGAATAAACACTTTTTGAAAGTTTGGGAAAGTTAGAAGGCGATTTTGAGTAGATTCTAATTTGAATGTTGGGTACTTTGAATCTAGACCCAAAAATAGTAGGGTTAGCCTTTTGGAGGGAAAGCCAAGTGGCCAAATATGTTTTAGACCTGTTATAAAAGGATGTAACTCGTGGAGAGAGTGATCTTCTCTCTTCTCTATCTCATTTCATGCTTATACAAGGTCCTCTTGGGTTCTATTATCCATTGGTGCAATATACCTGTGATTGCATGCAATTATATGTGTAGAATGATCTATATTTGTTAATTTTGGATCCACACATGTGAAATACAGTAGCTTGCTAGTTTTTTACGGAAATTAATAGTACTTTATCATTTGATTCATGTTTGATCAATTTTTATTAGAGTTTGCATCTCATTTTGTGTGTAGATGCTGATTTTTCTACATTGGTGAGATTGGTAGAGTATTTCTCTTTGTAACCAAAGATCTTTCAGGTGGATTGGATCATAATTATCTGAAATCCTTCACATGGTATTAGAGCTTGTGTTTTAGGTTATGAAAGAGAAAATCAGTTCTCTCAATGATTTGGTGAAGATATCAAGGGTAGAGCATGCTAGAGAGGGTTCTACACCAAAATCGAGTTCTTTGCTTTTGTAGATTGGATCTTTTGTATATCAAAACCCTATATAGGTTCTCAAACTTGATCAATTTCGATTTTTGATTTCACATACTAGATTTGGCCAATTGTTGGATTGTTAGATCAGCCTAAGTGGTGGCTATTAGATTGCATAATCAAAATTTCAGCATTGCATGTAGATTTGGAATAATCACTTTTGTGATTTTGACAAAACCCTAATTTTGATTAAATCTCTAGATAGTGTGTTTCAATCTTAGGAAGTGGCAAAAGTCATTAGATTGAGGACAGATCATAGGTTGATCAAGATGCCATGATTCTATGTGTTGATTTGCTTAGTATAAGTGCTAGAAGAGAATTTTTGAGATAGTTTTAAATCTTTGTGATTACTTTTGAAAGCATTTGTTGTTGTTCAAAGGAGTGTTTTGTGCATTGAAACAGCTTGAAAAAGAAGATCAGGTCATTGCTACATGGCAATCTCAATTGGATCATGTTGGAAGCCAATGATAAGCTTACCTCAAGTAACTATTCATTGTTTAAAGTGAGGATGGAGTCACTTCTTGAGATGAATGATGTTTTGGATATGTTGTAGGTTTGGAGGAGAGACCAACAACACAACAAGATCAAGTGAGGTATGATAAGAGGTCCAAGAAGGCTCTACACATGATGAATGTTACCAATGAGCTTCTCAAGGAAGTTGGTAAGTGCACATCATCATTAGAAGCTTGGGATTCATTGAAGAAGCTTTATGAATCCAAGTCCACTTCTAGAGTATTGATTCTAAGAAGGCAAATCTTTTCTTGTTTGCAAAAGAATGAAGAAAGTCCAAGTACTTTTTTTTTTGAGGATGAAAACATTGAATGATGAATTGGCTTGCATTGATGAAAGCATTAAGGAAGGAGAGCTTATCCAAGTGATACTTAATGGCTTGTTGGATGTTCATGCTAACATTGTTCAAAGTATTGCTATCCAAAATACTTTGCCAAGTTTGATGGATCTTCAAGAGACCTTGATCAATGAAGAATATAGAGGTGGATCTACATCAAACTTCAAGAGGATGCTATGTTCACAAAGGCCAAATTCAAGGGCAAAACAAAAAATAAGTGGTCTAAAAGGCAAGATCAAGTGGATGCTTCTTCAAGTGGCAAAAAGAAGGATAGATCAAAGCTCAAGTGCTTCTATTGTGGCATCAAAAGACAATTTGCAAGTGAGTGCTACAAGAAGAAGACAGATCAAAGGAGACAAGCAAGGTAATCTTACTCTTGATGAGGATGGTTTGGACGTTCAAGATGCAATTGATGATGCTTTTGTGATGTCTTCATGTATGCTTGCTAATGATGGAGATCTAGATCTTTGCTGGATTGATAGTGGAGCAAGTTCGCACATGACCTTTCACAAAGAGTACTTCACTTCTTTGTTGGCATATGGAGATGACAAGAGGGTGATCTACACGGCTAATGATGGTGAGTGTGAAATCAAAGGGATTGGCACAATTCCTATTTCTCTCTCTACAAAAAGGAATGTTCATTTGGAGTAGGTCTTGTTTATTCCATCTATTATCAAGAATTTGGTTAGTGTGAGTCAAATTCTAAGTAAAGGCCTCAAGGTTGAGTTTGATGGAAATGCTAGTATGATCAAAAGGAAGGATGTCTTGATTGAAAAAGGTAAAAGACAAGGGAAGTGTTCAAACTAGATGCTTGTGTTATTGCTAACCAAGTTGGATGTGTTGCAAGAGAGCAAATACCTATTCAAGAGGTTTGGCATAAAAGGATGGGACACCTCAACTTCAAGTCATTGGAGGTAATGGCTAGGAAGAAGATTGAAATAGGTCTTCCAAGTTCCTTAAATGGCATCAAACATGTTTGTGAGTCTTGTGCTTTGTCTAAGTCACATAGACTACCTTATACTAGATCTAGATCTACAAAGCCTTTTTAACTTCTACATTCAGATATTCAAGGATTTATTACAATTAACAATAGTGGAGCTAAGATGTATGTAACATTCATTGATGATTTTAGTAGATTTTGTTGGTTCTATCTACTAAAGAGCAAGGATGAAGTGTATGATATCTTTATTAAGTTCAAGAATGCAAGGGAGAACCAATTTTCCACAAGGATCAAGTGCTTAAGGAGTGACATATCTACCAAGTGTGAAAATTGTCAACATTTCCTAGCTAGTTTGAGGCCTAAATTGGCTAAAATTGTAAATAGTTTTGGTTCTGGAGTTTCGCACGTGTGAACCAGGCCACAATGTTTTTATTTACTGTATTTTTTCAGTATGATGAAGTGTCAAACTTCATACCCTTCAAAATGAGACCATTTTGATGTATTTTGGTCATATAAGCCATTTTTAGCTATTTTTCCTATATAGGGAATATCTAGGGTCAAGTACCTTCTAGAGAGAGGAGAGAGAGTCATCTTCCTCATCCATAAATAGTAAGGAAGTCGTGGAGGACAGGTTGGAGAAACCTTTTGTATGCTTCATTGAGATCAATAGATCATTGTCATTGTTTCTTCCTCCATTGAGAGCATTGTTGTGTGTATTGTCTTCAAGCTATTGTGTATGATCTTAGGTGCTTTCCAAAAGTGGTAGGCTGATGTATTATGGACTGTATAATGCTATTTTGGGCCGCACTTGATGTTTATGGAAGTTTCCATTTGTGATAAATGCTTTTTGATCAAGTTCTTTGCATTCTAGGTAGCATAGAATGTGTTGCCAATTCCTAGCTTATGTAGTTTGGAGTGCAAGCATTCAAGCCAATGATCTTGGAGTTTAGATCCACTTAGGATCTGTATTTTTCACATGGTATCAGAGCTGGTTGGCTTCTATTTACAGTAAGTATTCCATTTTTGGTGATATTTGGATGTTTGATCAAGTTCTAGCATGATTTTGCATTGCTTTGTTGATCAAATCTTACTAACCTTTGTTTTGTGAGTTGAACTTGTGGATCAAAAGCATATTTCAGGTCTATTGAAGATCAGAGGCTGAAAAGAAACTATTTTGGATCAGATCATAACACCTAATCATTTGTGATTGTGAGGCTTGTGCATATTCAATACTAACAATGTTCTTTTCAATCCTATTGTTGACAATCTCCATTCTTGGATGAACACTCTCCTTAAGTGGATGAAACTTCTCCTTAAGTGGATGACAAATGCTCTTTTGATTGAGTTGTAATTCTCCTAAAGGCTGAGCAAAGCTCCCATTTGGATGAAAGATCCCCTTTTTTGGGTGAACATATTGTAAGCTCCATTGTGAAGAGCATATTGTAAAGATTGTCATCAATTTTGGCATAATTTTTGGTGTACTTTGTTGAGCATGTAAGTAACTCTCCTTATGTAATTTGATTGGAGCATTTGCTGGAAGGTGTTAACCATTATGCAAGTGTGTTTTCAGGTTCTTAACAGGTTGAGGAACATTCTCATGTGAAGTGATCTTAGATCTACATCTAAACACCAAGATTTGACAAGATAGTGAAGCTAGTCTTGTGATTCACTAAGTGTGCTCATTCATTCACCTCTAAATCTTGTATTTATCACTTGCTGGAGTTTATAAACTTTTAGAAGTGTGGTTTACATGTGGTTTTACAGGTTGAATCAATATCTTAGTGTGTTGATCATATGTTGATCAAGTTTGTTCATTACTAGGTAATCTTGGCATCCTAGTTTTGGGTATTTTCTAAGAATGCAAGTAACTCTTCACACCATAACTTCATTTGGTCACTTGCTGGAAAGTTTGAGAGCTTAAGCAAGAGTGTGTTCAGGTTGGTTTGATTTTGTAATCCATTCTTAGTGTGTGCAAAGTGTTGCATGTGTTTCAATCTTCCTTTCTATGCTTGGAAACCATCTAGGTTCAAGATAGAAGTGTTTTAGGGTCCTAAATCTTCATAGATCTCTTTATCTATCATTTGTTGAGAGAAAAGTGAGTGCTAAGTGCTTTAGGACAGAACCTAAAAGTTGAAGAAACATTAGAATCATGGCTTCCAATGGTGGGATCATGCTAGAGTCTAGTGAAAGGTTGAGTTCATCAAACTACTCTACTTGGAAAGTGAGGATGGAGTCCTTACTTGAGTTGAATGAACTCATGGACATAGTTGCAGAAATTGAAGAGAGACCTCTCACACTTCAAGAGCAACAAAGGTTTGATAAGAAGGCCAAAAGGGCTCTTCATATCATTAAAATGAATGTTACAAATGAACTTCTCAAGGAAGTTGGAAAGTGTCAAAGTGCAAGTGAGGCATGGAATGCCTTAAAGAAGCTCTTTGAATCAAAGTCCACATCTAGGGTATTGACCCTAAGGAGACAAATATTTTCTAGTAGGCAAAGAGAGGGTGAAAGTGCTCATGCATTTATCTTGAGAGTTAAGTCCCTAAGTGATGATTTAGCATGCATTGATGAGAACATAAAAGATGGTGAAATAGTCCAAGTTATGTTGAATGGTTTGCTAAATGAACATGCTAACCTTGTGCAAAGTTTTGCCATTCAAAGAGTCTTGCCAAGTGTGGTTGACTTGCAAGAAATCTTATTGGCTGAAGAACATAGGTTGCAATCAAAGCTTGATGGTGCATCCTTGCAAGGTGGAGGTGAAGAGGCTTTCTTCACAAAAGGCAAATTCAAGGGCAAAGGTAAAGGCAAAGGGAAATGGTCCAAAGGTGGTAACTTTGATCATGATGATCACTCTTCCTCTTCCTCTTCTACTAAGAACAATAAGTCAAAGTTCAAGTGCTTTTATTGTGGGATAAAAGGTCATTTTGCAAATGAATGTTATAAGAAGAAAAGAGAGCAAGGAGAGAGGCAAGGAAATCTTACAATAGATGAGGAAGAACATAACACATGTGAATCACTTGTTATGACTTCAAGTTTGTTAGCCAACATAGATGATAATGATCCTTGGTGGATTGATAGTGGAGCCCCATCTCACATGACAAGACATAAGGAATACTTTACATCCTTATTGTCTTATGAGGGAGAAGGTAACATCATCTACACTGCAAATGATGGTCAATGTGACATCAAAGGCATAGGCACTATTCCTATTTCCCTTTCAACAAATAGGAAAGCAAATCTTGAAAATGTTTTGTACATTCCTTCAATCACTAAGAATTTGCTTAGTGTAAGTCAAATGATTGACAAAGGACTTGATGTGGAGTTCATTGGAGATGCATGTTTGATAAGTAAATGTGGATCCTTGATTGCTCAAGGTAGGAGGCATGGTAAACTTTTCAAGCTTGATGCATGTGTGATCTCTAATCATGAAGGATGTATGGCTAGGGAGCAATTGACAAACCAAGAAGTTTGGCACAAGAGGTTGGGCCATCCCAACTTCAAATCTTTGGAGGTAATGGCAAAGAAAGAGCTTGTTCTTGGTCTCCCTAAAAGTCTTGTTGCAAACAATAGTGTTTGTGAACATTGTGCCTTGTCCAAATCTCATAGACTTGCTTATTCTAGATCTACTTCTAGATCTAAAGAAGCTTTTCAACTTGTGCATTCTGATATTCATTCTTCTAGTACAACTAGCAATGGTGGGGCAAAGATGTATGCAACTTTCATTGATGACTTTAGTAGGTATACTTGGATCTATCTTCTTAAAAGTAAGGATGAAGTGTTTGCTGCATTTGTCAAGTTCAAAAATGAAATGGAAAACCAATTCAATACAAAGATCAAATGCTTAAGATATGATAATGGAGGGGAATACACCTCAAATAGGTTCAAAGACTTTTGTATAGCACATGGGATTAAGAGGGAGATGTCTAGTCCTAGGACTCCACAACAGAATGGAGTGGCCGAGAGGAAGAATAGAACCCTTTGTGAATGTGCCAAGGCAATGAGACTACATGCTAATCTTGCTAAGTCTTTTTGGGGGGAAGCTTTAGCATGTGCTAACTATCTATGTAATAGATGGACAAGTGCTTCCTTGGATGGTAAAACTCCTCATGAGGTTCTTTATGGTAGAAGGCCGAGTGTCAAGCATTGTAGGATCTTTGGATGTACATGTTTTGTCAATATCACACTTGATGATAGAACTAAAGAAGATCCTTCATCAAAGAAGGGTGTGTTTGTTGGCTATAGTGAAGTAAGCAAGGCTTACAAAGTGTACATTCCTTCTACAAAGAAAGTTGTCATAAGTAGGGATGTCATCTTTCATGAAGAGAATGTTTCCAATGTTGTTGATGTTGATGTTGATGTGCCTACTAATCATCATGATGTGCAAGATGTCTTGGATGAAGATGGAGATGCCACTCCAAAGCAAACTTCAAGGAAGACTCAAAGGCAAAGGGCTAAGCCATCAAGGCTAACCTATGATGAAAAAGGAAAGCAAGTGGTGGACAACTCTAACTTTGCTTTTCTTACCTCTTTTGATGAACCAACTTGTGTAGGTGAAGCAATTCAAAAGAAGGAATGGATCCAAGCCATGGATCATGAGCATCAAGCACTCATCAAAAGCAACACATGGAGGTTGGTAAAGCTTCCAAAGGACAAGAAGGCAATTGGTTGTAAGTGGATCTTCAATATCAAGACAAATCAAGATGGATCAATCAACAAGTACAAGGCAAGGTTGGTGGCAAAGGGGTATGCTCAAGAATATGGTATTGACTATGATGAGACCTTTGCACCCGTGGCAAAGATGGTAACTATTCGAATCCTAATCTCTCTTGCAACTCTTTATGATTGGGATATGTGGCAAATGGATGTTACTAATGCCTTCTTGAATGGTGATCTTGAAGAAGATATTTACATGGAGCAACCCGAGGGCTATGTTTCACATGATGAGCCTAATCATGTGTGCTATCTCCAAAAGAGTTTGTATGGGCTAAAGCAAGCACCAAGGAGTTGGTATGCTAAGCTCAATTCCTTCTTACTTTCTCAAAACTTTGTTATGAGTGAGTATGATCATTCTCTCTACTTTAGATTGAATGAAAATGATATCACTTTACTTTTGATCTATGTTGATGACATTATCTTAAGTGGTGGTAACAATCTAGATATAGATGAAATCAAGATGGCACTCAAAAGAGAGTTTGAAATTCAAGATCTTGGTAAACTTCATTATATCTTAGGAATAGAGATTATTAGAACTTCTAAATCTACATTCATATGTCAAGAAAAGTATGTTAACTCTATTCTAAAAAGGTTTCATATGGAAGATTGTAAAGTTGTTTCTACTCCTATGGAATCAAATGTAAAGCTAACTACAAGAAGTAATGAAAGATCCTTCAAGGACATTACTCTCTATAGAAAGCTAATAGGATCTCTTATATGGTTAACCATCACAATACCTGATCTAAGCTTTGTGGTTGGTAAACTAAGTCAATTTATGCAAGATCCTAGTGAGGCTCATTGGAAGCTAGGAAAGAGAGTACTTAGATACATCTCGGGATCTAGAGATTTTGGCATCTTGTATGGAGGTACTACACCTAACCTTTGTGGATTTTCAGATTCAGATTTTGCAGGTGATCAAATGGATAGGAAGTCAACAAGTGCCTTTGCAATCTATCTTGGAGATGGAGTGGTCTCATGGCTATCAAAGAAGCAACCAACTATCTCTCTATCTTCCACCGAAGCCGAGTACAAGGCATTAACAACATGCACCAAGGAGATTCTTTGGATCAAGAGGATGTTATTGGATCTTCACTTGCTGGAACGAGAGAAGACTCCAATCATACTTTGTGATAACCTTTCAGCCCAAAGCTTGGCAAGCAATCCTGTTTTTCATGCAAGGAGCAAGCACATTGAGATTGCTCACCATTTTGTGAGAGATCAAGTCATTGCCAAAGAGGTGGAGCTTCAACATGTCTCTTCAAAGGAGTGTGTGGCTGATATCTTCACCAAACCATTGGGAAAGGACCTATATTTAATGCATAGATCTAATCTTGGAATGTGCTCAAAGACTATGTTGAAACTAGCATCCAATGTTGAAGAGGGAGTGTGAAAATTGTCAACATTTCCTAGCTAGTTTGAGGCCTAAATTGGCTAAAATTGTAAATAGTTTTGGTTCTGGAGTTTCGCAAGTGTGAACCAGGCCACAATGTTTTTATTTACAGTATTTTTTCAGTATGATGAAGTGTCAAACTTCATACCCTTCAAAATGAGACCATTTTGATGTATTTTGGTCATATAAGCCATTTTTAGCTATTTTTCCTATATAGGGAATATCTAGGGTCAAGTACCTTCTAGAGAGAGGAGAGAGAGTCATCTTCCTCATCCATAAATAGTAGGGAAGTCGTGGAGAACAGGTTGGAGAAACCTTTTGTATGCTTCATTGAGATCAATAGATCATTGTCATTGTTTCTTCCTCCATTGAGAGCATTGTTGTGTGTATTGTCTTCAAGCTATTGTGTATGATCTTAGGTGCTTTCCAAAAGTGGTAGGCTGATGTATTATGGACTGTATAATGCTATTTTGGGCCGCACTTGATGTTTATGGAAGTTTCCATTTGTGATAAATGCTTTTTGATCAAGTTCTTTGCATTCTAGGTAGCATAGAATGTGTTGCCAATTCCTAGCTTATGTAGTTTGGAGTGCAAGCATTCAAGCCAATGATCTTGGAGTTTAGATCCACTTAGGATCTGTATTTTTCACACCAAGTTCAAGTCCTTTTGTGATGAGCATGGGATTAAGAGGGAGTATAAAACATCAAGGACCCCACAACAAAATGGAGTGGCTGAAAGGAAGAATAGGACTTTATGTGAAAGTGCTAAAACTATGAGGTTAAGTGCTAATCTTGAAAAACCATTTCAGGATTAAGCTTTGTTGTGTGCCAATTTCTTGTACAATAGGTGGCTGAGTGCTATTTTGGATGGAAGGATACCTTTTGAGATGTTATTCAAGAGGAGGCCGAGTGCCAACTTTCTAAGAACCTTTGGATGCACATGCTATGTCAAAAATACTCTTGATAGTAGGACCAAGGAGGATCCATCTTCAAAAAGAGTTTTTTTTGTTGGATTTAGTGAGGTGAGTAAAGCCTACAAGGTTTACATTCCTTCTACTAAAAAAGTGATTGTTGGTAGAGATGTCATCTTTGATGAGGGAAACATTCCAAAAGTGTCTCCAAGCATGATTGATGGTGGTGTGGATGGATCTAGCATTCTTGATATTGATGAAAAGGATCCTATTTTGGATGGTGATGATGATGGACCTACATCAAGTCAAAAGCCAAGAAGAACATCAAGGGAAAGACAAGTACCTTCAAGGATCACGTAAGATCAAAAGGGTAAGCAAGTAGTTTCTAGAAATTTTGTTGATTTTCTAACCTCTTTGGATGAACCTACAAGTATAGATCAGGCAAGGAAAGAAGAGGAGTGGATCCAAGAAATGGATCTTGAGTATCAAGCTCTTATGAAGAGTGAAACATCTTTTGGGGGATCTTCTTGTGTAGATGGAGCTATGCAAGTGGATGGATGTTATCTTGCTATAAAGTCAAGTAATGGATCTGGAAAACAAGTTTGTTCAATGAATTTGATGGTCAAGTTGAAGATCAAGAGGTTGATCTCAAAGGGCTTCAACTAGTCAAAAGGGAAGTTGACAATTTGGAGTTAGTCAAGAGCATCAAAGGAGAGGTAATTGGCAAAGATGTTATGGATCTATTTTTGCAGCTTACATAAAGTGTTCATACGACTTTGGAAGAGAAGAAAGCAAGGTCATAACGACATCATCATCTTGCACATCATACAGCTGATAACTGATCCATTGAAGATTTGAAGCTGTTGATGTCAAAAGTGATGGCAGTAGAATCAGACATGCTAAGAGTAAAGAACTTCCTTCTAAGATGTAATCTAATGGTTACATCATGAGTCTCATAGAGATTTGATAACAAATCTAATGCATGGGATTTTTGGGAGTCGGCCAGATTGAGTGTGATACATACATGGAAAATTAAGAGTCGGCCAAATTGAGTGTGATACATGCTAAGGCCTTCTGATCTTTGATCTTACATGTCTTTGCTTGATCACCACCTTCTGGTTTCAGGTCATAACCTTCTATTACATCCCAAAGATCTCTATCTATCAACATCATCCTGAGATTTAACTTTTAGATTTGGAAGTTAGATTCATTGAACTTGTCAATGATTCTAGTTTCGTTGGATGATGTAGACGAAGAGCTACCAATATGAGACATGCTAACAGTGATAGAAATAGAACAAACTTAATTTTTCGATTAATTTGAATTGGGCTTTGATACCAATCTGATGGGACAAGGGAGTATGGAAAACACGAATGGAGAAGAGAGCAGGAATATTTGCAGAATAGCTCTCCCATTACAATGGGCTGCTAGATGCAAAAATAGTCTAATAGATTGTTTATACTGAGTATAATCATAGCTTAAGTGTTCTATTGCCCAACGGGATCTTATGATTTAGTTCATACTCACAAAAACAAACTAAGTAAAGTCCACCAAAGATATTAGAAATGATTTGTGTGTGTGGTATTATTGAAAAATGGATTTGATAAGAAGTTTAGTTCTGAAACAGATGAAAGAGCAGTATGATATCTTGAGTTCCTCAGGTGTCAAAGACAGCCATCGTCTGATCAGAAGTGAAGGAGTCATAGACGTCCGTGTTCTGATCAGAGTGAGTAAACAAGCGCGATCAAATAGCGATAAAGTGCATTCAATCACAACAAGCATTCATCTATATTATACACAGATAGAAAAGCATGTTGTTGCTATATTACACTGAAGCACAATAAAATAGCAATTACAACCAAAATGATGATGTAACTGAGAGGCTCAAAATCATTTGTCTCATGGACAGAGCATCGCGTAGAGTGTGCCTGGTGTGAAAGATTCAACTAGTTTGATCATATTTGTTATATTTCCATATTTGGCAGATCAAGGCCAACTTTGTTCTTAAACTTAGAGATTGACTTTTCAAAGTTCATTAGTCTAAATGTCATTTGAATAAACACTTTTTGAAAGTGTGGGAAAGCACAATAAAATAGCACTTACAACCTAAAATATTACAATAAAATATTACACTGAAGCACAATAAAATAACAATTACAACCAAAATGACGACGTAACTGGGAGGCTCAAAATCATTTGTCTCATGGATAGAGCATCACGTAGAGTGTGTCTGGATGATCCATTTATACAATTCATCCATGTATTAATTACAGTAAATGTTTGTCACTTAATTAGTTAAGCCGTTGTACTTGGAAGTACTTGGCTTTTGTGACAACTATACATAGTAAATACGGTCAACAAATCAGGGAACACGGACGAAGACGTCACAAATTCTCTCACTTCACATTTTACGTGAAGTGGCTTTCTCTCACTTCACAAATTTTGGGAAGTGCCTGGAACATTTCTCGTTGAAAATAGACGACTGTCGAGTTTTCTCTCTCTTCGAGATTTTGCGAAAAAGTCGACAGTGCCCTTAAAAAGACGACACTATCCTTTAAAAAGCCGATATTTAATCAAGGATAGCCATTGAACACGAGAAGTCATGTGGCATATCTCAAGAATAACTTATCAACTGGAGCAGCCACATTGTCAACAACAACATGACCAAAATCGACAGCCAAGGTCACAAACTAAAGACAAAAAACACAAGGCTAAGAAGGTAGATGGGCGATCCAAAGAGACTCAATCAGAGGAAGCATCCTAGTCACAACGAAAATCCTTCAGAAGACGGAAGTACAAGAATTGGGTAATCAGTCATCCTCTTCAATCACTCCTACATCCACATCGTTCATATTCCCACCAACCAGTCCTCTTGCCACAACATCTGCATCTACTCTCACGCTTTTCGTCCACACCATCTACCGATGTTACCATCACCACCCTTCCTTCCATCTATTTGTTTGCCATCATCCACTATTCACTTGAGAATTTCCTAGTCTTCTCAAATCTTGATAATCTTACTGAAGCATCTCAGAGATCATTGCAAGTGTCTTGTAGAGACCAACTACCACCGACATTGGTTGACCAGCCAGAAAAGATTTAAACAAGAGACGAAGCAGTATAAATAAACAAAGCGAAAGTGCCAAGAAGCTGAGAAGGAAAAGAAGAAACTTAAGCATTAGATGAGTCAGATCAATCTTGATCAAAAGAAACTCTCTATAGTAATGATAGTTGAATTCCCTTCTATAAAGCTCGAAGAGATTCAAAAGTAATGGATCAAATGAAGAAAAAACTACTAAAAAAAAAAAATAGATAAAGACAACAACTAGCATGCAAGACAAAGTGAGCTTCTCAACTAGCAAGTGGTGGTCAAAGCTCGACATTGCTAGGGTCCAAGACTACAACTGTAGAACTATCAATTTCTTCATCCTTCCACCAAGCCTCTATCCGACCCATCCCTCCAAATCTGTTTCTACCACCAATTTGTTGATGAGTCCATTCCCTTGAAGACTATTAACCCAAGGCTTGTACAACCTACCAATCGAAGATTCTTCTCTTCCCATAAAAAAAAAGAGTGTCGACAAGACTGAAAATTCGATTGAGGAAAGAACTGAAGAAACACCTAGAAGCAAAATGGAGGATACAGACCCCCCGAAAGTTAGAATTTGCCAAGAAACCAGAAGCAAAACCATCCATGGCAGATGCAAAAAAGACAAAAAGAAAGTGCTCAAGCATGCAGAGTTGTGAAGCTGTTGGGAGCTTTATAATGACCACTTGCGGCAATAGGACATTTTGGTCAAATTGCGACAAATTATAGAGAGTAGTTTTTTATGAAGGTCGGCAAAAATTATCACTTGGTTTTACACAAACGAGGATCTACGCTTTTCCAAGTGTCGATCAACGATGCCAATGCAAAGCGGAGCAATATCATCCAATATGGGTTGTAGCGGATCCTGCAATGTAAAATGCCACTAGGATGCCACCTAAGGAGCTCTCTTGTTTATTTGGGAGACTCCTCGTTTGTAGAAGGAAAGCTTTTGTAAATGTATCTACTCCATGCTGAAATGAGAATATCTTCCATGAGTTTGATGCATTCTTGAGCTCCTTGATCATTCTTGTTTCTTGAGTGATGCATTAATGATCTTGCCCTTCCCTCTCCTCTGTGTGTGGTTGTGGATTGCAGTTGTGGATTAGATTTTCTGTTTTTTTGTGGATTAATGTAGGAATCAGCATTTGAGTAAACTAAATAGGCTGAATTTGTGGTGTAGATCTTGCATATTCTCTTACATTCTAGTTCTTGATGTTCTTGGAGTGTCCAAGAATCAAGAAATGTGTGTTTCTTGATTCTTGGACTTCTAAAATGCTATTTAGTTAGGTTTCTCATTTCTTTGTTCTGGTTTTCATCATGAATTGACTTATAGTTTAGGATTGATACATTGGTAAGTGCCCAATCATAAACAACAAAGTGTTGAGACCCTACAGTCGTCCTCTGACAGGGTGGATGATTATATTACAACATTTTGCACCCGTAGGCATGCAAATCTGAATCTGTGTGTGCAGGTTCAGACCCGTTAGATCTATGTATGTCTGAACAAGAGAAGTTAAAAACATGACTTACATTCTTCTTAGGCTCAGAAGCTAGGCTGCATAACAGAGCATCTGAGGCTGAGGAGAATCCGTGAACAATCGGCAACCAAGAGGAACCATTGATGCTATCAATATTTGCAATGAAAAAAAATGTAGAAGGTCAATGGATACCAAGAATATATCGTAAATATCAATGTATTTTGATGCATCTTTCTTCAAAAGGCTCTTTTCGAAAAAGAAAAAGATCAAAGAACATATATAGAAGTTCTTGGAAAGGAAGGATAATGGATTTCTAAGTATCAGCTACTAGTCAATCTATAATGAAAGTTTTAGTTCCGCATGCTTATCTTCACAAAGAGCTCAACATCCAAGATTTGAATCCAAATGATAGAAGAAAATGCAATTGTAAGTATATGATTACTATGTACATATTCAGATTAAATTTTTCTAGTATTAGCATTTTCTTTATAATAAATTTTTCTCATGATATTTTTGTTGGTTTTGCATATTTATATCCATCAAATTTTGTTGAAGGGCAATCAGTTCAATCTATTGTAGGAATAATTAATGTCATACATTCGGATTTCAGTTTTTTGCAATATAAGAGACGTTCTCCAAAATTCCTTTTAGAGTCAGGAGTTTTTTTTTTTTATGATCACACCTATATTCTTGATAAAAATGGTTAGTGGGTAGATTAGAGCCATATCTTCTTCCAGATTTTTCAAGTGAAGAATGGATTTTTTCAAATTTAGCAATTTCAAAAAGTTATTGATCTAGATTTTATAGTGATATTCAGAGTATATTATAATGTAGCACTGGTTCAAAAAATAATAGATTAAGTTGGTATCGACCTTTTACAGTTTTTGTTGATTTTTCAAATGCAATGTTCGACGAACAAAAATAATATTTACTGAGTGATGAAATACTTGCCGAGTTGTTGGATGATCGTTAGGATGCGAAACAAAATGAGCAAGTTGAGTGCAGAGTATGTAAGTCATCAATGACATTTAGAGATAGAGAAGAGAGAATATCTACTTCTCCACGAGTTACATCCTTTTATAGTAGGTCCAAACCCTATTTGGCGATTTGGCTTTCCCTCCAAAATGTAAACCCTACTATTTTTGGGTCTAGATTCAATGTACCCAACATTTAAATTTGAATATACTCAAATTCGACTTCTACATTTTCCACACTTTCAAAAAGTGTTTATTCAAATGAAATTTAGACTAATTAACTTTGAAAATTCCAACTCTAAGTCTAATATAAAGTTGGTCTTAATTTGTCAAATATAGAAATGTAACAAATATGATTAAACTAGTTGAATTTCTCACACTCCCTCTTCAACTACTTTTAGCATAGACTTTGATAACACTCCAAGTGAAGTTCTATGCTTCATGAACAAGTCCTTTCAAAATGCTTTGGTGATGATATCAGCTACACATTCCCTTGAGGACACATGTTCAAGCTCCACCTCCTTTGCAATACTTGCTCCCTCTGAAAATGTTGACATATCATTTCAATGTGTCATGAAGAATTACATAGAATGTAAATGAGATGATTCTTCCATGCAATCAACTTTGAACTCTCTGGAAAAATATAGCAAACAAACAATAAATGTGAGTGATAACCATTTGCCTTCTTGTATCCTCCCTTTTTGTCCTTTGTTACCATGTATCCACCATGAAACTCCATGAATGAGCCTCCATCTCCATCTTCACACAAAAGATGTCATCATCACTTGATGAATTTATCATGAATGAGTGATATAATGAACCTCCAATAACTTCATTTCCATCAGCAAAACTAGCCAAGAATGCTAGTACAAATCCAACATCAAAATGGTCCTCACCAATGTAGCTAGTTTTACCATATCCACATCCACATGAAAATGCTCAAACATGAGATAGAACAAGTAAAGTAAACTTGAAAAACACTTCTTTGCTACTCCTTTGACCTTACTTGAGTCTTCAATAACCAGCAAAAACATATTCATAACATCTTTACCAGTTGACTCTCCTTTGATGCTCTTGAATAGCTCCAAATTGCCAACTTCTTTCCTGCCTTGTTGAAGCTATTTGAGATCAACCTCTTGATCATCAAAGTCATTGAAAAAACTTTGTTTTCCAGATCCCTTACTTGCTGTAAAATCATGAAAAGGTCCAATAGCTTTCTTGTCCTTAGGTAAGTCCACCAATCTCCATGTTCCATTCTTCATAAGAGCTTAATACTCAAGATCCATTGCTTGGATACACTCCTCTCTTTTTTCCTTGCTTCATCTACACTTGTAGATTCATCAAAAGAGGTTAGGAAAGCAACTTAATTTTCAGAAACTACTTGCTTACCCTTTTCATCATATGTGAGCCTTGAAGACATTTGTCTTTCCCTTGATGTTCTCCTTGGCTTTTGACTTGATGAAGGTCCATCATCATCACCATCTAAAGTAGAATCCTTTACATCAACATCAAAAAGTTAGAACCGTCCACATCATTATCAATAGTACTTGAAGACACTTTTGGAATGTGGCATCTTTACCAACAATCACTTTGTTAGTAGAAGGAATGTAAACCTTGTAGGCTTTACTCATCTCACTATATCCAACAAAAATACCTTTCCATGAAGATGGATCCTCCTTGGTTCTATCATCAAGAGTAATGTTGACATAGCATGTGCATCCAAAAGTTCTTAGAAAGTTGACACTCGGCCTCCTCTTGAATAGCATCTCAGAAGGTGTCCTTCCATCCAAAATAGCACTCGACCACCTATTGCACAAGAAATTTGCACACAACAAAGCTTGATCCCAAAATGGTTTATCAAGAATAGCACTTAACCTCATGGCTTTAGCACTTTCACATAAAGTCCTATTCTTCCTTTTAGCCACTCCATTGTGTTGTGGGGTCCTTGGTGTTGTATACTCCCTCTTGATCCCATGCTCATCACAAAAGGCCTTGAACTTGGTAGAAATGTACTCTCCACCATTGTCACTCCTTAAGCACTTGATCCTTGTGAAAAATTGGTTTTCCCTTGCATTCTTGAACATCATACACTTCATCTTTGCTCTTTAGTAGATAGATCCGACAAAATATACTAAAATCATCAATGAAAGTTACATACATCTTACCTCTACTACTGCTAATTGTAGTAATTCCATGAGCATCCGAATGTACAACTTGAAAAGGCTTTGTAGATCTAGCATGAGGTAGTCTATGTGACTTAGACAAAGCACAAGACTCACAAACATGATTGATGCCACTTAAGGAGCTTGTAAGACCTATCACAACCTTCTTTCTAGCCATTACCTCTAATGACTTGAAGTTGAGGTGTCCCATCCTTTTACGCCAAACCTCTTGAATAGGTATTTGCTCTCTTGCAACACATCCAACTTGGTTAGCAATAACACAAACATCTAGTTTGAACAACTTCCCTTGTCTTTTATCTTCTCCAATCAAGACATCCTTCCTTTTGATCATACAAGCATATGCATCAAACTCAACGTTGAGGCCTTTATTTAGCAATTGACTCATACTAAGCAAATTCTTGGTAATAGATGGATAAACAAGACATCCTCCAAATGAACATTCCTATTTGTAGATAGGAATTGTGCCAATCCCCTTGATTGGACACTCACCATCATTGGCCGTGTAAATCACCCTCTTGTCATCTTTATATGCCAACAAAGAAGTGAAGTACTCTTTGTGAAAAGTCATGTCATGTGAACTTGCTCCACTATCAATCCACCATTGGTCTAGATCTCCATCATTAGCAAGCATACATGAAGACATCACAAAAGCATCATCATTTGCATCTTGAACATCCCAACCATCCTCATCAAGAGTAAGATTACCTTGCTTGTCTCCTTGATCTCTCTTCTTCTTGTAGCACTCACTTGCAAAGTGTCCTTTAATACCACAATAGAAGCACTTGAGCTTTGATCTATCTTTCTTTTTGCCACTTGAAGAAATCTCCCCTTGATCTTTCCCTTTAGACCACTTACTAGCACTTATACTAGGCAAATCAACACATAGAATAGTGAAATCTTGATCAACATATGATCTATCCTCAATATAAAGACTCTTTCCACTTCCTAAAACTGAAAGACACTCAAATGAAGTCTAGAAAGCTCACTATCTAGAGATTCAGTCAAAATTAGAAATTTGACAAAATCACAAAAAATTGAATATTCCAAATCTACATGCAAATGCTTAAAATCTTGATATGTAATCTATTAGCCACCACTTAGGCTTATCCAATGATCCAAAAATCGGCCAAATCCAAATCAGAATTGATCAAGTTTATAAACCTATATAGGATTTTGATCTACAAAGGTTCCAATCTACAAATGCAAGAAACTCAATTTTGGTGTATAATCCAATCTAGCATGCTCTAGCATTGATATCTTCTCCAAATCATTGATAGATGTGATTGCCTCCTTCATAACTTAAAACACAAGCTCTGATACCATGTGAAAGATTTGGGATCAATTCAGATCCAAATCTATTAAAGATCTTTGGTTACCAAACAAGCTACTCCACCAATCGTGCTAATGTAGAAAAATCAGCATCTACACACAAAATGGAATGCAGAATTTAATAGAACTTGATCAAACATGAATCAAAACATAAACTACTATTGATGTGCATACATTTATAACAAGTTGTTGTATTTCACATGTGTGAATCTGAAAATAACAAATATAGATCATTCTACACATAGAATTGCAAGATATCACAAGTATAGTGCACCAATGGATAGTAGAACCCAAGAGAACCATGTATAAGCATGAAATGAGATAGAGAAAAGAGAAGATCTACTTCTCCATGAGTTACATCCTTTATAGCATGTCCAAACCCTATTTGGCCACCTGGCTTTCTCTCCAAAATGTAAACCCTACTATTTTTGGGTCTAGATTCAATGTATGTACCCAACATTTAAATTTGAATCTACTCAAAATTGACTTCTACATTTTTCACACTTTCAAAAAGTGTTTATTCAAATGAAATTTATACTTATTAACTTTGAAAACTCAAACTCTAAGTCTAATATAAAGTTGGCCTCAATTTGCCAAATATAGAAATGTAGCAAATATGATTAAACTAATTGAATTTCTCACAAAGAGTTCCAATACTTTCTGTATAAGGCTCTTCGCTTCCTTGTGAGTGTGTGAATAGAGTTCATCTTTATACAAATTGGATTACATACACCCTCATCATTGAGATATAAAGACAAAATATATAAGTTCCAATGGCCACTGCAATTAGATATCAATATGTTTTTTAGACTACAAGTAAAATCACAATTCATATGGAAAATTCAACTAATTAAAATGTGACAAATGTATGGAAGCACAAACAATGGTGTCCGCTCTCTGATAATTTTTATCATCGTTGAGTGCAAGGTGTCAAAATCGGAGAAGTGGAAAACACTCATAAAATGGATAGGAAACAGTGTGACATCTGTAAAAATTGGAGTTTGAAATATCTCCATCCAATACTAAATGGCACTCGCTCCTACATTGTCTTCTAAAATGTTATCCTTATTTTCTAATTCATCTGTGTCTAATTTGCTAAGGGGATGATTAATTTTTTTTAAGTGGCATCTGAAAATTGTAATGTAAACTGAGAGTTTTAAGATGTGTAAAAAGTTATGAGTCATATTGTACAAAGTTTGGAGAATCTACAAATGGAAGCTCAAGGAGTGTAGGAAGTGATACAAAAAAAATCCAAAAATGAATTATCATCAAAAAATGAATCGACCTTTAATTTTACAAATTGGTCTAACTCTGCTCTTGACGGTGGAGAGGGGATATAATAGGGGGAGACATAGGAGGAGAATTATGAGGAAACTGAGAAGAAGATTTAGGAGAAGACCTAGGAGATTTAGGAGGAGACTGAGAAGAAGATTTGGATGGAGATTTAGGAGACCTATGAGATTTAGGAGAAGAAGAAAAGATTGCTCTCATAATATCCTTGAACAGAGAGGTCTGTGAAAAAACTTTGGCTTTTTGAGGAGTGCCAAGAGAGCTCTTCCCTTTGAGACATGTCCGTATGCACTCGTAATATCAGTCCAGTCAGTTGAGGGTGTTTTCGCTTTTTCTTTTCCGTTGCCGGTTTTGGGGGAGAGGACAGAACTGGACGGAAGCACTCAACAAACCTATCATATGTGTCTTGTACCTAAATACAATTGTAAAATCCTTCGGCATAATGGTTACACACTTGGCATGAAAAGTTGCAACAACACAATTTGAAAAGAATTTCACTTGAAAATTCTCATAAATTGTGTGCAGAGCTTCAACTATAGTGACTGTCCATATCACATATCTCAAGAGGGTCCTTGTGACCTATTTGATTGATCACTAGATGTGGCTTTAGGAATCAAAATATTGGTGGTCTTCTGCAGCCTTTGAATGTCCTTCAGCCATGGTGGGTCATGTGGTCTACCCCTTGGCCTAGGGGGAGGTGATCGAGGGCATTGCAATAGTGGATTTCCTCGGCGGTCTGCTTGCATTGGGACACCATCGGAATGAATGTGAGTAGTTTGTTTACTTTGGGCCATTCTCTCTCCCAATATCAAATCGGCGCACGTGTGCACAGAGGCCAACAGTGAGACACCAGAGGAGGCGTGTGCTGAATCAATATCTTGAAAAAAAAAAAAAAAGTCCTAACCTGAAAGCGGATTAGCTTGTGGGTGAGTGTATTCATAATCTTGTGCGGAGGTCGTGCACGCTGAACCGATACCCGGACATGAAATTCTAACGTAACCTGAAGGTAAAAAAATTTTATGGTCATGTTTGTGCTTATATAGAGCGGAGTTCAAAAATGATTTCCCTCACGAGTTTTCGCCTATCACCTTCTTATCAATGGAATGGTGTTTGTCTTCTATATCTCTATAGAAATTCCAGATAATGAGTTTGTTGAATCTTCTTATGTTCTCTTGATTGAAGTATCTGCATCTGTTTCAATCGAAGTAGATGAACTAGATACTGATATAGGTGTTGAAGTTGAAGCATCCATGGCTTCAGAGTTTAAATAAACTATTTCTCGTTCTATAATCCTATTTGATTTCTTTCCATCTTCAACGCATATTAATACAATAACTATATTTGATGTTCATGTATACTTTATAAATAATGCCAATTATATTTTTTTTAATGATATAGAAGATGTTTTTAATATGAGAGAGGATGAGGTCTTCTTAATTTTTGCAAACAGTTCTCATATTTTTCTGACATTATTGATTATAGTTATAATGATCTCGAAAGTGAGATAGATTTTGATAAAGACGACAATTGAAAATCTGGCAAGGAGGCATTGAAGGCCATAATTGAAAAATCTAAAGTCTATGAAAAAACTTTGCCAAATGAGAAGAATTTCAAAAAATGTATTCTCCAAGGACTTTGTATACCCTCTCAAACAATGTAGAACCTATTGGAGGACATGACATTAGCAGAACAAACATAGTTGATATTATATTGTTTTTATGTTGTTCAGTTTTCTTTCAGTCAAAAGTTGAAGTCTGAGATCATATTGTTATCTTTCATTCTTTGATATGAGACATGGAGGCCTTCGACGTGTATCACCTGAGAGAAATGATACATCTCTTTCTCATTATTTTCAAAGTTAGCTTTGAAAATAATGAGATTTGTATATATCATGGATTTTTTAATCCATATGTTGACACTGTCACTATGGCTATTAAGGCATTATTTGTTAGTTTAAAAGACCATACTTACTCTAGAGGAACATACAAAATAAGAGAGATCTGGCCATTAAAATATTGGCTTATATCCCCAATGATAATACAAAAAAATCATCTGCAATGGCTCAGTATTCGGGTTATATAGATATGAGTAAAAGAAAAAAATTAGAATTTAGAATTTTTGGATCCATATAAAAGGAGATTATTCCTTCATGACTATACCATCCGCCTAAATCTTGAAAATGATGATAATGAAAATTAAACAATGTTCTGTAATAGATTATTGTTATATTACATGGATCAGATCTCTTTTGTTATCAATTTGAATGACTTATGAAAGATCATAACATTTGGCTAGCTTTTAGCTTGATATCTTAATTGTGCTCTTCTGTAAAACCACTAAAAAAGTTGAAATAAATATTTATTTTTTGAATTACATCCACCATGATTTGTAGCTTGATGGAACGCTCTTCTGGCTTGTCAATGTGATTTTTCCATTCCTTGAGATGACCAGATACTTAAGCTCCAGTACTCTCTTGCAAAATATGTGGCATGGTGTAGAAAGATGCGTTACAAATATTTGTTGATATCAATTAGTTTTGCACAATATTAAAAAAAAATATTAAGTACAGAGAATCATCAAACAATCATATAATGTTACCATGTAATGTGTAATGTGATCTTTTCTCCAACAATCTCGTACAAATTTGACAAATTTGATGCAATGCTTTTGCATAGAACTGATATGTTTTGATGATAAATTTTTCTTTCTAACAACATCTATGAGTGTGTCAAAATTTTTCCACACTTGTGCCTTTTGCATTCGTGTACTTCTTTTGTTCAAAATATCCTGTGTGGATGAAACAATTTCTTTCAAAATTCCATACTTGGCACTAGAATCTTTGCAAGTGTGGTGGATAAAATTTTTCATGCTTCAGAACCCCCAATTGATGGCTTATTAGGAACATTTCCTAATTTTCCAGACAGTTTGTCACTTTTTTCAATAGTGACATTTCCTTTATGTAGTCCTGCTTTTCTTCCAACCTCATGATAGCTGATTTGGCCAGTGACTCTGGTTTTGTATTCCAAGCAAATAAAATATGAAGATAAATAAGCTTTTCAATAATACATATCTCAGCATGCAATGTGCATATGTCTGCATATTTTAAGGGTATCGACAAAACACATTTCAGATTTGGATCTTCTAGTTCTCTTGTTGGACCTTTGGTTGTTCATCCCACATTCATATCATAACAATCTTTCATGCAATTACATGGATGCTTAGATGTTTCCCCATGAGAGATATTATACATACATTTCATTTCAAATCGTCTGCAAGGTGCCATTGAATTTGAAAACTACAAAGATTTTCCATAGTAAGTTTTTGACCCTCCATATGTTCTTTTATGATCTTTCCATAATTTGTACGTGAAAGTATCCATGATAGAACTCCAAGATTTTCTTTCAAAACCTGTAACAGACCAAGTAATGTGTACTTTGTTAGTTACTTATCCAAATCATGTACTGCAGAAATATAATTGTAATAGAAAACACATCATAAAAAAGTACCTGGAATGCTGCTATTCACCATATGTGATTTTCTAATTGAACATTAAATGTATGATCATCTATTACTTTGCTCATCAAAGTGATACTCACCCGCCTCAACTTTTGACCTTTGATGATTTCAAATTCATCAAGTTTCATCACAACAATCAACTTTCCATGTGCTTGATGATCATTAATTTTATAGAACTGAATAACGTACATTAAAACATTTTCGATATCAAGAAAAATATTATTGCAATCATTGTCATTTAGCTCACCACTTTCAGATTTATATAAATAAGTGATGTGAAATAGTTGGCTAGCCACTTTGAACATTCTCTCATTAGCATAATTTCTTGCTAATCTTACTCGATATGGACGAGGAAGATAAGTTTTCTTAATCATTATTTGAGAAAATGCTTCTTGTACAATTCTGAAAAAAAAATTTGGACATTACTCAAGACCATCCCTGCAATTTTATTTTTCATCTTTTCAAATCGATAATTTTTCATCGATGCCCTTGTAGATGTTTTTGGAAGAACATAACTTGAAGATTCTCCAATACATGAACGATCTTTTAAATAGTCCTTTCCTACTAAGCATGATCTGCAATACCCAAAACAAATAATGTTTAGTCATATAAATGCATATAACTACAACAACAATTAAGATGTTCAAATAAACAATTTACAATCAAACTTGAATAATATTCATACTTGAAAGCTCGAATTCTTTTCTTTGGATTGCCACTATGTAAGGATAAGTCATCAATATTTTTCTTTGGTACCCTTTGCCTTTTCCTTTTCAGTATTGTCGTTTTGATAACATCTACATCAACAACAGACTTCAAACTTTCAAATTGTAACTTCCCCAATGATTCTAGCATTTTTTTGGTTTGATCTCCGAAGACTAGTGATTAATGTATTCAGTTCTAATATAGTGCCCTTCAGTGCAAAGTTTTCATTCATAATCTGTTGCACATACCTTCTACTAACAAAGTGATTGTTGGTAGAGATGTCATTTTTGATGAGGGAAACATTCCAAAGGTGTCTTCAAGCATGATTGATGGTAAAGTAGATGATTCTAACATTCTTGATGTTGATGAGAAGGATCCTACTTTGGATGGTGGTGATGATGGACCTTCATCAAGTCAAAAGCCAAGGAGAACATCAAGAGAAAGACAAGTACCTTCAAGGCTCACATATGATCAAAAAGGTAAGCAAGTAGTTTCTGGAAATTATGTTGCTTTCCTAACCTCTTTGGATGAGCCTACAAGTGTAGATCAAGCAAGGAAAGAAGAGGAGTGGATCCAAGCAATGGATCTTGAGTATCAAGCTCTTATGAAGAATGGAACATGGAGATTGGTGGAGTTGCCTAAGGACAAGAAAGCTATTGGATGCAAATGGATCTTCAAGGTGAAGACAAACCAAGATGGATCTATCAGCAAGTACAAGGCAAGGTTAGTGGCAAAAGGATATACTCAACAACAAGGAATTGACTATGATGAGACCTTTGCACCCGTGGCAAAGATGGTAAGCATTCGAGTCATCATTTCACTTGCTACACTTTATGGATGGGATCTATGGCAAATGGACATTTCAAATGCATTCTTGAATGGTGATCTTGAGGAGGAAGTATACATGGAGCAACCCGAGAGCTACATCTCATCAACAAAGCCAAATCATGTGTGTCTTCTACAAAAGAGTTTGTATGGCCTTAAGCAAGCACCAAGGAGTTGGAATGCTAAGCTTAACACTTTTTTACTCTCTCAAGGCTTTGTTATGAGTGAGTATGATCATTCACTTTATTATAGGTTTGTTGGAAATGATGTTACCATCTTGCTAATCTATGTGGATGATATCATCTTGAGTGGTGGAGACAATCAAGATGTGGAGGATATCAAGAATGCTCTTAAGAAGGAGTTTGAGGTGCATGATCTTGGTAATTTGCATTACATTTTAGGAATAGAAGTCATTAGATCTTCTCAATCTACTTTCATTTGTCAAGAGAAGTATGCTAATTCTATTCTAGAAAGATTTCATATGGTAGATGCAAAAGCTATTGATACACTTATGGAGTTTCATGTAAAGCTTACTATAAGAGGTAATGAAAGATCCTTCAAGGACATTACTCTCTATAGAAAGCTAGTTGGTTCACTCATCTATCTAACCACTACTAGACCTGATCTAAGCTATTGTGTTGGAAGATTGAGTCAATTCATGCAAGATCCTAGTGAGGAGAATTGGAAGCTAGGAAAGCGAGTTTTGAGGTACATCATTGGAACTCGAGATTTTGGCATATTGTATGAGGGATCATCACCTAATCTTTTTGGATTTTCAGATTCGGACTATGATGGAGATGTAATGGATAGAAAATCCATTAGTTCTTATTGTATTTTCATAGGTGATGGAGCTATATCATGGATGTCAAAGAAACAAGCCACTATCTCATTGTCATCTAGTGAGGCCGAGTACAAAGCTCTTTCACATTCCACAAAGGAGATGGTATGGATCAAGAGGATGATCAAGAATTTTTTAGAGAGCCCAATCATCTTTTGTGACAATCAATCAGCCCAAAGAATGGCATCCAATCCTATCTTTCATGCTAGGAGCAAGCATATTGAGATACAATATCATTTTGTGAGGGAGTGAGTCATTGCAAAGGAGGTGGAGCTTCAACATGTGTCTTCAAGGGAATATGTAGCTGATATCTTCACCAAAGCATTGGGAAAAGACTTGTTCATGAAGCATAGGACTTCACTTGGAGTATTATCAAAGTCTATGCTAAAACTAGTTGAAGAGAGAGAGTGAAAGATTCAACTAGTTTCATCACATTTTGCAATATTTCCATATTTGGCATATTGAGGCCAAAACTTGTTTTAGACTTAGAGGTTGACTTTTCAAAGTTCATTAGTCTAAATTTCATTTGAATAAACACTTTTTGAAAGTGGATAGAATGCGAGTTTGAGTAGATTCAATTTGAATAAGTTGGGTACATTGAATCTAGACCCAAAATTGGTAGGGTTAGCATTTTGTTGGGAAAGCCAAGTGGCCAAATAGGGTTTGGACCTGTTATAAAAGGATGTAACTCATGGAGAGAGTCATCTTCTCTCTTCTCTATCTCATTTCATGCTTATACATGGTTCTCTTGGGTTCTACTATCCATTGGTGCACTATCTTGGTGATTGCTTGCAATTCTATGTGTAGAATGATCTATATTTGCTATTTTTGGATCCACATGTGTGAAATACAGTAGCTTGCTGGTTTTGTACGGACAACAACACTACATAATCATTTCATTCAAGTTTGATCAAGTTCTATTAGTGTTTTCATCTCAAATTGTGTGTAGATGCTGATTTTTCTACATTGGTGAAATTGGTAGTGTATTTCTCTTCTAACCAAAGATCATTCAAGTAGATTGGATCTTAAGGATCTGAAATCTTTCACACTGTATGCTCATGCTTATTTCACAGTGTTTGGACTGGAATTGTCTAGTGAAGTGTTTCTAGCCTACAATCTTATGATTTGTGTAGGTCATAGGAGTTAGATTTATGATAAGCTACTGTCAAGATAAAGGAACAAATTGCACAGTGTAGCTTCTTCTTTGTCAAAGTAATTGCTTCCTTGAGTTCACTCCCATTTGAATCTGAAAACCATAAAGAAGTATTCATTATCTTTCTCCTGGGTGTTTTGTCTTCTTTGCAAGGTTGTATTGGCAGCCCCTTACGGAAACATCTGTTGATGACCAAATTGCAATCATTTTATATTACATTCCATCCATTCTTGATTATTCTCTATTTTGTACTAATAATGACAATATTAGCCCTTTTATTGCTCCCCAGTAGAAATGATACCCTTTTATACTACAAATATCAATCATTTTGTTGTTGATATGTCATGACATATACCAGTTTTGGCGCCGTTGCCGGGGAGCAATGCCAAATAGGTTCTTCAATTTTTGTTTATATTTTTCAGATTCACAGGTTACTGTTCCAGTTCTTCAAGTATTTCAGAAGAGAAAGAGTGAAATCTGAGTTTCATCCACCTTGACTTACCATTTCATTTACAGTTCTCTATTTGCTATTTTTATTGTAGAGTTCTTAAGATTATCTACAATTTGTAAAATGTGTTAAGTTTTTGATATGTACAAACTGAAGATTCTGTGTCATGTTACATAAGCTCTTGGTTTTCCGTAAGCAGAATCTAATGTATGCTTTTCCAAGAGTCTGTTTTGTTTTGTTTTGTTTCAATACCTTATTTCCAGAATTTTCAAGCTGAATAAAAGCCTGTTTTGAGGCTATGGTGTTGTCCAAGATGCCAAAGTTGCTGATGCCTTTGCTATTCAAGAATTATTCATGTTGTCTAGAAACTGTTGATGACAAATGCTGATTCTGCTGCTAAAGAACAAAGTTACATGTTGTTGATTTTAAGCAAAGTTAAGATCTAAAGCTTGTAGGCCTATTTGCAAAGGCTATACTCAGGAACATTTAGTTTAAGATATATTGTCTAAAGCTAGTCTTTGCTCTCTAAGGACTGAGTTTCATGAATAAAGCGCATCTATTGACATGCACTATTGCAGTTGTCTTGTACTTTAAAAGCCACTATTCTTCAGGCTAGTCTTCTTTCTCAAAATCATTTGTTGAGAGTGACCATCAAACTTCAGTTAAAGGCACCTTTGTTCTAGAAGCCGATTTTCTAGAGGTTATGTCTATTGTTTGAAGGATAGGTCATATTTCTAAGGGCAAACCGCTATTTTCAAAGGCAAGGCACTACAGATTTGAAGGGCCATTGTCGCACGTTTTGCACTATTCGAGATTTTTGGAGCCTCATTCATTCTTTAGTGCCTACCTCGGAGCACCTCCACGCAGCCATAGCCCCCCACCTGCGCATTTCTTAAGGACAGTTGTCGCACTTCATCTCTCTCTCTTTGGGTAGTATGACTTCTTGGCAGCCCACCTTCGCATTTCTTTTCTCTCAGGGCAGCGAAGAGAGGTTCTTCTCCACTCAGGTCAAAAGGCGGCAAGGCACAAGTGCACCTCCAACCATCTCGGGCATCAGTCGCAGGTCTAGTGGGCAGCAAGGCAATAGGGCAATTCCTCAATCATCTTCTAAGAGCAGTTAAAAGGTAGTATGTGTGTTCTTCTAAGAATGGCAAGGTTAGCGGCAGTTTCAACGTAGCCATGTAAGATCCTTTCCGTCACATTTTTATGGATAGTTTGCACATAGTGGCCATCCTCTGCAGCCACAGCCAGCACACTGTGCTTATCCACATGGATATTCTCTCTACACACCTCTCATCTCAAGCGACAATCCATTCAAACGGTAGTTCCAGAGGCAGTTTGTAGACGATTTCTATGGGCAGTGAAGGTAGAAGCCAGCGCATTTCCAACAAATGCAACCATTGCAAGTCCTCTATGGACATTTCTCAGAGTTACCAGCCTTTAACGAGTTCTATCTGGGCTGTTTCTCTTTGTACTACAAGTTCTGTCAGCATTGCATTGGCTAAAGACAGCTTTATTACATTTGTCAAAATATCATTTGCTCTCTCTTGAAGCAGTTTGCAGTGCCACTTCTCTCTAGCACAAGTTTTGTGGCTATATCATGCCAGGCTTATGCCATTGTAAACCATTCAAACACAATGTAGAACAGAGGCATGTGTTGCTCTATTCATGCTATAATGTAGGTTTTCAGATTTGTTATTCATCTGCAAGTTCTAGTACAGAATGTGTTCTCTATTTCTTGCATAGAGGTGTAGCAATCTCTCTTCTTTGCAGTGCTTAGACTGTATATATCTTTGTAATCCACAAACAATGAATACAAAATTGTGAATCTAAAGTGTTTCTGGATCACTCAACCTGTTTCTATTGTGAATACCTTCTATGCTTTTCATGGTGATTCAATTTGGTAATAGGAAGTTTATGGCACTGTATGCTAGCCTACAATCTTATGATTTGCACAGGTCATAGGAATTAGATTCATGATAAGCTACTGTCAAGATGAAGGAACAGATTGCACAATGTAGCTTCTTCTTTGTCGAAGTATTTGCTTCCCTGAGTTCACTCCCATTTGAATCTGAAAATGATAAAGAAGTATTCATTATCTTTCTCATGGGTATTTTGTCTTCTTTGCAAGGTTGTACTGGTAGCCCCTTACGGAAACATATGTTGATGACTATATTTCAATCATTTTATATTGCATTCCGTCCATTTTTGGTTATTCTCTATTTTGTACTAATAATGACAATATTAGCCCTTTTATTGCTCCCCAGTAGGAACGATATCCTTGTGTACTATAAACATCAATCATTTTGCCATTGGTATGTCGCGACATAAATCAAAAGATGACGTTTTTATTTGCAAACATCATCTCCCACTCGGCATGCATAAACGTGACGTCTTCAAAACTATAAACTCACAATTTAAAGACACGTGTATTCATGAAGTTTCAAGATCCATGCTCTACAAGATGTGGAAATAAGAGTTTGGACATGTCAAGACTCCAACAAGACAAAGAAGGTCCAAATGCAAAACATGTGACGACCTTAAAATGGCAATAGAGACAACTCCTGATGTTAGGATACGTGATCGCTATATTGCATTGAGAGGTCGTCATCTACATCATGTTTTTTATTCCAAAAAATTGTATGCATATTGAAAAGAAGAGTCAAGATCCCATCCTGAGCAGTCCTTGTGTCTTATCATTGATAAAATGGATCAAAATACAACAACATTATCCCGTTTCAATAAGACTCCTCCTTATCAATTTTTGAAAACCTATGTTTGTGGGGTATTGGTTCATAGAGTTGCTCTGTGATATTTGGATTGATACCTTGCATGCTCATGATAGCAATCAAGTTGCCACATCAATAATGCGAGCAATAAAAAAGGTACAAGCATCACGTGGTACTTACCTCCGATCTTATGTATTCAAGCTGACAATTGTTGGAGAGAGAACAAGAACAAATTTATTTTTGGTCATTGTTGAATGTTAGTGGCACATAACATCTTCCAAAAGGTAGAAATGGGATATCTTTTGGTTGGCCACACACATGAAGACATAGATTAGGTTTTCAGTGTCATATCCAAGGCTTTGAAGTCCAAATCAATTCATACAATGCTAGATATGCTAGCACGAATTGGTGAAAAGCCAGGTGGTGGTCGTATCGAAAGCACTAAAGTAGAAATATTGGAAATGAATTTGCCAATTCTATGTCTACAAACTATATGCAAGTTGTATTCTTCAATCTAGACATTACATAACCATGTAGATCGAGTTCTATATAGGCCAAACTTGGCATTTTGCATTTATGAGCTACATACTTGCATGGTACAACATTTGTAGCAAGCCAAGAAATCAATATGATTTCTTTTTCCAATTTTAACAGCCCCTTCCATAACATTAGACTTTAGGAGCAATTACCACTAGCAGCCCAAAAGTCTGTATGGTTGGTTAATGAGCTGCAATACAACATTTTTGGCACATTGTCAGGACAACACGCACTAAGGCAAGTAGACGATGGAGCAATTTCCAACTGTAGTAGGAAAAGGCAAAGTTGGTGGCTGATTTTGCTCAACAACAACAATAGATCTAGGATTCAATGCACACATCCAGCAACAACAACAACTGATTAACCACCTCCAGAACCAGATCCAACTGAAAGATCAAGACATCTTTGCTCTACAACAAACCACGACAAATCTTACTACGGAGTGCGATGATGCCTTGGCAGCAGCAACATCCGCACGTTCCATTGTGAAGGATCAACTAGCACATGTCAATTTCATAGATTTCACACCTCCAGCTATTCTTGAGGGAACTCAGATCCTAGTAGTGGCCTATCAACAATTGGCACAAAATCTAAAGACCACGACGGAGCAACACAAGAAATTACAACAATCCTATACTGCTTTCGTCGAGGCCCCAACCAACACATTGCCACCCTGGAAGAGAAATTAAAAGCTACTACCCAATCGGCACCTTCTGTCCATGCGGAAGATGCTCAATTTCACCAATCAGGATATCATTATTATGGATCAGATGGTGGTGATGGGACATGTTTCCAAGGGCCTCTGTCATCATTTCAAGACCCAGCTCAAGTGTCAGCAGCTCCACCACCAACCAACCTGTAGGACACTAGTGGTACTTCCTCCCAACATCATCTCCCATCTTTCGCTTCCCCAGTGACACCACTAACTTTCCCTTCATCCAATGCCAATTTTCCCTTGAATTCCAACACATTGCTGAATCCAATCCCTCACCACCTCTCTCCGCTCAACCAGATCCACAAGAGAAACATACCTTGGCAGTTGAAGCACCTTCAATAAGGCATATGATCACTCCAAATGTGCCTAGCAAGGATATGCTAATCTCTCGAGAGTTTGCAAAGAAGTCTCAACCAAAGGAACAAAGCAGATACATTCTTTCGAATCTCGATGACTGCCAAACCCATAAAGAATCAGTCAAACTCCTTGACCTACAACCAGCATGGTGCCATCAACTCTTTCTGCAAAGCAAAACCTCCATGGCATGGTATCTTGATGCACCAGTCTATATGCGCATCAATCTCTATTATTATCCAATAGGTCATTGAGAGCCGTTTGTTGACACAAAGGTGAAAAACAAGATTTATTGGCCCAAGCTGACAGGTGTGAATACTGATAACCTGGCATATGACATGATCACAATTTGTTGCGTATTCTACCAACAACATCATGGCAACCCCGATCATGATGTGCGATATTTTGTAGACAATTGTGGCCTGTTGGCATATTTGACAAAACTACAAGGTTATTGGGATCGGGGACTCCCATCAATTGCCATCAATATCAATCATGCCTTAAAGATTGAAGCCGACCACATCAACATAGCGCGACTTTATTACAGGGCAGCTCTCACTTCAGAGCTCCATGTTGATATGGTCGAGCCATGGAAAACACGTGGCTTTCTCCAATGTATGTTATATTACTATGCCCCAAGGCTCGTCCTTAACAAATTATGTTGGCAAATGATGGAAGGGATCAGCAAAAGGATCTACCAAACACATCAACAACAATCCTGCCTCTAGGAAGCCCAAACAGATCCGGGACGAAAAAGCCTTGATTGGTGTGGGACCACCAATCCAATAAGGAGGGGGATAATGCTAGCAACAAAGTAGAAAAAAAGAAATAAAACATTGTGGCATGTGTATTGTAAGTCCACGTGTCGGTACTTGTTAATAAATTTCTACCATGGCATGTGTATGGGTAGAAGCTTAAATAAATTCTAAACTTCTAAGTTAGAAGCTTAAGCTTATAAACTTAAAAGATTCTAAGTTATCCTAAGTTCTAAGTTTAGAGACTTAAACTTTCTGAATTAGAAGTTGTGAAGCCTTAGAATGGCAAGTTAGAAGTCATAAGTTAGTGGAAACTTATGGGCTATAAGAAGAGAGGCATTTCCCTTGTAAATAACACTTCGAGATTATGACAAATTGCCTTATGATTATCTTGTTATTTCATTGTGTTCTCTTTGGAAGGTGCATAGCTTGAGGGAAGGTGCTCGGACCTCCTCTTGCCTCCTTTCATAGGAATTTGTTTCTGGATTGCTTTTATTGATTTATGCTTAATTACCCGCAACCTCTATTTTTCATCTCCCTTTGGGTGCTAGATAGGATTTAGATTAAGCACCTTGCTAGTTGGGTAAGCCTTAGCAAGCTTTAGTTTATTTAGCGATTTCTGGCTAGTCGGGAAAGCCTTAGCCAACCCTTAGACTAAGTTTAGTTCCGAGCACCAGTTGTGGGAAGCCTTGGTGCTTTCCTTTTTGTTCATGCTCTTTGCCTCTTTTGTAAGCTTTTATGTAGATCTTAGGAAGTGGACAAACTGTCTATTACTATACTACAACCATGGATGATCTAGCCATCGCATGAATATATTTACTTCCAACAGATAACATCTCTTTAGCGGGAGTGAGCCGAGTCTAAGAGTGATCTAAATGACTAATAGTACTTGAGAAATCATTGACAATTTGTTGTTTTTGAGTTCTAATTGAGAGGGTGAGTTCAAAGAGAGAAGTAACATCATTGTTTTTGGTCAAGATCAATTTGTGGGCTGCTAAAGTACTATCCACATGTGTGAAACTGTACAGCAACCTTCTAATTAACTTCCATAAGTGTTTTTGATCCAAAAAAGTGCAAAATTCAAGGTTTTTAGTGCATTGTCTAGATCTAGGTTCAATCTATTGAATGCTAATAATCAAGTAGTGATTTGAGTCATTGAAGCAATTCATTTTGAAGCATTAGATCAGACCTTTAAGGCTGATTTGTTCAGATCTCAAGTGTGTGTGAAATATCAAACCAATTTGAACTAGAATCAATTTCTTTGAGGAATGAATTGCTAGGATATTTGTAGTTGATCTATTATACCATCATCGAAGTTGAACTAGGATTGATTGGGCCGAGATTATAAGCTTCTTGAAAGCTAGAAATCTATCTTAGATCACACCTTATCAAGAGAAATTGGTGTATCTCATAGGCTTTCATTCCGAATGACATCCATGGGTGGATATATGTTAGAATCTAGTGAGAAACTAACTTCCACAAACTATTCCATTTGGAAAGTAAGAATGGAATCACTACTAGTGGTTCATGATCTCTTTGATATTGTCTTAGGAGTTGAGGAAGAGCCTCAATCTCCCCAAGAACAACTAAAGTACAAGAAGAGGGTTAGATTAGCCCTACATTGCTTGAAGTTAAATGTAAGAAATGACCTCTTGAAGGAGGTGGCTTCTTGTACCACATCAAAAGAGGCTTGGGATTCACTAAAGAACATTTATGAATCCAATGACACTTCAAGAGTGCTTATGCTAAGAAACTTGATCTTGCAAAGCATGAGGGGAAGTGGAGAAAATGGACAAGTGTCAAAAATTAGATATGCAACATCAAGCATTCACCATAAGCAATCACCACAAGAAGGCGGAAGAAGAGATTCACTATCTCGGACATATTATCTCAGCTGAGGAGATCAGGATGGATCCTAAGAAAGTAGCCGCAATTATGTGATGTCCAGTACCAACTTCGATGGAAGAGCTGCAGATCTTCCTCAAATTGGCTGGATTCTACAGGAGGTTTATCCATCAATGGCTGCTTGACTACTCTTTTGATGGATCAGCTCAAGGGTAAGGGCAAGTACTTTAGCTGGGGGCCTAAACAACAAGCGAGCTTTGAATATGTAAAGGTTGCAGTTGCAACTGCTCCTGTCTTAAGCTTAGTGGATCCAAATGAAGCATTTGTAGTAGAAACAGATGCCAGTAATCAGGCAGTTGGTGTTGTTCTCACTCAACAAGACCATCCGGTCACGTTTAAAAGTAAGAAATCGGATAAACACCAATTAAGTTATTCCACTTATGAGAAGGAGTTGTTTGCAATAGTCTATGCTCTTAAGAAATGGAGGCATTACCTCTATGGAGCTAAGTTTGAGATCGTGTATGATCAAGAAAGTATCAAGTGGCTTTCCTCCCACAAAAGCTCCTTTTAGGGAGGGGAGTTCTTATGGCCATTGGCAAACAGAAGGGTACATGTAACTCGTTAGTTCCTAAGGGGTCCCGGCGGGGGTGACACTCAGCCCCGTAGTTCGAACTAATAACCCTTAGGTACTAGGATCTAGAGGGCTTGGTCTACATCCATAGGGAGTGCCACTAAGTGGAGGACACCCTTAGTAACTAAGGTCTGGTCCCTAGACTTGAGTAGGACCTAAGTCCTCCACATGCATAGTGTGCATGTGGGAGGCATCCACATGTACAGTGGTACCTGTGCATGTGAGAGGTGTGCATGATCTCCTGGAGGTCTAGCGCTGGTCCTCCAAGCTAAAGGTTGAGTTTGACAGTGACAAATGTCTTGTCAAAGACATCAAGAATCACTACAAAGTGATTGCTATAGGAGCTAGAGTCAACGAGAATCGACTCTACAAATTGAATGCGAGATCTTTTACTCAAGCTATGGTAAGCACTGTTGATAGTCGAAGTGATTTTTGGCACCAAAGGTTTGGTCATATCAGTGCTCAAAGCTTGCAAATTCTTAAAAGAGGTAATCTAGTTGGTGGTTTGCCTGATATCTCTTTTGAAGGAAAAATTTGTGAGGGTTGCATTTTGGGAAAACAACATAGAGAGAGATTTCCCAAAGATGGAGCAAGAAGAGCCAATGGCATTCTTGATCTTGTTCATAGTGATCTGTGTGGACCAATACAAACTAGGTCCATTAGTGGTTGTTACTATTTCATCACATTCATTGATGACTATAGTAGACATGTCTGGATTTATTTCATAAGCAAGAAATCTGATGCTTTTGCCAAGTTTAGAGAGTTCAAGGCTCTAGTTGAAAAACAAACAGGTTGTTATATTAAGACCCTCAGATCAGATGGTGGCGGTGAGTATTTTTCAACAGAGTTTATAAACTTTTGCAAGGATCAGGGGATCAAGAGACAAACCACTACATCCTATTCACCACAACAGAACGGAGTTGCAGAATGGAAAAACAGATCCATTGTGGAGATGGCTAGGGAAATGCTTAAGAGCAAGGGTTTGCCAAATACTTTTTGGATAGAAGCATGCAACACAACTACTCATATTTTGAATCGATGTCCTATGAAGTCCGTGGAGGGTAAGACACCTTACGAAGCTTTTACTGGAAAGAAAGCTAATGTTTCTCATTTACGAGTATTTGGTTGTGATGCTTACGCTCATGTACCTGATGAAAAATGAAAGAAGCTGGATGCAAAAGTTGTTAAGTGTATTTTCCTTGGATATGATGAAAGAGCCAAGGCATATAGGATGTATGACACAGATGCACAAAAAATCGTGATTTCCAGAGATGCTACTTTTGATGAGATGGGTCAAAATGACCAAATAAAATTGACAATTGATCCCTTTGATGATAAAGCTAAAGTGCAAGTGAAGGAAGAAGTTGGTGTTGATATGGAAGAGCCAATGGAAAAAGATAGGGTCAATACTGAGATTCCTAGGAGAGTGCCTAAGTGGTACTTGTCAGTAACAAGTGATGCTAATAAGGGAGATACTCCCGAATCAAGTGAGCAGGGAGAGCTTAGAAGATCAACTAGAAATCAAAAACCTCCTGCAAGAGTAGAGATGAATCTAGCCCTGATGGGTTCTGTGCTCAAGGCTCAAGAACCAAAAACTTTTGATAAAGCAAAGGAGCACAAGGAGTGGCATGAAGCTATGGAAACAGAAATGGAAGCTATAACGAAAAATAGGACGTGGAACTTGGTTGAGCTACCTGATGGTAAGATGCCTATCACTTGCAAATGGATATACAAGATCAAATATGGAGCTGATGGGCAACTCAACAAGTACAAAGCACATTTGGTTGCGAGAGGATTTGAGCAGTAAGAAGGTATTGATTTTGAGGAAACCTTCGCACCCATAGCTAAGATGGTAACTATATGTTCTATCATTGCTATTTCTATTTTCTATGGTTGGAAGATCCAGGAAATGGACGTTAAATCTACTTTTCTTAATGGAGTGCTGGATGAAGAGGTGTACTCAGTACAACCTCAAGGATTTGTTGAGCCAGAGAGAGAGCATCTCGTTTGTAAGCTCAACAAAGCCATTTATGGATTGAAGCAAGCACCACGGGCGTGGTACTCTTGCATTGATGAACACTTCAAGCTAAGGGGAATGGTAAAGAGTGATGCTGATCCTAATCTTTACATTTTAAGGCAAGACTCAGATATAGTGTTCATTGTGTTGTACATGGATGATTCGATTATTACAGGAAGTAATGAGAGCTTAATTGATGAGATAAAATCAGATCTTTCCAATGCTTTTGACATAAGTGATCTAGGATTGATGCACTATTGTCTTGGCATTGAAGTATAGCAAAAGGAAGACATGGCCTTTCTTACACAAAGCAAATATGCACGAGATTTGCTTTATAAGTTCAATATGCAGGATTGTAAGCCTTTGAGTACACCTATGGATGTCAACATGAAGCTTACTACATATGATGAATCTGAAAAAGTGGATGCTTATTTGTATAGATAGTTGGTGGGTAGTTTGATTTATTTGACACACACACGACCTGATATTTCTTATGTTGTTGGTGTTGTTAGTCAATTTATGCAAGGTCCTAGTCAAGCACATTAGAAGTCTGCTAAACGTATTCTCATACATTCAAGGGACATTGAATTTTGGTTTGAAGTATGATCAGCCTGAAGCACCAATGTTGGTAGTTTATACAGATGCCGATTGGGCAGGTAATATTAATGACAAAAGATCTACCAGTGGTCATACATTCAGTTATGGTACAACTGCAATTTCATGGCGCAACATAAAGCAACCTACAGTAGCCTTATCATCGACGGAAGCTGAATATCGAGCACTCAACAATGCTACACAAGAAGCGGTATGGTTACGAAGATTGCTTGTGGATTCAGGTCAACCACAGGTGGATGTGACTACTATAGCTTGCAATAATCAAAGTTGCATTCACCTTGCCAAAAATCCAGTTCTACATGTTCGAACCAAACACATCGAAATACACTACCATTTTGTTCGAGAGAAAATTCTTGATGGAGCCATTGATCTCGTTTTTTGTAAATCTGAAGATCAAATGACAGATATTTTTACTAAGTCATTAGGTAGATGTAAATTTGAGAGGTTTCATATTCTATTAGGAATAGAAGAATGTGATTTTATCATTGAGGGAGAGTGTTAGAAATCAATGATAAACTTCATTATTACTATTTACGAGGTACATTAATGTTGATAGTTGTGACCAGTTGTCAATAGCTATAGGCTAGTCTATTAGTCTACTCATAGGTTTTCTCTCTCTATCAGGGGTTCAGGGTTTATTTGTACTTTTTACATTCTGTATGAGTTAGTGTGATAGAGCAGATAGTAGATTGTTAGCTAAGCCAGGTACATATTGCACATTGCTTATTTGCTTTATCTTCTCACTGGCTAACTTCATTGGTACCACTCCAACTCCTTTAACAGATAGCAATTTGCCATCAGCTTGTCCAACTTCATCACCATTGTCAGTTTTCTTGAGTTCTGAAAACTACTCTTTCCTTGAAGTCATGTGCTTGGATGCACCACTATCAATGTACCATGTATCCTTGGCTTCATCACTTGTCATTAATGCTGTAATGAACAATTTTGAACTCTCACCAGTATCATCTTCATATTGATCATCATCGTATTGATGTTGATCAGTATAATTGTCTTCATAATAATAGTCATCAAATTGATGTTGATCAGCATAATTTCTCGCTTGCCATTTGTCTTCTCTTTGTTCCATCTCCTTCTGTTTCTTGAAGCATTCACGCTCCCAGTGGCCAGGTTTCTTGCTCCTGTAGCAAAACTTGTAGCCATTAGATTGATCATTTGTCTTGCTACTTTATTCAAGTGGAATCTCTATCAAATGGATGTGACAAATGGTTTTTTAATGGCTACTTGGAGGAGGAAATATGCATGTTGCAACCCAAGGGCTTCATCAAGGATGGTGAGGAGGACAAGGTTTGCCACTTAAGGAAGAGCCTATATGGCTTGAAACAAGCACCTAGAGCTTGGTACTCTAGGTTGCATGATTTTCTCTACTTTGTTGGCTTTGTAATTAGCTCTTATGAGCCTTCTTTGTACATCAAATGTAATGATGGAAAGATCATCATTTGAGTACTTTATGTTGATGATATCATATTGATAGGAAATGATGTTGAAGACATAAGAAATGTTAAAGTTTCCTTGTCTAGTGAATTCAAGATGGTAGATCTAGGACTTCTTAAGTTCATACTTGGAATAGAAGTTACTTGAGGTAGTGATTTTACTTTTATAAGTCAATCAAAGTATGCTACTTCCATTCTTGAGAGGTTTGGCATGAAAGATTGTAAAGGGATTGACACCCCTATGGAGCAAACTTGTAAAGTTACTAATGATTGTGATGAAGCATCCTTTAAGGACATCACACTCTTTAGGAAGCTAATAGGCTCCTTAATCTACTTATTGAGGGGGAGGTTCAACTTCATCATGTGCCTTCATCCGAGTGCATAGCTAATATCTTAACCAAACCTTTGGCTAAAGATTCATTTTTCAAGTTAAGAAATGCTTTTGGAGTTGTAGATATGTGTACATTAGACTTGCCAAGTTAGAAGTGAGGAGGAGTGTTAAAATATCACTTCCAACTTGTCGTATCTAGTAGATCTCAAGTTATATGAGCTTGATAGGATCTCACACGTGTGGAATTTGTTCCCACATGTGAAAGAATGTACATAAGTCATTTTTATTAAGTTAGATTGGTTTTAGCTTGATCTACACTAGTGTGAAATTGACCTTTGAGTAGAATCTTGAAAATGGTCAAATTGGTCAAACCTTTTGTAAATAGATTGGACTTCCATGTGAATGAGTTATTACTCACACATGTCAAGATACCATTCACACGTGTGGATAAGCTTCTAGAAGATAAGATAGGAAGATTGCACTAGATCCTATTTTATAGAGAATATTCCTATAAATGTGGAAGACTAGCTTTTTGTTTTCTAGCCAAAGAGAATAGTCAACATTGGGAAATGAGCACATATGGCTCCCATTGGTGGATCTGGATGACTAGGCACTCTTCACACGTGTGAAGGCATGCTGGACAGTACACAGCTCGTGGATGTACTTGATCTATAAAGAGATCAACCAAATCAATAACAAGTTGATGTGACATTGGCAAATTCTAGTTTTGTTGAATGAAATGCATTTGTGAATTAATGTACTTTACTCTCTGTAAACAGGCCGTGAAAGTACTATCCTCCACACGTGTGAGGCCGCCCATCCATGTGTTTGATCATTTGATCCATTGTTCTTGCTTAAATCATAGTGTAAAGCATCTAGATCAAGATCTAACATCTCGAACTTGATAGATTTTTTGATTAAGCAATCAATAACTCTTAATGATTGATAGTACAATCAATATTTGTCCTTTTTCTATGAAAATTGGCAGATAATAAGCACGAAAGCTTTACCATCCTTCGATTTCCACTTTGAGTCTTATGTATCATCTTCAGGTTTTACTTCTGTACTTGTAACAACATTCCATAACTCATTGGCGATTAGCAAGATCTTCATCTTAAATCTCCACAAAAAAAAGTATTAGGCCCTGAAGAAGAATCAACGCTCTGATACCATGCCACAAAGAGGTATGTGAAAAATAGGTCGAATAAGATTCGAATAAAAAGAATTCGAACGACAAGAAAGAAAACTTATCGTGCATAGTGGAATAGACTATCTTCCTCTTTCTTCATGCATGACTATGCCCTATCAATTTCGAACAAAACAATAGTAATAGAAATCATGTTCAATCTTATAGTAACCAACTTTGAAATCATCAGTACTACAATGATTATGTGGCCAAACAATAATGCATTGAATTATCAGACAAATAATTACTCGCAAAGGACTACAAAAATGCATACATTCTGAGATGAGAACCTGTACGCAATAAAAGATAGTATTGATTCAGTATGAAAAATGAAACAGAAGTAAATGAGTACAATAAGTTGTGGATTGAAGCCGTGTACTCTAAGCTATCTCTGAGCGGCTAAAATGAAAGTCTGAATTAAGTGCAATGATGATAAGTAGTAAGCGCAATAGCAATCTCTAAACAACTCTAAGAAGTGAGCTAGAATGCTCAGGAGTGTTCAAGCTCTTAAGCTTGAGAGAGAGAAAGAGCTAACTATTCAATACTTGTTGATCTATTGATCAAAAACTTCAGAACTTGAAAAGAGATGTATGAACAGCTAATTTATACTAAGTAATTAGGTTGTCAAATGCGATTGCCAGTTGGCTGGTGTCCGCTGGTATTCATCAGTTCCTTCTCAGAAATTGATTGTTGATAAGTGGTGAAAATTGGTCGTAAACAATCTGTATGCATGAATGAACTAAAACTGTCACTCTACATAAATGAACTAAAACTACCACAAGCGATAATGTCGACTTTTTGCGAAAAACCCGACAGTGTCCTTAAATCTCATTTAGGGTAGTCCCACACTTTGCCAGAGTCATTTTCTTAACATTTGAGGCACTTTGAAAAATGCAAAAAATGCGACTCTACATCCTGACAGGTGAAAAATGTGAGAAAGGCAACACTGTTGTCAAACTCCGTGTATTTCTGCAGATTGTGTAAAAACACTTGTAAATCTGCAAACTGTGTAAAGACACGAGAAAATCGGCAGAACTGGATAAACAATGGATGAGGATTAAAACTGATTAGTCGATTAGTAAGAAGGAGAATAATCCAACACTCAAATGATGGCACATGATGAAGTTGTACCTCCTTGGATTGCACCTTCTCCCTCACAAAGTGATGAGCTATCTCAATATGCTTTGTTCTAGCATGGAAGATCGGATTGGTAGCAATTTGTTGAGAAGCTTGACTGTCACAATAGATACATAGGATCTCCTCGGCCTTTAGCACTTGTAGTTCCACCAAAAGTCTTCTTAGCCATAGGAGTTCTTTAGATGTTGAAGTCAATGCCTTGTACTCGGCTTCACAAGAGGAAAGTTAGATTGTATCTTGCTTTTTGGAAAGCCAAGATATCACTCCTCCACAAAGGAAAGTGCAAATGCACTTATAGATCTCCTATCCATCTTGTCTCCTGCAAAATCTGAATCCGAATATGCCCTCAAGTAAAAGTTAGATCCTTGATAGAGAATGCCAAACAATCTAGTAGAAGAGACATATCTAAGTACTCTCTTGGCACTTTTCCAATGATGCATCAAAGGACCTTGCATATATTGACTTAACTTGCTTACACTATAGCTCAAATCTGGTCTAGTGATTTTCAAATAGATTAAAGAGCCTCTAAGCTTTAATGGAAGTAGCATACTTTGATTGACTTATAAAAGTGAAATCACTACCTCTAGAAACTTCTATTCCAAGTATGAACTTTAGAAGTCCTAGATCTACCATCTTGAATTCACTAGACAATGCAACTTTAACTTTTCTTATGTCTTCACCATCATTTCCTGTCAATATGATATCATCAACATAAAAAACTAAAATGATGATATTACCTCATTACACTTGATGTACAAAGAAGGTTGATAAGAACTAATCACAAAGCCAAGAGAGTACAGAAAATCATGCAACCTAGAGTACCAAGCTCTAGGTGTTTGCTTCAAGCCATATAGGCTCTTCTTCAAATGGAAAACCTTGTCCTCCTCACCATCCTTGATGAAGCTATTACAACTCCCTAGGATCATCAACTGCCCTGAAGGTTCCGCACACCCCATACCAGTGATGACGCACCTTAACCGCCCAACTATAGGGTCACAACCGACCCACCCCCATGCTCTGGAGCAATCGACATAATCATGCCCGATCAAGCCTCCTACAATAATTGGCGTCCCATACCACCAACCATCGCGCTCGGCTCTCACTAGCACACATCTCCTAGCCTAGAGATACATCCTGGGTCATACACGTGCTCTCCATCCACCAACTCTTGGGTAGACTAAGTGAATGGAAAGAGGGAAAGCCCACCACTATATAGGCATACCACAGTGGGTCCCATCAAGCACAGTCCTGCTGGCGACACGTGACCACCTAGGATGGTGACACATGGCACCTAGACATGTCGATAACTCCAGTCCTGTGTCATGCCCCTTGCGAGGCCATCATTGAAGGGCGTATTGTTATGGTACATAACAGAAGCCCTCGGATTGCAACATGAATATTTCCTCCTCCAAGTAGTCATTCAAAAATGCATTGGTCACATCCATTTGATAGAGATCCCACTTGAACAAAGTAGCATACAAATGATCATTCTGATAGTTACAAGCTTTTCTATAGGTGCAAATGTTTCTTCATAATCTATGTCTTTAGTTTGAAGAACCTTAGCAACAAGTCTAGCTTTGTACTTACTTATAGATCCATCTTTATTGTACTTTATTCTATTATAAATCCACTTACATGCAAGTGGCTTCTTCCCATATGGAAGGCGTACAAGATTCCAAGTTTGATTATCTACCAAAGCATCAAACCCTACTTGCATTGCATCTCTCCAAACTTGTGATCTACTAGCATCTTCATAACATGATGGCTCTTCATGCATTGTGGTTAGAAAAGAGTAAGAGGTAGAAGGATTTGTGTCTTGCCTTTGCTTTCCTTTCTCAAAGTAAGTGAGCCTTGAAGGCTCGACCTTGTTCCTTGTGGATCTCCTTGGCCTTGAGCTTGATCTTCCACAAAATGAATCACTACCTCAAGTAACTTCTATTCCAAGTATGAACTTAAGAAGTCCTAGATCTACCATCTTGAATTCACTAGACAAGGAAACTTTAACATTTCTTATGCCTTCAACATCATTTCCTATCAATATGATATCATCAACATAAAGTACTCAAATGATGATCTTTCCATCATTACATTTGATGTACAAAGAAGGCCCATAAGAGCTAATTACAAAGCCAACAAAGTAGAGAAAATCATGCAACCTAGAGTACCAAGCTCTAGGTGCTTGCTTCAAGCCATATAGGCTCTTCCTTAAGTGGCAAACCTTGTCCTCCTCACCATCCTTGATGAAGCCCTTGGGTTGCAACATGTATATTTCCTCCTCCAAGTAGCCATTAAAAAACCATTTGTCACATCCATTTGATAGAGATTCCACTTGAATAAAGTAGCAAGACAAATGATCAATCTAATGGCTACAAGTTTTGCTACAGGAGCAAATGTTTCTTCATAATCTATGCCTTTAGTTGAAGAAACCCCTTAGCAACCAATCTAGCTTTGTACTTACTTATAGATCCATTTTGATTGCACTTTAATCTATAGATCCACTTACATGCAAGTGGCTTCTTCCCATATGGAAGGTGTACAAGATTCCAAGTTTGATTATCTATCAAAGCATCAAACTCTACTTGCATTGCATCTCTCCAAACTTGTGATCTACTTGCATCTTCATAACATGATGGCTCTTCAAGCATTGTGGTTAGAAAAGAGTAAGAGATAGAAGGAGATGTGTCTTCCCTTTGCTTTTCTTTTTCAAAGTACGTGAGCCTTGAAGGCTCGACCTTGCTCCTTGTGGATCTTCTTGGCTCCTTTGGCACTTGATTTTGATCTTCCAAATGATCATTTTCAAGAGGCTCCTCCTTGGGTGTTGCAAGATCTTCATCACCTAAGAGATTAGATGAATTTGGAGACAACTTGTAACTTTGAGATTCATCAAACAAGACATCCTTGCTAGCTTTTACTTTCTTTGAAATAGGATCAAATATCCTATATCCTTTGCTATTTCAACTATAGCCTACAAATATTCCTTTGAAGGAAGTTGCATCTTCTTTCCTTCTAGTTTCCAAAGGAATGTGGAGATAACAAACACATCCAAATACTTTAAAGTCTTTTACATTGGGCTTATTGCCAAACAAAGCTTGATATGGTGAGATCCCACCGATAGCACTACTAGGAAGCCTATTACATAAAAAGTTAGCAAGTTATGGCCTCTCCCCAAAATGAGATGGGTAGAGATGCATCAAGCCTCAAGGACTTTGCACATTCACATAGGCTCCTATTTTTTTCCTCGACCACCCCATTTTGTTGGGGGGTGTAGGAACAAGTAAGCTCTCTCTTAATGCCATTGATCTCACAAAAGTCTCTCATCTTGTTGGAGATATATTCTCCTTCATTATCACATCTTAGAACTTTAATGCAAGAACTAAGTTGTTTTTCCACTAGAGACTTAAACTTCACAAAAGCTTCATATACAAGGCTTTTCTTAGACAATAATTTAATCCAAGTGAATCTAGTACAATCATCTATGAAAGTCACATACATTAAGGCACCTCCATTACTTTCATGAGAAAAAGCATGTACATCTGAATGAATAAGATCCAAGGATGAGGTAGATCTTGTCAAAGATCTCTTGTAGGATGTCTTGTGTGACTTTGCAAGGCCACATGCCTCACACACTTTGCCACACTTTGTGAATGATCTTGGTAGGGCGAGAACTAGCTCCTTTGATGCCATGGACTTAATTGATTGAAGATTAGAATGGCCTAATCTTTTGTGCCAAAGCTCCACTTGAGTCATGTTTTTTGTAATGGATGGAACATACAAAACATTATCAAGATCTATCCTCTTAGATGATCCTAAGCATAATGGAATAGATCCTATGTCATCTATCTTACATTTTTGACCACTAGCAGTGTAGATTAATTTCTTAGAATCATTACAAGAAAGTAAAGTAGAAACGTACTGCTTGTTGAATGACATGTGAGAACTAGCCCCACTATCAATCCACCATCTCTCTTTGCTTGATGTTGGTGTAGATGCTACCATCAAGGATGTGTTGAAGCCATCCTCTCCATCCTCCTCTTGTGCAAGATTTCCATGATCCTAATTGCCTTGGTTCTTCTTCTTATAGCATTCAGAAGCAAACTGTCCTTTCTTTCCACAAAAGAAACACTTTAGCTTAGCTTTGTTCTTGATCTTCCCTTTGGAGGTAGATCCACCATCCTTGACCTCGGCCTCCTTGCCTTGGTTCTTCTTTAATGGATTATTCTTTTTCTTGCCCTTTGATGTGAAGTTTGCTTTTCCATCACCACCATGTAGTGACATAGACCCCATTCTTGCCTTGAGGTGTAGAATCCTACTCTCCTCGGCCACAAGAACATTATGCAACTTATCTATAGAAGGAAGTTGGTCCTGAATAGCAAAATATTGGACTAGATTAGTGAACTCATCATCTAGTCCATTCAAAATCACTTGTACTAGTTCATTATCTTGGATCTTATCTCCAATAGATCCCAATTCTTTGTTTAACGACTTTATCCTTAGGACATATTCTTGTCCACTTTCTCCACCTCCCTTCATGCTTTGGAGAACTTGATTCCTTATCATGAGTACTTTTGAGGTGTTGTTGAATTCATAGATACCCTTCAATGAATCCCAAGCCTCTTTGGATGAGGCACAAGAAGCTACCCCCTTCAAGAGGTCATTGCTTACATTCATCTTTAAGCAATGCAAGGCTAATCTAGCTCTCTTCTTGTATTTTAATTGTTCTTGGGCAGCTTGAGGCTCTTCCTCAACTCCAAGAACAATGTCATAGAGGGCATGGATTACAAATAGTGATTCCATCCTGACTTTCCAAATGGAATAGTTTGATGAAGTTAGCCTCTCAATAGATTCTAACAAAAAACCTCACATGGATGACATATTGAATGGTTTGCCTACGAGATGCACAAATCTCTCTTGAATAAAAATGATCTAAGATAGATTTCTAGCTTTCTATGAAGCTTCTAATCTTGGCCCAATCAACCTAGCTTAAGCTTGGATGATGGTATAATAGATCTATCCAAAAATTCCTAGCAAAACACACGCTCAAAGATTGATTCTAGCACCTTTTAGCTTGATTTCTTTTCACACACTAAGATCTGAACAAATCAGGCTTAATGATCTGATCTAATGCTTCAAAATGAAATTCTTCAATGACTCAAACCTCTATTTGATCATTATCATTTAATGGATTGAACCTAGATCTAGACAATGCACTAAAAAGCATAAATTTTGGACTAGTATGCTAATTTTTGGATCAAAAACACTATAGGAACTTGATTTGAAGGTGGTTGTACAGTTTCACACATGTGGACAATACACCTGCAGCCCACAAATTCATTTTGACCAAAACGATGCTATCACTCTCATAGAGCTCGCCCACACAAGATTAAACCAGATCAACACTTTGACAATGATTTATCAATTGATTAATGGATCATTACATGCCTCTTGATACTAGGCTTGATACCATGTGAATTTTTCAGAAAAAGAACAATGATTGATTACTTAATCAATCTACAGGAGTTGTTGATTTCCAGATCTTTGATCTATCAAAAACTATTGACTAAATCTTGATCTACACATACATCAGCAACTATTTCGCAAGATCAACCAATGTAAGCATCAATAATCATCAAGGGCGGCCTCACACGTGGAATACAACCACTATATGTACTATGACCAGAGAGCAAAGTACATTAACTTTAGATGGCATTCTAAGCATAAAATCACAAGACAAATGTGTGAATCACAGGCAAAATGCTAGATTGAAAATCTCTCATCAACTTCATATTGAAATGGTTTCTCTTTATAGATCCAGTACATCCATGAGCTGTGTACTGTCCAACAGGCCTTCACACGTGTGAAGAGTGCCTAGTCATCTAGATCCATCAATAGGAGCCAAATATGCTCATTATTCAAAGTTGACTCATCTCATTAGGTAGAAACCAAAAAACTAGTCTTCCACAAAAGTAGGGATATTCCCTATAAAATATTATCTAGTGGAATATCTAAATCTTATCCTCTATAACCTGATCCACACGTGTGAACAACAACTTGACATGTGGGAGCACATTTACTCATTCACATGGAAGTGAAAGCTAATTACATGGAAATTGGTCAAAGTGACTTTTTCTTAGATTCTAGGCACAAATCATGTTCACACTTGCATAGATTGAACCAAGATGATCTCACTATCTACAAGTACTTTATATACATCCTTTCACACGTGGGAGCAGGCTCCACACGTGTGAGACATGAACATAGATCTCATGATTGATCAAATTTCATGAAGTTGGAAGTGACAATTTCAACAAATATGAGTTGGGGAATGCAAGAAGAATCCACTTTGATAGTTATATACACATTTTTTCTCTAAATGCTTCTTATGAATGCCCAAGGCGACAAACTCATTGCTATGGTCCCTCTATGCGAGTAAAAAAGAGCACATTATCAAGCATTCAAATTGATGGAAAATGAAAAAGAAAGATTGCCATTTTAGAAAGATTTCCATGTAGAAAGGAACCCAATTCCCTTCTAAAGTTCTCCTTGGCATCGAGAGCTCAAAGCTCTAGCAAATCATCACTATCATGGCAAAACTTTAAAAAAACGAAAATTTGTATAACGAAGTATTGATATAATTGTGTGATTCTTGTTTAAAATGTACACAACAAAGAGGTAGAATCTAAGAATTTTTCTTTTGCAGTTGAGGGTGTTGCTTAGTTGCGGAAGACTTGTTCACATTCTTTTGCACTCCTGCACTTGAGCTCGTCTCTTTAGCTGCTGCCTGATCTCTCTCTTTGAAATAGCGCTCAAATGCTCTTGGCAGAAACAAAGGCAGCAGGAAGGCCAACAGATTGGCACTAAAGTAGAGGAAGTTCGCAGCTGAAAGGCACCTCCCAAACCACATCCATGCCACATCCTGATACACACACAGGCAGCACTCAGACACAGACTATACCGAGGTTCTAGGCCAATAGAGCAAAGGTCGTTATCATCTAAGACACATTGACGCAGGCAAAAATTCAGCTTATTCTTGCTTTAGACTGCCCATATAACTTGTTACCTATATGCTTTCAAGCCTCACCTGAAACCTGGGATTAGAAGGCAGTTTGGCATTGAGGAATGTAGCTTGCAGCCAATCCGAAAGTGATATGAGTCGGCGTGCATTGTAGAGGATTGGAACCAGCGCTCGAACTGGAAGAGAGAATATTTTTAACCCTCGTATCAAATTTTCGCTCAAGATCTGAAAGGAAAGCAGGAAAAGGTGAGGGGTGGCTGCGCGCACAGCCGGCTGGTCTCCTCTCGCGAATCCGCCCAGCACGTAGGCCAGAGGCAGAAATAAACCGATGATCGTGCCCAGGATAACGTAAAGCTGGAACAAGCGATTGCCTTTAAACAGATCCGGAGGGGGGGCATTGTTGGGAGAGGGAAAAACCAACACAGCCAGGGCGAAGGCGTAGAGGGAAGCAAACACCGGAAAGAGCAGATCAACAAGAGGGACGAGCCCACTGGCAGAAAACACAACGATGAATGCAACCAGCTGCAGCTCGATCACACGCAGCGACCCCATGACTCCTCCCAGAGTGCCCGCATACTTCACCTTCTGTCTCAACTCCCCCGGCGCTCGTGTGTCCATGGTGGCCAGCCTTGGCCCAGCCGCTAACGTAGCTCCAGACATGATCAATCCAAACAATTTTGCTTCCTCTGATCAGATGGGGTACTCCTGGGGATCACCAGATCAATCTGCTGTGGCTCTCAACACCGGATGGAGAAGCAAATCCTGCATATAATTAGCAGCAAGCTGCAGAGGTTGGGGGATGATCAATCAATCTGCTGTGGCTTGCCCACCAGATGGAATAGTAAATCCTGCAGATCAGCAAGCAAGCTGAGGTTGATGGATGATCAGTTAGCCTGTACCTAGTATGTACTAAATCTGTGCGTGCAGACAGTAATAAGATAGATATATCGAGCTAATCACATTGATAAACTGAATTCTGACATGGGTAGGGAATCCATCGATGTATCGATCGACCGATCGATCGAAGAGAGAGGTGCATGCCAAAGCGTCGTGTCTAGAGCAGCATGCTGCCACGAGTTATCTCGCCCATGAAGGTGCATCTTAGCAAAGTGAGTCATTATAGGTTGGCTGAGCTAACTCGAGTTGGTTACCTTGTCGTCCAAAGTTTCTTTGGTCTCAGGTTTGAGGTTCGAGCCTCCCTTTGAAAACCAAGAAGCATTATATGTGACAACGGCTTATGGTGATCCTAATTTTGCTACTGCTCTTTGTCCCCTTTGAATAAGTAAATATAGTTGATGGCTGCCTAAAAAGCACAAGGGCCAACCCACCATTTTCAGGCGTGATTATGTTTTGATTTGCAAATTATGTTTCATAATGGTTTTGTGAAAAAAGCTCAGCTTCTAATGCATATTCTATGTGAAAAATCAGCCACTATCCTTTACCCAATGGAATGAGCCTTGGCAAATGACATTCTGCTCGGTAAAAAGTCATGAGGCCTATGTCTCTTTACCGGCAAAATGTCATCTACCCAGCTCATTAGATAATATGGAAAAGTCTGAGCTTCAAGTTGTTGCTCCCCATCGCCCTCCCAAGGTTTCGACATTCGAGTTGTGCCCCATGGTATGGTCACACGACTTCTCGAGACCCTTTGTAGCCTACACCTCTCTAGTAGTCAACGCTCTAACTGGTTCGTTCAATCTTTTGTCCGTAAGCTAGCCCTCTAGGACTCCCACTTCATGTCTTTTGCATCTAGGGTTATAGTTTTCCGTCATATACTAGCTGCCTATCTAGTCTTTTTCTCTTCCATCTTTGTCGCCACCAAAGCCCTCCACGGTTTCTCTCCTTCACCGCTTCCTTTGGGCTAGCAAACACCCCCTCCTTGAGGGGGCTCAGTCACCAAAAATGCGGAATTACAAATCAAAAATCGAGAAAGGCTAAGGTTAGAAGATCCACAAAATGCAAAAGCAAAGAGAAGGTCAAATGGAAAGAAGAACCTAATTGATGGCCAAAGAAACCATGACCAAGGGCTAGAAGGATCAGCCATGTAACACCTGTAAGGCTAACTCCATTAACCACATGCTAAGAGAGCCAAGGCACTTTTAATGCAAAAGCAAGGAGGGCTTTTAATTGTGGAATTAGTTTAGCAAAAAGCCCATATGACATAAGCAATAGACATGTGACTTTGTAAGGTGAACTTCTAATGGGCACATGGAGAAAGAAGCCTAACATTCCTTTAATGCTAGCCAAAGGGAAAAGGGTTCATAGTGGGAAACTCAAGGTTATTGGCACTTTAAGAGGGCCTTCATCTAGCTACCATAGGCCTAAAAGCAAATAGTCATGGGCTTTTCAATTAAGCACATGGGATAAAAAATCAAATCACATTTTATGACTTTTGAAAGGTTGTTGTAGAGGATGGGAAAAGTGGCAAAATGGCAATGTGAAGAAATGGCAAAGACTTTAGCTCTATAAGAAACGAATTGGACATGCCTGTAGAGAGAGAGAGAGAGAGAGAGTTTTTTTTAGAGAGTTTTGCTGGTTCTCTTGCTGAAAAATGTTGTCATTGCTACTTGTATTCATGATCCAAAAACACCTTTTAGCACTGCCCTGTGATGTAGCCATGGTGGGGATTTCAAGTTAATGACAAGAATGCCATCTTATGCTGACCTTTTGGTGTACCTATTTTTTCAACTATGAGAAAATGAGTTGAGAGTTGTGTTTCAAAAAAATGCTCAGTGTGCTGGGTTTCCTAAAAATTGTGAGAATGAGTTTATGCAAAAGCTGCTACTCGGTTATTTTCTAGTTATTAGCTCCTCTCTCTTTTGTTATGAATCTATCAGTTAATGTGTAAGGAGAAGTTTCATCCTCCATGACCTGATACACTGTTTAGACAATTGATGTGAGGATAGGATGTGAGACATAGCTTGTAAGTAGAATCTCAGACCTTTGAGAGCCAGTCTGAGTATTGTCTTTGTTTCTAGTTGACTATATATGCTTACTTCTGCCAAGGAATGCTATAATCCAATGTGATGAGTGAGTGACTGTTAAACCTCATTTGTGAAAAACATTATGCCTCTTCTAAACCACGTTTTTGAGAAAATTGTTTGAAGAGAGTGTATGTCCATGCTAGAGAGATTGTTATTAGACAAGTTTCGAAATTCAAAGATCCACATGATGCTTGTGCAGCAGTTGTCACCGAATCTCATCACCTGTGGTTGCCGTACAGATGACATTACAATTATTGTTGTGTTTATTGATGGTTTGGAAGATGCAGGAGGAATACTGTATTTTTTTATGGAGACATGGCCTCCACGCCACGATCCATCTGCTGCACAAATAAGAGCTATAGAAGCCTCTTTAGAACAAGAAACACTTTGGGCTCCTCCATCTGAGCTGCGCACAAAGACACCATAAGAAAAGGTTTGTGTACTTAAGAGACCATATGTTAACCCAAATCAATAGTGGTCGGAGGCCAAACTCTTCAGACTCATATCAAGCATGCATTGCAAGGAAATTTTCTTTTCCACAAATTAATGGAGATGCAGCAAGCTGAGCTGAGAGCAAGTAAAAGACAATTCTGCGAGTTTAATAGGATCAGTAGGATCCCAAGAGTAATCGACACTGAAAAATAGAAGGAGAATTTAGAGTGACCTAGACTATGATGCAACTTGACTTTGAAGGATATTGATAGGATCGTCATTCTAAGAGTCAAACCAACAGTTCCCAGAAAAGCATGAATTAGGAGAGTGCAACGGAAATCAAAAGAGAGAACCATTGTGGCGATGCCATATTCAACTCAAAGAAGATGCCCTTAGACACTTTGACTATCAGTAGGTGTTTCTAGAATACTATACCATGTAGCGTCTAGAGAGGTCAGAGTCAATGCCCCTAACAGTCAAAGCACAAAGATGGAATCGATCTCCCGTTGGTCACATCTTTGAGAGCTTGGAAAACTCTCATTGACCCGGGAGTACGGGATGATCAGTGGGGCCCTGTAGGAAAAATATTAAGAATTCTTCCTCAGAGAACACGATGACAGTTTGAATAAATCAAACTAATATCAGTGTCTTCAATTGGGTCTATTTTTGGTCTATGTACTAATAGAACAATATTTACCTTGATTGAATAAAGCATGCAGAATAAGAGATATATTGCGTGAGTATTATAGACAATTTAGACAATCAGAATAATTGATAAAATCATCTGTTGAGAGACTTTGATCAGAAATGAATTTTTATAATTGTAATTTTGATTTTTCAGTATACATCTCTTATTGTCTTGGTGCTCTGTTGTATCTCTGATTTTAGGTGTTACAACGAGTAGTGCACATGTATTTATATTGTTACAAGATAGGTCTTGTGGCCTTTTATTTTTGTAATAGTAGATCTAACCGTTAAGACGGTTGATATTCAAACAAACCTTTTGTTTCCAGACTCCAATGATTTCTGTTCGCGACAGTTTCGCGACAGACGACAGTTTTGCGACAAGTGAGGTTGAACAAGAAACAAAATATTTCGTGACAAGATATTGTTCGCGAATCTTTCGAGTTTCAACAAGAACCAGTTCGCGAATCTTTCGAGTTTCAACAAGAATATATTTCGTGAATCTTTCGGTAGAACCGATATTTGTCTGATAAGTTGTTCTACAGCTCCCTCTCAAAGTGGGCAGTTGGATTAACCCCAATCTTTTTCGCTGCTTCTCGAACAAAGCTTTACTGAGTGGCTTTGTAAAGATATTAGCTGTCATTTCCTCTGTAGGTATGAAGACTGTCTTCAGTATCTTCTTTTCGACTAAGTCTCGAATAACATGATACTTGATAGCTATATGCTTCATTTTCGAATAAAACACAGGATCTTTCGGCATCCCTCACACATCCATCAGCAACTGTATTTGGAGCTTATTCAAAAGATTGGAAGATATCGTCGATCAGCAATATTCAGTCTAAGATCAGTATGATCTTGGATACAGAAGGTTCAAATTATTTAATCTGGAAGTTAAAGACTTCACTCATATTGAAGGGTGAAGGTCTTTGGCAATGGGTAGAACCAATAGAAGAGAAGCCAATTACTCATGGCAAAGAACTTCAAGAATGGAGTTTGAGAAATGACAAAGCTATAGCAATAATTGTGTCTTCAGTGCATGACAACATAATGCTAGATCTTACATCAATTTCTAACGTGAAAGAATTGTGGGAAGAATTACAAACCAAGAATGAGACTCGATCTCGTAATCAAATCATGTTCTTGGAAGACCAATTAACTTACCTACAATGGGATGGCAAAGACCTGACCACTTTCGTACGAAAGATAACGGATCTGTTTATTTCTTTACAGAATTTCGGCACGAAAAATGCAATTTCAAAGGAAAAACAGCTTAGCTATTTTCTTTGAGCCCTACCCGGGTCATTCCACACAACTTGAACTTTACTGGCAAAAGATTCGACTATGACACTTCAAAAGGCAATAGATGGAGTCAAAGAGCAAGTAGGAGCTCGCGAACGCTATGACGATAATGGTGATTCCGAAAATGCTCTATTTACTCAAAAGAATAAATCTTCAAAGAATAACAGGGAGTCATCTAAGAAGAATGGAAATGAATCCAAGACAAATGATCAACAATCAGGAAAACAACAAAAAAATTCTGGTGATAGGAAGATTTGCAACAGATGCAAAAGGTCAGGTCATACAGAAGACAAGTGTTGGTTAAATCCAAAAATTGATTGCATTCATTGTCATAAACGGGGTCATGCAGCAGTAGACTGTTATCTAAATCCCAGGAACAAAATGGAGTAGAATTGAAGTGAACCTTCAAATTCAAAGTTTGTCGAAGACAAAGCAGAATGCTCCAGAGTAGGAGAAGACAGGACGACAAGAAACTTAGCAGCATATGTTTGTGCTAATCTATGTTGTTCATCATATTTAAAAATTCGAGAAGTAGTACTTGATTCGGGAGCCACCTCACATTTTGTTTTCTCAAAACAAATTTTATCTGACTATAAGAAGACGAATTATACGAGATTCATTATACTTGGAGAAGGTTCTAAGCATGTGGTTGATGGAACTGGTGTACTATGACTAGACATGAATCAGGGTGAAAAGAAACTGGAGGAAGTTCTCTATGCTCCTACTCTTGATAAAGATGTTCTATCCGTAACAAAGATAGTTGATACAGGAATGTCAGTAACCTTCACAAGGAACTCTTGTAAATTGTTCAATGAAGATTCTAATAACCTGGTTGCTAAAGGCAATAGAGAAGGTAATTTGTATCACTTGAACATTCAAACTCGAATTGAACAAGCTAACCAAACTCAAGAATCGACAGATATTCTGTGGCACAAGAGGTTATGTCACATGAACATTGAAGCCTTGTACCAAGCCAACAAGAGTCAGAGAATTGAAGGAGTTGAAATCAAGAGTCAAGATACTCGAACTACCTGCAAATCTTGTCTTAAAGGCAAAATGACTAGAACACCTTTCAGTAAAGATGTTTATAAAGCAACCAAGGTATTGGAAATTGTGCATTCAGATATTTGTGGACCATTCAGAGTATTGTCTTTAGGTGATGCAAAATACTTCATAACGTTTATTGATGACTTCAACAAGTTCGTTGTAGTATACTTTATTCGTACAAAATCAGAAGCTTTCAAGAAATTCGTTGAGTATACGAATTGGACTGAGAACCAGACCGGTAACAAGTTAAAGCAAATTCGCACATATCATGGAGGTGAGTACATTTTCAACAAATTCAAAACTTACTGTACTGATCGAAGTATTATGCATACGAAGACTACATCATACACACCTCAGCACAATGGAATTGTTGAACGAAAAAAATCATACACTAATGGAAGCTACCAGGTGTATGATGGCTCATGAGAAAGCACCAAAATAGTTGTGGGCGGAAGCAGTAGCTACATCGAATTATCTTCAGTATTGAATTCTGAAATCTCGAATACTGGATAAAACTCCTCATGAAATATGGTGGAAGCCGAAGCCAAACCTAGCTCATGTTCGGACATTCGGATGTGCAATTTATATGCACATAACCTATTGGAGGGTTTGTGGATCCCAAGGCAACCCTAACCCTAGTTAATAAGTGAGAGGGATTTGGCACCCTGCGTGTGTAAGTTTAACCCGATGATTACATAGTTATTTGATTTATTAGTTAAAAGTCAATAAAAGGACTTTAGGCCTTTTTGCGGGACTTTTAATGTCGCAAGGCCTAAATGTCAAGTTAGTGATTAAAGTTGGGTTTCCCTCCAATTTGGATGGTTCCCACACTTTTTTAAATTTGAATAATTAGGGAGGTAGAAATGGACCAATAGGATTCAGAGGCCAGGGTCCTCCTCTCTACTATAAAAAGAGACCAACTCGAGTTGCTCCTCATGTTCATTTTCTCATTTCAATGAAGCAGATTGGTTCTCTTGTGAAATGGATTGATGAATGTCCTTGCTCTTCTTCTTTCCTCCTCCATCTCTCATGTTTTCTTTGGATTTTGCTAATTGTTGGATCTGAATGTTACTGGGATTGTATGTTATTATACTTTTTATGAGAGAGAAAGGGAGAGAGAGAAAGAGTAAGCTATTTCTATTGTGGATTGTAGTGTTAATGGACCATAGTGTTAATGGATCGTAGTGTTAATGGATAGGGTTAATGGATGTTAGTGTTAGATTTGGATCATCCATTCATGTTGAAATCTGAACTATACTATCGCTCTCATGGAAACGAACCTACGCGTGACAAATAACTTCGTCTCTTGATGCTAGATTGACTAGATCTTGGATTCAGATTAGGCAAGGAAAGAAACCCACTACAATACCAGATAAATTGAGAAAGAAACTCAATGAAAAGACAAAACAAGATTTTCTGGTAGGATTCGAGTTACATTCGTCATATTATCAAGTCTATATACTTGAAACTGACAGAATAAAAGTTGTTCGAGATGTCAAATTTGATGAGTCAAAGTACATAGTAGACAGTGACTTAGTCGGCTATGAAATTCTCAAAACTTTTTATGAGTTACCAACGACAGAAGTAAAGCAAGCAGATGATAAATGAAAATTACCAGATTTAGAGGGAGTTCAAGATTGAGTACCTGATAGACTCGAATCACCAGATCTTGTTGTCCTCTTGGAGGTGGTCCTAAGAGTGCCAGCTGTGGTTGAGGTTCATGTCTAGGTTGTCTGGGCAACTCTTGTATATGGACTTGGTTGTTTCATGGTTGGTAGTGTGTGTGTTGGTTCTGTGAAACAAACGGTTGTCGAGGAGGTTGATAATGTCCCTCTGACTGGTTTTGAGGCTGATTCCTTGGGTTTTAATAGCAATAAAGTGATGTATGTCCCATAAAGTTGCAGATGTCACATTTGATCAATAAAGTATCTGGGACAGGCATTCATTGCCAGTGTGTGCACCTCGACAATGAGGGCACCATGTGTTCTCTCGTCTATGGTGGATTTGGCCAGTGGGTAGCTGACTTGGCATCGAACTCTGGATAGACTTAAGAGTGCTTTGAAACTCTCTCATGAGTTTCTCCATCTGTTGTTGGTTGAGCAACTCCATCTATGTTTTCCACAACTGTTCTCGTGTTTCCTCATTTGGTCGAGCCTCTTGGACAGCACGGTGTGCTCTCCGTTCACGTGGCTCATCGTCATCTGATCCCTCGTCCTCTTCCCGAATGGCATCAGACATGGCTTGTTTCAATGATGTGTATTCATCATTGGAACAAAGTTCACGTCGTATCCATCGTGGGATTCCAACGAGAAACCAAATTATGAGCATAGACTCAGTAGGTTGCTCTTGTACCTGACTTTTTAATCTTTTAAATCATTCAATGTAGTCACGTACTTTCTCATCTTTTGTCATTTTGATGTTACTTAGTTTGACAAAAGGACTTTCGATCAAGCGAAAAGGCTTGAAGCGTTTGATAAATACCTCCTTCAAGAGTGACTAGTCTCATTTATCTTCACGATCAAGGTTAAAAAACCCTTCTTGTGCTCGATCGATCATGGTCATCGAGAAGAGCTGTACCATGGCGTATGGTAATGTCTCATCATAGACATCACATGCATTCTCAAAGACTTGAAGAAATCTTTGAAGATAAGTGTTATCGTCGTACTTAGGTAAATCTAGCTTTGGAGTGCGTTTTTCAGTACGCGGAACATTATTTGCAAAAGTTCCATTTAAGTGAGCTCGTGCATGTGAAGATTCTACAGCATGGAAATGTGGTCGATCGTATGGAGCTTCAAAACGCATGGGTTCTCATCTGTCGAATGGGTTAGTGGATGGCTCTTAGACTTGGGATTTCATCCTGGAATATCGATTAAATTGAGCCTGTTCGGTGGATGGGGAGACCATCTCTGGTGGATAGTCCTCTGTGGAATTCGGATCATAAGGATGATCCATAATACTTTAGAGTACCTTAGGATTGTGGAAATAGGCCTCTTGGACTCGTTGGTAACTTAACTTGTTGGATAGTATGTTTGGAATGCGGTTGCTGTGGTTCCACGGTGAATGTGAGTGCAATGCGACTAGTTTGCGGTTGATACGGCTGAATGCGGTCTATGACGGGTTACGGTTGTGCAGTTGGAATGTGGCTGTTTGTGGTTGAATGCTTGTTGTTGTGGTTCAAGGGCAAATGGAGACATGGTGCGGTTTAATGGAGTCATTGTGGTTGTATGTGGTTTAAATGCGGTCTGTTGCAGTTGACCTGTGTGAGATGCAGAAGAGACGGGCATACAATAGATACCTGCTGGCTCTATTCCAAGATTGAGTGTATCCATTGCCATAAGAAGGGTCATGAAGCCATGGATTGCCGCCAGAATCCAAGAAACAGATCAAAATGGAATAGACAGGAGAACAACAATAGTTCTTCCTATGTCGAGGAGCCCAAGAGCTCGAAGATGGGCGAAGAAAGAATGAACAAAAATTGTCTGACAGCCTACATCTGTGAAGACGTGTGTGCAACATCAACGTTTGACACACATGAGGTGATCCTAGATTCAGGAGCTACCTCGCACTTTGTGACATCAAGACAAATAATGTCTGATTTCAGAAGTGCGGATCCCTCAAGATTCATAGTTCTTGGAGATGGATCTAGACATCAAGTGAATAGCATTGGTTCACTATGGCTCAACATTAACGACAGAGACAGACGACTCGAAGATGTTCTGTTCGTGCCTACTCTACAACAAGACCTGCTCTTTGTAGCAAGAATAGCAGATGCAGGGATGCATGTGACGTTTTCTAACGAAGTATGCAACGTGATTGATGCTAGCACCAGCACTCTCATATCTCAAGGTAGAAGGAAAGGCAACCTATATCATTTGAAGGTGCACCTACCTGAAGATCAGATGCATCAGACCCATGACAACTTGCTAGACACTCTGTGGCACAGAAGACTGCCACATGAACTCAATGGCACTTTACCAGACAAGTCATCATGGAGTGATAACAGGGGTCAGCATCTCGAATGCAAACAGTTCGACCACCTATGATGCATGATTGAAAGGCAAGATGTCGCGCACTCCATTTGTCAAAGACTCCTACAGAACGATAAAGACTCTGGAGCTAGTGCACTCTGACATCTGCGGACCATTCAATGTGATCTCAGTAGGAGGTTCAAAATATTATATAACCTTCATTGATGATTATAGCAAGTTTGCGAGAGTGTATTTTATTTAGAATAAATATGACGCACTCAAAATACGTGAATTGGGTAGAGAGATTTACAAGCAGCAAGGTGAAGTGGATCATAACGGATTGAGGTGGCAAATATATCTCGAATTACTTCACTGACTTTTGCAATGATCGTGGTATCATTCACAGAAGAACTGCAACCTACACACTGTTAAAATTGGCAAAAGCTAACTTGGTTAAATCTTGTAAATACCATAATGACTTGTACCTATCATCATTAGACATGTGTGGAGCCTGTTCCCACGTGTGAAATCTATGCCTAAGTCATTTAGATAGATCATAAATGTTGTACATATCATTTAAATTGGAAACTAGTGGCTAAATTGGCCAAAAACTAGTTTAGTAGTATTATGACACTTGGCACCATTCTAGTGGTAGAAAATGCTATATCACATGGGTAGGAGTGGTCTCCCACGTGTGAAATATCATATAGAAAGTTCAGATCCATTGTATATAGATTTCATACATGTCAAAAGTCAAATCTCCTAGATTGTAGGACCTATCTCCTAATTTGTAGGAATCTAGAAGGTCAACACTAGCCACCAATGATGATGTGGCAAATTAATGGAATCTTAGCCAAAGTGGATATGGATAAGCACTATGACCTGTCTCACACGTGCTGGAAGTGTCTTAGAGAGAGAGTATGATGATTTTTGTATTTAATCCATGATGGATCCACTTTGAGAAATCAATGAGGCAAGATCTTGGTTTTGGAGGCATATCTTGAGTATTCTCATATTTGTGTTGTGATTTTATGGTTCTATTGCTTTCTAACACTTGTGTACTTCACTCTCTGCTGTAATTCCGTACAGGTACTGTTCTTCACACGTGTGAAGGCAGTAGGTCTCAAGTTTAATCATTTGCTTGTTGTTCTTGCTAGATTTTTGATGGGAAATTGATCTAATTCTAGATCTAATCATTGGTTGATTAGTAGACCATGTAATCTAGCTTCCAACACCTCTTGAGGATCTGATCTAGATCCATTCTTGGTCTTTATTTCTCTGAAATTTCACATGGTATCAGAGCCAAGTACAAGAGATTAAAGCATTGATCTAAACAACACCCAGATTGGCAAGTTTTTTGAGAAAACTCACTAATCTTGAGTGGGCGAGTTTGAAGAGTTAGTTAGCCTTGATATTTGTGCATCAAACTTGGTTGTGGGATGCAGGGTTACTCTTCACACGTGTGAGGACGTACAGTACCAGTTTTGGAGCTATATTTTTCAGTTTGATGCTATATCTTACTCATACACCCAAACTAGCAGGTTTTTTGGAAACTAGCTAATCTTGAGGTAGCGAGTTTGAATAGATAGATAGAATCATTATATTTGTACCAAATATTTTTGTGGGCTTCATGTGTACTTACCACACGTGTGAGGCCGTACATAACCTGTTATGAGCAATAAAATTCAGTTTTGGTGCATTTAATGCCTCATACACCCAAAACTAGTCAATCTAGTGCATTTTTCAAGCTTTGTAATGCATTGTTTCTATTCCTTTGATTTGTTCTTGGTATAGATCAATCATATAGATGATTTGAATCTTTATTACAGTACATTAAAGCTGATCTTCATATGCTTTGGGTGTGCATTAAAGTTGAGAGTGAAAGATTGCCAAAAACCATAGATTAAGGAGTGATTTGCAAGGGAAGAGATTGAAATCCATTGTATCTTCACTCTAGATGTGTTCAAGAGTGAAAGGGTTGAGACTAGAAGCATCTAAGTGCTAGAAGTCAGCCTTGGATAAGTCCTCCAAGTGAAATCTTAAGTGAATTTCTAGAGCACAAACACTCATAAAGGCAAAATCTACCAATACAAGTGATAAGCATTGTTGGAGAGTTCTAGAAGTGATTTTTGAGATCTAAGTCACATTGTTCCACTCCTACTCAAAGAGTTGAGTTTTGTTTGGCTTGAAAGAGAGTCATAGAGGTGTGTAAGTCACATGTGTAGTGTTTGATCCAAAAATCCTAAGAGTTCCTTCCTTTGTAGAGGGCAAGTTCTAGTAACTCATTTCTTGACTTTGGTGGAAAAATTGTCTCCTTCATTGTGATCAAATCTTGCTAAGTGGCATTAGCTCTTTGTAAGCACATATCTTAGTGAGAGAGAAGTATCACATTTTTGAATTTCATTCCAACTCTAAAGAGGTAGAGTCATTGGTACTTGGTGGAGTCCAATAGGGGTGAATGAATTCAATTTTTGAGCACAATTTGACATTGTATGTATGAAACTCAAATAAGTTCTAATTCAACTTTCTTTGTGAGAGGGTGAGGGTCAAGTTGTGATCCCATTGGGAGTATAGAACAAGGAGGAGTCCATATTTGAGTGTTCATACATGGTTGGGATCTTTGTGAATCTCTAGATGTCTAATTTTTAAGCTTGGTGAAAAATTATTGACATAGATTGTTATCAAACCATTTCATGTCCATTCCAAATCTCAAGAGTGAGATTATTTGGGTCAAGAGGATTCCAAAAGGCGTGATTGGATCTGATCTTTGTGTGTTTGAATCAAGTATACATGTCAAGTTTATGTGATCTAGTGTAGATCATTTTTTTTTTTTTTGTGAAAGTTAGTGGTTTAATTTGTTGTCGAATCAAATCAAATTCAATCAAAATCTTAAGAGTGAGATTATTTGGGTCAAGAGTGAGTCCAAAAGAAGTGATTGAGTTTGATTTTCAAGTATTTGAAACAAAACCCATCCTTTGTTCAAGAATATCAAAAGTTGAGTGAACTAGTCAAGAGAAAAGAAAAATCTAGGAGTCAAATCTTTTCAAATCCATTCCAACTCTCAAAAGAAAGAGTCATTGGTGTTTGTTGAGTCCAATAGGGGTGTTTGAATCTGATTTTTGTGATTTGATAGAGTGCTTTGGTCTTAGTGATCAAAGCAAAAATTAGTTTCCAATTGACTAGGTTGAAAAGAGATATGATTCAAAATTTGTCTTGTGTAGATCCTTCTAGATTGTTGAATGTGTTCAAATCTAGTTTCTTGAGAGTCACAAATTACATTTTGAAAAGTCATATCACAAAGTTTTACTTCCTCATCATGGCATCAATAGGTGGCAACCTATTGGAGGCAAGTAAGGATCCTAAATGCAACCTTTGTGGCAAGAGAGATCATTTTGTCTCAAGATGCTACAAAATGAAGACCAATCCATCCAAGGAGAACCAAAGCAAGGGGGCCGAGGTGAAGGATGGAGATTCAAGTGCAAAATGCAAAGGCAAGAAGGACAAATCTAAGGAAATGTGTTTCCTTTGTGGAAAGATGCATGAGGCTTGGAGTCTCACAAGGACTTACAAGAGTTGTCTTCAAAAATCCATCACCACACATTTCAAACCTCTAGAAGTTTTTCATTTGGAAGTGCATTGTTTGGTTCAAGATGCAAAGAAAGATGTTTCTTTCATGAATGTCACTTGGATTTATTTCATGTTCTTGGAAAGCATTTTGTTTGGAACTTTGGATAAGTTCAAAGTTATTGTTATGATCCAAGAGAAACCAAGCAAAATTAAGGAGGAGCAATCACAAAATGAAAATAGTTCCATTTATGCTCTCATGACATCTTTTGAAGAACTATTTTGCTTTGAAGAGATTTTTGTATCTCAAATGTGGATTAAGGCAATACTAGTTGAGTGTGATGCCTTAATAGATAGCAAAGCATGTTTTCCTTGTAAACTTACATTGAGTATAAAGACAAGGAAATGGAAATGTCTTCATGATGTATTTTCTTTTGGTTTCAATAAGATCATGAATGATGTGTTCATTCATAATGTTGAAAGTTGTAAATTTTCAATTTTAAAGGCAAGTTGTAAACTTCTTATGAGAATAAGTGAAGCATCCAAAGTGGACACTTATATCCATAAGCAAGTAGTTAGCCTTATTGAGATGGAAATAGTTCTTGATTTCAATATTAGAAAAATCATGTCAAGTTGTGGTGATTTTTGGACTTATGGTTCTAGCATAAGTAATATTGTTGATCATAGAAAGTGCACAATGTATGGTCATGTTTATTGTGATCATTATGAGACATGGAGGTCTCGGATTTTCATCAAGGAGGAGCACCAAGAAGTTGATCTTAAGGAGTCATCTCAAGGTTCAAGTGTGCCAAGGATTGAGGAGGAGAGTCCTTCTCAAGTTATGATTCCAAGAAGAATATCAAGAGACATGGTTGAGCTCATATGGCTCACATTTCAAGGGAAAGAGGAGCACATTTCAAGTGGTATAGATCTTATGCTTTCTTCTCATATGTCATTTGGTGAATCAATTTGCTTTGGTGAGACTTTTGCAACTCAAAGTTGGAGTAAAGCAATACTAGTTGAGTATGGTGTCTCTCTTGAGAACATAGTTGATGTTCTTAATGATTTCAAATTGATTTTAGATCAATTAGAAAGCAAATGGTTATTTCATCAAATGTATGCTCTTGAATCTTGCAAGAGCAAGAGTGATTTGCTCATTCATAGTATGAAAATTTGTCTTTTTTCATGTATTGAGGCAAATTGTAAACTCTTTATGAGAGTAAGTGAATCATCCTCTAAGGACACTTATCTCCATAATAAAGTATTTAGCCTCATTAGATCTGAGATTAGAATGGAAATCAAGCATGAAGATATGATGCGAACTCTTGGTTATTATAGCATGCATAGTCTTGCCAATGTTGATGAGCCAAATTCTCGAGATCTTGGTAACATGATGTTGGATCTTTGTGATCCTTATGAGTCAAGAAGGACTCTTTATTTTCTCATGGAATTTCAGCTATTTTTGAGCTTTTGGATCAACCATATGTTTCAAGGATGGAACAAATCAATGGAAAAAGTGATCAAGTGGTGCAAAGCTCTCAAGTTCATCAAAGAAGTCAACATCAAGGAGGCACTATCATGGATATGGTGATCTTGGATCTTCATCAAACTCATTGGCTGATCTTCACACCTATGAACCTGCAATGATCAGCCTTAAGTTTTGTAAATAGATGTACCATAGATGTATCAAGTTAGTTTTGAGGAGGAGTGTTAAAATTGGCAAAAGCTAACTTGGTTAAATCTTGTAAATACCATAATGACTTGTACCTATCATCATTAGACATGTGTGGAGCCTGTTCCCACGTGTGAAATCTATGCCTAAGTCATTTAGATAGATCATAAATGTTGTACATATCATTTAAATTGGAAACTAGTGGCTAAATTGGCCAAAAACTAGTTTAGTAGTATTATGACACTTGGCACCATTCTAGTGGTAGAAAATGCTATATCACATGGGTAGGAGTGGTCTCCCACGTGTGAAATATCATATAGAAAGTTCAGATCCATTGTATATAGATTTCATACATGTCAAAAGTCAAATCTCCTAGATTGTAGGACCTATCTCCTAATTTGTAGGAATCTAGAAGGTCAACACTAGCCACCAATGATGATGTGGCAAATTAATGGAATCTTAGCCAAAGTGGATATGGATAAGCACTATGACCTGTCTCACACGTGCTGGAAGTGTCTTAGAGAGAGAGTATGATGATTTTTGTATTTAATCCATGATGGATCCACTTTGAGAAATCAATGAGGCAAGATCTTGGTTTTGGAGGCATATCTTGAGTATTCTCATATTTGTGTTGTGATTTTACGGTTCTATTGCTTTCTAACACTTGTGTACTTCACTCTCTGCTGTAATTCCGTACAGGTACTGTTCTTCACACGTGTGAAGGCAGTAGGTCTCAAGTTTAATCATTTGCTTGTTGTTCTTGCTAGATTTTTGATGGGAAATTGATCTAATTCTAGATCTAATCATTGGTTGATTAGTAGACCATGTAATCTAGCTTCCAACACCTCTTGAGGATCTGATCTAGATCCATTCTTGGTCTTTATTTCTCTGAAATTTCACACACACTACAGCACAACGGTGTCGTTGAACGAAAGAACAGGACCCTAATGGAAGCAACCAGATGCATGATGGCATACTCGAAAGCTCTAAGGGCACTATGGGCTGAAGCAGTAGCTACAGCCGCATACATCCAGAACAGGACAGACAAGTATGGTGTTCCTCACACGACACAACATGAGCTATGGTGGGGTAGAAAGCCCAACTTGTCTCACGTCAGAATCTTTGGATGTGCAGCATATGCACATATTTATGATAAGCTTTGAAAGAAGCTTGATGAGAAAGCCGAGCAGGGATTTCTAGTAGGTTATGACAATAATTTGTCATACTACAGAATCTACATGCCAGACACGAACACTGTGAAAACAGTGAGGGATGTCAAATTCGACGAGAGCAGGACTATGGCCAATGAAGATCCTGTCAGCTATGAAGTTTTGGAGAGACAGTACTATGACCTGCCGCCAGTGATAGAGGGAGCGACAGACAAACATGAAAATGAAGATTTTCGAGTCGCCTCCCATTTGAGCGACGAATCTGATGAAGAAAGATTCGAGAGACAACCTGCCACCACAGTTCCTGTAAACCAAGATGGTTCCGGACCGAGCAGAGCAGACAAGGGCAAAGACAGAGCTGTTCCAGGAGGATCTCCCAGAAGGTCAACAAGACCACGAAGAGCACTAGCAAGATATGTGCCAGGAAGTTCAACTTCCACATCAGAAGAATTCTATAGGTTCAGTGGCAAACCGCAGACATTCGAGGGGGCGATTGAAAGTCCAGAAAAGGACAGATGGATCCAAGCCATGAATGAAGAGATGGAATCCATGAGGAAGAACCAGGTGTGGATGTTGCAGCCATTATCGCATAAGCGCAAGACTGTCAAATGCAAATGAGTCTTCAAGCTCAAATGCAGACCAGACGAGAATGTGTCAAAATACAAGACAAGACTAGTAGCAAAGAGTTTCTCTCAGAGATACGGTATTGACTATTCTGAAACCTTCTCTCCTGTCATCAAATATTTGTCCCTACGTTTGTTATTTGCATATGCAGCAGTTTATGACCTCAGGATCCACATTGTGGACAAGAAGACGGCCTTCTTACATGGCAAATTAGACGAAGAGGTCTACATGGATCAACCCCCAGGATTTGTTCGAATTCACTTCCTGACAATGTATGCAGAATGCATAGAAGCATCTACGGTCTGAAGCAGTCAGCCCAACAATGGTACAAGAAGAAAGATCAAGCCCTAAAATCATTAGGATTCAAGCCTCTGTTGGCTGACTCCAATGTGTATGTCAGAATTACAGATGGGCAGATCATCATAGTGGCTGTATATGTGGATGACACTCTGATACTTTGCAGGAGTGAGCACCTAATTGCTGAGGTGAAGACAGACATCTTGAAACATTTCAAGATAGTGGATCTGGGAGAAGCCATGTGTTACCTAGGCTTACAAATTAAAAGGGACTATAAGGAAGGTAAGTTATACCTTCACCAGTCCAGATACACCCAGAAGATCCTAGAGGACTTTTGGATTCTGAACTGCAAAGGAGAGAACACTCCAATGTTCGCAGGGATAGTGCTAACGAATGATGACTGTCCAAGGACTGAGGCAAAGAGAGAACAGATGCAGCTCACACCTTACAAGAAGTTGATAGGATTACTGATGTACCTTGCAGACAACACAAGTCCTGATATTGCTCATGCAATATTCAGGATGAGCCAATTCTGCACGAATCCAGGCTCGACACATTGGAAGATTGCAAAACAAATTTTGCAATATCTTCAATCAACGAGGGATTATGGCTTGTGTTATTGTCGTGGTGCAGGTTTCAGGATACTTTCCTACAGCGATGTTAGATAGGCATCTCTCAACGACGATTGTAAAAGCGTCTCAGGAGGATGCACCATCACATCAGGAGCAGTAGTTCTCTGGGTCAGCAAGAAGCAGACCGTTGTAGCCCAGTCATCCTGTGAAGCAGAGTACGTAGCAGTAGCAAAGATGGCCAACAAAATAATTTGGCTAAGGCAGTTCCTGGACGAATTGGACAAAACAAGGAACGAGCCTCTGGTTTTGCAGATGGACAACACCTCTGCAATACACCTAACAAAATATCCTGTGTTCCATTCTAGAACGAAGCACATTGCGATCAAGTATCACTTGATCAGGGATCTGATTGAAAAGAAGATGATGTAGACCACCTTCATAGGAATGAAAGACATAGTTGTTGACATCTTCACAAAGGCCCTGGACAAATGACTCTTTGAGAGGCAAAGGAGTAGTCTTGGGATCGTAAAACTATCATGCTTTGAGAGGGAGCTGAAGAAACAAAATGTTTCTGATTACAAAGGCTTGCTAGCTTTCAGCCCTTCGCCTGACAAAGATGTTCGCGAACTCGAACATCTGGAGACACGAAACTCGAAGAGTTTCGCGAACGCGAAAGTCAACGAAGACGAAGACGAACGGTTCACGAACACAAAAGATCCACGAACGAGATTCCTTCGCAGTCCAGTATGGAAGAAGGCAGACGAGGTAAACAAAACCCGTTTAACGCTCACGCTCCAAGGAGTACCACCAAAGATCACGCAAGTACCCAGAAGTATAGTAATTTGATCTGATGGCATGACGTCAGCAGATACTTCCCAGGTCGTAATCTGCCACTCTTGTAATTCCCTGGTTAGACGTAGATACTTAATCACTCTAATCTTAGGTTTACATAGAGCAACCATGATTACTGGATGATACGTGACATATATAAAAACAAAATAGAATACACAGTGTGTAATACACATAAGTCTAGTGCTAATAGGCAATCAAGACGAATTACAGACAGCAACTCCGCCTGCGTGCGAGAAGAGCTTTGTGTCTAGGATTAGAAGATCCAATTGTCCGCTAGTGAAGCGAGACTATTACTCGTGAGAGAACCGTGCTTCGTTCACGCCAACGCACTGCATGGATTCGCATGCAGTGCTTGAAGAAATTCAGAGAAAATTAATATAGATTATTTTCTTGCTGTGTGTGATCTTGATTGCGAATGCATATGCTGCTTATTTCGTATGTCTGAGTTTTCTTGTTCTTTTGAATTCCGCACTTTGATTGAAATTATGTCGAATGCTATATTAATTGTATGAACGTAGATCAGTAATATCTGACTACACTTTGGAGGACTGTAGGAGCGATTCAATTGGTAGTGCCCAACGATCGCATCTGAACTCTATCCGAACTGGAGAGAGAGAGTCATGTCGGATTTGCCTTCAAGAATCGTGACTGATTCTCCTTCACTCTCCTGTCATCAAACGTTCGTCCCTACGTCTATTATTTGCATATGCAGCAGCTTATGACCTCAGGATCTACATTGTGGATGAGAAAACAACCTTCTTGCATGGCGAATTAGACGAAGAGGTCTACATGGATCAACCCCCAGGATGTATCTCAAATTCACTTCCTGACTATGCATGCAGAATGCATAGAAGCATCTACGGTCTAAAACAATCAGCCCGACAATGGTACAAGAAGAAAGATCAAGCCCTGAAATCATTAGGATTCAAGCCTCTGTTGGCTGATTCCAATGTATATGTCAGAGTCACAGTTGGGCACATCATCATTGTGGCTGTGTATGTGGATGACACTATGATACTTTGCAGGAGTGAGCAGCTAATTGCTGAGGTGAAGACAGACATCTCGAAACATTTCGAGATAGTGAATCTGGGAGAAGCCAAGTATTACCTAGGCTTGCAAATTGAAAGTAACTACGAGGGAGGTAAGTTATACTTTCACCAGTCCAGATACACCCAGAAGTTCCTAGAGGAATTTGGGATGCGGAACTGCAAAGGAGCGAACACTCCAATGCTTGCAGGGATGGTGCTGACGAATGATGACTGTCCAAAGACTGAGAAAGAGAGAGAACAGATGCAGCTCACACCTTACAGGAAGCTGATAGGATCACCGGTGTACCTTGCTGACAATACACGTCCTGATATTGCTTATGCAATATTCAGGATGAGCCAATTCTGCACGAATCCAGGCTCGACACATTGGAAGATTGCAAAACGAATTTTGCAATATCTTCAATTAACGAGGGATTATGGCTTGTGTTATTGTCATGGTGCAGGTTTCAAGATACTTTCCTACAGCGATGCTAGTTGGGCATCTCTCAAGGACGATTGTAAAAGCATCTCAGGAGGATGCACCATTGCATCAGGAGCAACAGTTCTCTGGGTTAGCAAGAAGTAGACTGTTGTAGCCCAGTCATCTTGCGAAGCAGAGTACATAGCAGCAGCAAAGATGGCCAACAAAATAATTTGGCTAAGGCAGTTCGTGGACAAATTGGGCGAAACAAGGAACGAGCCTCTGGTCTTGCAGATGGACAACACCTCTGCAATACACCTAACGAAAGATCTCGATTTCCATTCCAGAATGAAGCACATTGCAATCAAGTACCACTTGATCAGGGATCTAATTGAAAAAAAAGATGATGCAGACCACCTTCATAGGAATGAAAGACATGGTTGATGACATCTTCACTAAAGCCCTGGACAGAGGACTCTTTGAGAGACAAAGGAATAGTCTCGGGATTGTAAAGCTATCATGCTTTGAGAGGGAGCTGAAGAAACAAAACGTTTCTAGCTACAAAGCCTTGCTAGCTTTCAGCCCTTAGCCTAACGAAGACATTCGCGAACTCGAAGATCTGGAGACACGAAGCATGAAAAGTTTTGCGAACACGAAAGTCAAAGGAAACGAAGACGAACGGTTCACAAACATGAAAGTCAAAGGAGACGAAGACAAATGATTCACGAACACCAAAGTCAAAGGAGACAAAGACGAACGGTTCACGAACACGAAAGATCCATGAATGAGATTCCTTTGCGGTCCAGTACGAGAGAAAGACATACGAGCAAAACGAAACCTGTTTTGCCTTCACGCTCCAAAGAGTACCAGCTAAGATCACGCAAGTACCCAGAAGTATAGAGATTTGATTTGATGGCATGATGTCAGCAGATACTTCTTAGGTTGTGGCTAATCTACCACTCTTGTAACTCCCTGACTAGTTGCTTAATCACTCTAATCTTAGATTTGCATAGAGCGACCATGCTTACTGGATGATACTTGACATATAGATCAACAGAATACACATACAGTGTAATAGTGAAATAGTTTGATGCTAGTAAGCAATCAAGATGAAAAATATAGAATACTTGTCCGCCTGCGTGCAAAGACAATTCTGTATAAGATCAGAAGATCCAACTGTCCGCTAGTAAAGCGAGACGATTACTCATGAGAGAACTGTGTTTCTCTCACGCCAATGCACTGCGTGGATATGCACGTAGTGCTTAAGGAATCATAGAAAAGAATTCAATAGATGATATTGTAGCCTTCGCGCACATATCAATTTGTGTTGTGTCTGATCTTGAATGCAAATGTTTCTGCTGTTAATCACGTGTCTGAGTTTCTTCTTATTCATTTTGAATTCCGCACTTTGGTTGAAACTATGTTGAATGTTGTATTAATTTTATGAATGTAGATAAGTAGTGACTGACTACACTTTGGAGGACTGTAGGAGTGATTCAGCTGGCAGTGTCCAGTGATCGCATCTGAACTCCATCCGAGACAAAGAGAGTCGTGCTTGATTCGCCTTTGCAAAAGTTTTGCGAATATGACAAATTCATCAGTCATCATTTTCAACACGATTGTCCTCTAATCTGGGAGGAGTCTTATTGAAACGAGATAATGTTGTTGTATTTTGATCCATTCCATCAATGATGAGACACAAAGACTGCTCAGGACATGATCTTGACTCTTCTTTCCAATATGCATACAATTTTCTGGAATCAAAAACATGATGTAGATGACGACCTCTCAATGCAACATACCGATCACGCATCCTAGCATCAAGAGTTGTCTCTATTGCATTTTTAAGGTCGTCACATGTTTTGCATTTGGACATCCTTTTGTTGGAGCCTTGACATGTCCAAAGTCTTGTTTCCACATCTTGTAGAGTGTGGATCTTGAAATTTCAAGAATACACGATGTCTTTAAGTTGTGTGTTCATAGTTTTGAAGATGTCATGTTTATGCATGCCGAGTGGGAGATGATGCTCGCAAATGACAATGCCATCTTTTGATCTATGTTGTAGATGTGGTGGTTGAGGCAATGCGTGCTTTTCCAAAATCCCATGCATTATGGCCAGCCCTTGTGAAGAATGTCCACGTTGCTTGAATGTGCCGGTTTTTCCATGAAACACACTGGAATAGCATATTTCAACAATTAGACATGGCACTTAGGGTACTCAAAAACATAATTCCATGGACTTAGGGTAGCCAAAACATAATCCCATAAGCAAATGAGACACATGTTTAGTGATTCATGAAATGAGAACTAAAACACTTCTTTCTAAGTGGTTAGTCGGGCTGCCACTCATGGCGCCACCGCTTCGATTGTAGTTTTGTCCATTACAATAGGCACATTTCATTGAAATGCAATATCATTGTGTGGGGCTATGTAGTTTTGTCCATTACAATAGGCACATTTTATTGAAATACAATATCATTGTGTGGGGCTCTGTAGTGGTAAATTAACTTTGGCAAAGCGATGTGGCTACTCTAATCATGGTGAGCACTTTGTTGTAGAAAGCGAGGCGACATCTAATCATGGTTGCACTTTGTTGTAGAAAACTATGCGGCATCTAATCATGGTGAGCACTTTGTTGTAGAAAATGAAGAAACAAAACGTTTCTCTTTACAAAGCTTTGCTAACTTTCAGCCCTCTGTCTGACGAAGATGTTCGCGAACACGAAAGTTTCGTGAACACCTGATGGGAAGACACGAACACGAAAGATTCACGAACTTGAGAATCTTTTGCTGTCCAACACAAGAAAATCAAGCGACAAAAATGAAACCAACGATGCGACACGAAAAACGTCGTGAAACCTTTTCTGCCCTCACGCTCTTGAAAGTACCAACAAGTCATAGAAGTACCCAAAAGTACAGATATCTGATCTGATGGCATGACGTCAACAGATACATTCTAGGTCATGGCTAATCTGCCACTCTTGTAATTTTCTGATTAGTTGTAGATGCTTAATCACTCTAATCTTAAAGTTACATAGTGCGACTATATACTTACTGGATGATACTTGACAAACATACACATGAAGAAGTCTGATGCTAGTAAGCAATCAAGATGAAATACAGACAAGAAGTCTGCCTGCGTGCGAGATGTGTTCTGTGATCAAGATCCATAGTGATCCACAAGTCCGCTAGTAAGCGAGACATCCACTTGTGAGGAAACTGTATTTCTCTCACACCAACGCACTGCGTGGATCTACATTCAGTGCTTGAAGAATTCAAAGAAAAATCAATAGATGATCTTGTAGCCATTGCGCACATGTTAATTTATGATGTATGATCTTGAATGCAAATGTGTCTACTATTACTCATGTGTCTGATTCTCCCTTTCATTTCAATTCCGCACATTGGTTGAATTTGTTGAATGCTGTATGTTCGGTAGGTGAATTAGTTCAGTTAAGTGGACTTTCCATGCAACTCCACTGTAGGAATTCGAGACTCTCTCATGTAGGGAAAGCTGGGCATGTTTTGCCACATTGTGAATATTGAGATTTTGGGGTTTTGGACTCATTCTCTCTCTACCCGAGTTTTCTATGTATAATTTTCTCTCTCTACTTGAGAGCAGCCTTTTTTTCCCACACTGAACACTTAGAATTATTTCTGACATTTATTTCTCATAGTGAAGAGTTAGATTTTTTCATCAGATATATGCCATTGTGCTCTTGCCTTAGATTTTTCAAGAATATTGTTCTTTGATCAATCTTGTGCAATCACAACACCTTAGTAAGATCCTGTAGGGTGTGTGGTGAAGTTCACACGTGCTAAAAACTTCACATGGTATCAGAGCTTCATGCTTTGAAGAGGTGAGGGTGTATACATCAGATCATCAGTGTTTTTGCTTGCAAGAACTCTATTTTTGGAGAAGGATTCAAACTCGCTGAGAAACAAGCAATTTGTGGATCATAAGTGGATCAAATCAAGGCTAATCTGATCCAACGGAGCTCTGTACAGACAGAGAGCTCACACGTGTAAAATCAGCCCTCATTAATGAGTGCTACTTCTCAAGGAATGATCCAAATTTGATGTTCTATAGTTTGTTGGATAGATATTGGAGAGTAGAATGTGTTGCTCTTGTTTCTAAATCAATTTGATTTGTTTTTAGAAGAGTTTTAGGCAATCAGAGAGTTTGAGAGGGTACTCAACTCGTGGGATATGCCAAAGTGAGCACACATCTGTCTTTTTCACCATTTTCATCAATTTTCACTGTCAATCAAGTAGAATTGGATAGAAGTGAGTGTTCTGAGGTCTTAGACTTTTCATTTCACACATATTATTGTGTTTGAGTTGAAAGTAAGTTCCTAGAGAGTTTATCAGTACATTGAAACTCGTGGGAGAGATAGACTTCTTGTTTCTTTTGTGACTGAAGCAAGATCCAAATTCAAGATAGATTGATTTTTTGTATTCAGAATTTGTTCTCACATCTATTGCTAGATTTCATAAGGTGGATCAACATCTGTGTTAGATCCTAGATTGAGATAGCAAGCAACATCCTTTCAACTCCATTTTTTTTTTATCATTACTAGAATTTCTCACCAAGAAGATGTCTTCATCTGGTTCACATTTCTTAGGGCACAGTGAGAGATTAACATCTTTCAATTATGCAATGTGGAAGATTGGAATGGAATCGTTGTTGATTCTACAGGATGTAATGGATATTGTGAGTGGAGTTGAAGAAGAACCTGCTGCACCTAATGAAGCAGTAGCATTTCACAAAAGAACCAAAATTGCCCTTCATTTTATAAAAATGAATGCTACTAATGAAGTGTTAAGAGAGATCAGTACATGCACCACTGCCAAGGAAGCTTGGGATACTCTAAACACAATCTATGAAATCAAAAATACTTGTAGATTGCTTACACTTAGAAACCAGATATTTATAAGTTATCAGAGAGTAGATGAGAGTGCTTCATCATATGTCATGAGAGTTAAAGTTAGATGGTATTAGTGATGCCCTTAAGAACACTGAACTTGTTCAAGTAGTCCTAAATGGACTTAGAGATGAGTACGACAATATTGTGCATACTTATGTTGTGAGAGAGGATCTTCCATCCTTGGAGACACTGCAAGGTGTTCTCATTGCTGAAGAAAGCAGGCAAGAGAACAAGATGCTGAGGATCTACAGACTTTCATTGAAAGATGGTGGAGATGACAAAGCACTCTTCATCAGAGACAAGTCAAGAGGCAAGGGAAAATGACAACAACACTTCAAGAAGGACAAATCCAAACAAGGTGGTGAGGATCAGTCCTCACAAGGTGCAACATCCAGTGGCAAGAAGAAGCTGTCAAAGGTCACGTGTTTTTTCTGTGGCAAGAAAGGACATTATGCATCAAACTGCTTCAAGAAGAAGAACCAATCTAAGCAAGCTAACCTTACTAATGAGGATGAGTGTGAGGATGTAGAGAGTGAAAGAGAGGATTCATTAATGATGTCAACTTTCTCATCTTTTCCTTTTAAGAATGAAGAAGTCCGGTGGATAGATAGTGGGGCTAGTTCCCATATGTCTAGTTTTAAGAACTCTTTCACTAATCTCATGCCATATCTAGGTGCAAAAAGGTCAATCTATACTGCTAATGATGTAGAGTGTAGGATTGAAGGAATAGGTAGCATTCCATTACATGCATCATCATCAAAATCTTTTTGCTTACATGATGTATTGTATGTACCTAGATTGACTAAAAATTTCATTAGTGTAGGATAGTTGTTTGATAGTGGATTGGATGTCAAGTTTCAGGTTGACAAGTGTATAATCTCAAGATAAAATGAAGTTATTGCTAGAGGATCTAGAATTGGTAAGTTGTACAAACTAGATTCTAGGGAGAGCGCTAACATTTCAGATATTGCTTATGAGACCAAGGTTCTACAAGAGGATCTGTGGCATAAGAGATTGGGTCATCCCAATTTCAAAGCCATGCAATCTATAGTCAAAGAAGGAAAAGTTGTTGGTCTACCAAAGACACTGTCAAAGGAGCTTCTACCTTGTGAAGCTTGTGTGCTGGCAAAGTCACACATAAAGCCTTTTCCTAGATCAAGTATCAAGACAAAGCAACCATTTGAACTTGTACACTCAGATGGTCATTTCTCATCAACTAAGAACAAAGGAGGAGCCAACTGCTTTGTCTCTTTTGTAGATGATTATACAAGACATTCTTGGATCTATGTGCTGTCTTCAAAAGCCATGATTTATGATGTTTTTCTTACTTTTAAAGCTTATGTAGAGAAGCAGTTTCCTTTCAAGTTAAAAGCTTTAAGAAGTGATAGTGGAGGGGAATACACTTCCAATAAGTTTAAAGACTTTTGTGAGAGAGAGGGTATTCAAAGAGAGTTCTCTTGTTCATATACTCCTCAGCAAAATGGAGTTGCTGAGAGAAAAAATAGAACTTTGTGTGAATGTGCAAAAGCCATTAGGCTGGAAGCTTCTCTGCCTAAAGAATTTTGGGGAGAGGCAGTTGCATGTGCAAACTATCTTTGTAATAGGCTTCCAAATCTTGCAATAGGAGGAAAGACACCATTTGAGATGTTGTCTGAGAAAAAGCCTAAGGTAGATCATCTTAGGATTTTTGGTTGTGTATGCTTTGTGCATGTGCCTCTAGAAACTAGGAAGAAGGAAGATCCTAGTGCAGTAAAAGGAATTTTTGTAGGTTATGCATCTACTTAAAAAACATACAAGATTTATTTGCCCTCTACTGACAAAAATGTTGCTAGTAGAGATGTGGTCTTCCATGAAGGTCAGAAATTTAACCTGGTTGATGCACAGATTAAAGAGACTCATGCAAGATCAATCATCAAGACAACTATTTCTTTATCATCCTGTGAAGCTGAATACAATTCTCTTACAACCACAACAAAGGAGGTTTTATGGATCAAAAGGCTACTTCTGGAGCTTAAGTGTTATGCAGATGAAGATTTACCAATTATAAAGAATGATAACATTTCTGCTCAGGCTCTTGCAAATAATCCAGTCTTTCATGCAAAGAGCAAGCATATTGAAGTGGCTCATCATTTTGTAAGAGAAAAAGTCATTGGAAGAGAGATCTCATTGGAGCATGTTTCATCTTTAGATTGTGTTGCAGATCTTCTCACCAAGCCTCTACTCAAGAATGTCTTTATAAAGATGAGGTCAAACCTTGGCCTAATTTCAAAATCTATGTTGATAGGAACATAAATTTTAAGGAGGAGTGTGAAGATTATTAAAATATTATCTTCCTATCTCGAGTTTGGGGTGATTTCCACTAGATTTCATGTTGTACATATAAGGAGTGTGAATTGAGCACATATCCTTCTAGTGTAGCTTGGATTTGAGTTAGATAGGTTCAATTATGATGATATGCAGATGTTTAGATAGCATGCAAAGTCTTACTGTATGCATGCAAGCCACATGCAATTAGTGCATGCAACATGCAAAGTAGTTTTTGTGATCTACACATGTCTAGGCAATTTCATGAGTTGACATGCAGTACGTGCAACATACATGCATGCAGTTACACATGTGTGATGCATGTTTGAAGGGCAAGATGTCATGCACTCCATTCATCAAGGACTCCTACAGAACGACTAAGATTCTGGAGCTAGTGCATTCTGACATCTGCGAACCATTCAATGTAATCTCAGTAGGAAGGTCAAAGTATTATATAACCTTTATTGATGACTATAGTAAATTTGCCAGAGTGTATTTTATTCAGAATAAATTTGAAGCACTTGATCAACTCACAGAATATGTGAACTGGGCTGAGAGATGTACAAGCAACAAGGTTAAGCAGATCAGGATAGATCGAGATGGCAAATACATCTCGAATCGCTTCACTGACTTCTGCATTGATCGTGGCATCATTCACAAAAGGACTGCAGCCTACACATCGCAACACAATGGTCTTGTAGAAAGAAAGAACAGGACCCTGATGGAAGCTGCCAGATGCGTGATGGCCTACTCGAAGGCTCCAAGGGTCCTATGGATTGAAGCAGTAGCTATAGCCGCATACATCCAGAATAGGATAGGTAAGTCTGGTGTCCCTCACACGACACCACATGAGCTATGGTGGGGTAGAAAGCCCAACCTGTCTCACGTCAGAATCTTTGGTTGTGCAGCTTATGCACATATTCCTGATAAGCTTCGAAAGAAGCTTGATGAGAAAGCCGAACAGGGATTCCTAGTAGGTTATGACAACAACTCGTCATACTATAGAGTCTACATGCCAGACACGAACATTGTGAAAACAGTGAGAGATTTCAGATTTGATGAGAACAAAACAATGGCCAATGATGATCCTGTCAGCTATGAAGTTCTAGAGAGACAGTACTATGACCTGCCGCCAATGACAACAGAGGATGAACACGGACAACCTTCTTGCATCGCGAATTAGATGAAGAGGTCTATATGGATCAATTCCCAAGATATGTCTCAAATTCACTTCCTGACTATGCATGCAGAATGCATAGAAGTATCTACGGTCCGAAACAATCAGCCTGACAATGGTACAAGAAGAAAGATCAAGCCCTAAAATCATTAGGATTCAAGCCTCTGTTGGCTGATTTTAATGTATATGTCAGAGTTACAGATGGCAAGATCATCATTGTGGCTATGTATGTGGACGACACTCTGATACTTTGCAGGATTGAGCAGCTAATTGCTGAAGTGAAGACTGACATCTCAAAACATTTCAAAATCATGGATCTGGGAGAAGCTAGGTGTTACCTAGGCTTACAAATTGAAAGGGATTACGAGGGAGGTAAGTTATACCTTCACCAGTCCAGATACACTCAAAAGATCCTAGAGGACTTTGGGATGCTGAACTGCAAAGGAGCAAATACTCCAATGCTCATAGGGATGGTGCTGACAAGCGATGACTGTCCGAAGACTGAGAAAGAGAAAGAAAAGATGCAGCTCACACCTTATAGGAGGTTGATAGGATCACTGATGTACATTGTTGACAACACACGTCCTGATATTGCTTATGCAGTATTCAAAATGAGCCAATTTTGCACAAATCCAAGCTCGACACATTGGAAGATTGCAAAATAGATTTTGCAGTATCTTCAATTAAGGAGGAATTATGGCTTGTGCTATTGTCATGATGTAGGTTTCAAGATACTTTCCTACAATGATGCTAGTTGGGCATCCCTTAAGGACGATTGTAAAAGCGTCTCAGGAGGATGCACCATCACATTAGGAGCAACAGTTCTCTGGGTTAGCAAGAAGCAGACCGTTGTACCCCAGTCATCTTGCAAAGCAGAGTACATTGCAGCAGCAAAGATGGCCAACAAGATAATCTGGATGAGGCAGTTCCTGGACGAATTGGGTGAAACAAGGAATGAGCCTCTGGTTTTGCAAATGGATAACACCTTTGCAATACACCTGACGAAAGATCTTGTGCTCCATTCCAAAATGAAAAACATCACAATCAGGTATCACTTGCCTCTTGTAGCATTCGGATGCATAATGCCCCTTCTTTTCACAAAAAAAAACATTTTTGCTTTGACTTGTCCTTTGAGCTTGATGCATCATCCTCTTCTTTGGCCTACTTTGGATGCTTCTTCTTTCCATTGGTCTTCTTTTTGCTTTTTAATGAGAAATTGGCTTTCTCATCTCCATCCTACAAAGACAATGAACTCATTCTTGCATTGGTGTGGAGAATCCTACACTCTTCAGCCACAAGCACACTATGGAGCTTATCAATAGATGGCAAAGTGTCTTGGATGGCAAAACTTTGAACCAAATTTGCTAAGTCATCTCCTAGACCATTAAGAACAATTTGTACAAGCTCTCCATCTTGAATCTTCTCTCCAATGAAAGCGAACTCCCTATTTAGAGACTTGATTCTGAGTACATAATCCTATGCACTCTCCTCACTTCTCCTCATGCTTTGCAAAATCTGATTTCTAAGCATGAGAACTCTAGAAGTGTTGCTAGATTCATAGATTGACTTTAAAGATTCCAAAAACTCTTTAGCACTAGTACATGCTGATACTTCTCTCAACAAATCATTGCTCACATTCATCTTCACACAATGAAGTGCAAGCCTAGATCTCTTCTTGTATCTAGCTAACTCCTGTGCACCTAGAGGTTCATCTTCATCCTCAATCAAGAACTCATAAAGGTCTTGGTCCATCCTAACCTTCCAAATAGTATAATTTGTAGAATTCAATCTCTCACTAGCTTCTAGAAGGTATGCTCCAGTAGATCCCATCTTACTAGTGACTTCTACAAACAAGAAAAAGATTTGATTGACATGAAACTCACAAAGGTCTCACACTTGTAGTGTTTCACTCAAATTTGATTTCTAATCCAACAAATGGACTTATAATCACAATTCTATCACTCCCTCACAAAGTTGGAATGAAGATAAGATGAAGTGAAAACTACTTTCAAACAAATCTTGCCAATTTTTCACTCTATTGACTACTCTTGAGAAAATCAATGAACACAAATTAGATTGAACTTCTCAGCCCTCCCTAAGTGCTTTTTCAAAATTTTTCCACTAGAAACTTACTTGAAATGCACAAAGATTTAAGTAGCAAGATCCCCTTGATCTTGATTCAAAAGAACTTTTTGGAAGGATCCTACAAAACAATGCTCAAGAAAATTGGTTTTGATTTGACCTAGAAACTCACAAAGGTTTCACTTTGTCTTGATTACCTCAAATTTGACTTAGACCTCTTTGGACTTCTAGTCACAGTTCTTACACTCCCTCACAAAGAAGAAATGAAGATTAGATGAGATTCTATCAAAGACCTATAAAATCCTACCAATTTTCACCATTTTTGGACAAAAACATGACTAAATCTCACTCACACTTTTTGATGTACTTTCAAGACCTGTAAAAAAAGTTTATAGGATCTGATTTCAGCCTAGATTAATTAGATCTCATGACCCTATTCAAATCTAATTAATGGCACTCGATCTTGTTAGCTTATCCTAGGATTTCCACCAAAAATTACATCAAAAGCTCACAAATTGAATTTTTATGGATCAAATTAATACCATGCATTAAATGCAGGTTCAAAGGTGTCCACAATGTGGATAGTACAAATTTGGACCCCTACCAAGTTTGGGATCAAATCTCTTCACCAAAATCAAGATTCTAGCTTGCCCTCTCAATACTAGTTTTTAGCACCAAAACTTGCTAAAAATGGATTTGCTTTTGATCAATGGCTTATGCTCTTGTACTTAGAAAATAGTCCAAAACAAATTAAAAAGTCCAAAATTGATTGAGACAGTGTTTTTTGGTACTTAATTTAATACTTTAGCTTAAGTAGTACTTTAGTTGCTTTTAGTAATTGGTTTGGTACTTTTGGTATTGTGGTAGTAATTAGCTGCTTTTGGTTCTTAATTTGGTACTTTAGCTAATTTTGGTACTTAACTTGGTACTTTAGCTAGTTTTGGTACTTAATTTGATACATTAGTTACTTTTGGTACTTAAGTACTTTAGCTGCTTTTGGTACTTTTGTTATTATGGTAGTAATTAGTTGCTTTTGGTTCTTAATTTGGTACTTTAGCTACTTTTGGTACTTAATTTAGTACTTTAGCTGATTTTGGTACATAACTTGGGATTTTAAAAAGCTGCTTATGGTACTTAATTTGGAGCTTTAGCTTCTTTTGGTACCTAATTTGGTTATTTGGTACTTTTTATGTGAGGATTTAGAGTGAACAGTTTGTGCTAAAATTAACAATCTATTTTGTAGGAAAAAACAAAATGGATGAGTACCCGGTCCTGGAAGTTCTGTTACTCAACCGAGGAGCTTCATGAAGAGTATGGCTTGAGCCTAGAGGGCAAACTTGCAAAAGACCTGCTAGCCACTGATCTGTCAGACAGTCAATGGCTAACAGTTTTCAGACAAGGATATTAAAAAATTGTTAAGATATATCCTAACCAAATACATCCACAATTTGTGGATGACTACATTGTCGTTTGTTGTTCCACAAGGTGTACTAGGCTTCCTCCCTCCTGCGACAAAATCATAGCCAGATTTGCCAAATGCTATGCATTTGAGCATTGCAAGGCCGCCAAATTGGACCGTGCCTCTCACAAGATAGCATGGGCTAGATTTGGCGAGAATGTGATTGCAATGTGCAGCAGCAAGAAGGATGGCCTACAAAAAAAATTGGAAAATTGGAACAGGGCTAACGGGCTCCCTCAAAGTGTTATGTTTGAAGTGGAGGCAATGAATCAGAGAGTCGCAAACAGATAAGGGAGGATGCTTGCAAGGCTCTCGGAATTAAAGGACAACATTCAGAATAAGAAAGAAGAACTGCTGGTCAAGCAGGGAGAAAACATCGTCGTCCAAGTGATCAAGGATGAGATTGCTGAGCCGCAGAAGCGCTTGGTTGAGTTGCGGACACGGACTCTTCCCAATAAAGAGGAGATAAAATAAGTAAATGATGAGTTCAATTTAACCAGGTGCATGCTAAAAAAGTTGGAAGTGCAAGCAGATGCCCAGTCCCTCGCAAGAGAGGTTGTAGAGGAGGTAAATTGTTTGGTAGTTCTTTTTTTCTTTCTCTATTTAGTATTTTTCATTGTTTTTGAAGCTTATGAACACGTTGTGGTCATTTTAATGAAAGCTTTGGAATTTTCATGTTGTTTGAACATTTTTTACTTTTGATACTTTTAGATTTGATTTTTGGTGCTTTTGGTTGTCTTGCACTTCTATAAAACTCGTTCTTTCAAAACTTTTGCACCTACCGTACTTTTGCAGTTTGGTACTTTTGACACCTTTGTAAGTAATGGTACTTTTGCAGTTTGGTTCTATGGTACTTTTGATAATATTGGAATTTTTTAAGTTTGGTACTATTGGTACTTTTTGTAATACTTTTTGACAATTTTGACATTGGATTTGAACTTCTAGTCTGTTTAGATTTTTTTAGCTATTATTTGGTACTTTTGAAACTTCTGGATTTGTTTTTGGTGTACTGATTGGTAGTTTCTACGCGCTGTTTACTAATGTGGTTTTGCACTTTTCACAAATTCGTTCATTTGAAACATTTGAGACTGAGGTACTATTGACACTTTAGTAACTATTCTGCAGATTGGTACTAATGTAACCTTTCTGACTATTGATGTTTTGTAGTTTGATAATTTTGACAAAATTGGTACTATTGGTTTTATTTTTTTTGGATCTGTTTGAAACTTTAAGAAATTTTTTGTACTTCTAGATTTGTTTTTTAGTACTGTTTGGCATTTTCTATGCTTTGTTTGGAACTTTTAAAGTCTTGTTTGGTAATTTTGGTACTTTTGGATTCGTTTTTTAAGTACTATTTGGCACTTTTATGGTTTTTTTGGTAGTTTTTTTAAAATGCTTGATAGTTTTGAAGCTAATGTATAGTATACACAGTGTTCGCTATTGTTTGGTACTGTTGTTTATTGTTTGGTTCTATTTTGTAATAATTCGAATTTTCATTGGTGTCCAGTTTTTCTTCATCACCTTTCAAGAAAGATGGAGCTTGGTATATAGACAGTGGAGCCTCTTCACATATGTGCTGTTCAAAAGAGTCATTTGACTCAATCTTACCTTTCAAAGGACTCAAGAGATCTATTTACACAGTTAATGATCATGAGTGCCCAATAGAAGGAATTGGCAACATTTCATTGAAACTTGCTTCTTCAAAAGTTCTTGCACTTTCTAATGTTCTTTTCATTCCAAAACTCACAAAGAACTTAATTAGTGTTGGAAAGTTGCTTGATAATGGTTGTGATGTAAAGTTCAACTCCAATACTTGTTTTATCAAGAGAAAAGATGAGATCCTTGCTGATGGATCTAGATGTGGTGGAATTTTCAAGTTGAATTCTTATGAGAATGCAAACCTTTGTGAAGTTGCTTTGTTATCTAAGGAGGAGCTGTGGCATAGAAGGTTGGGACATCCTAACTTTAAATCTACGTCTTCTATGGTTAAGAAGTTGAAGGCTATTGGTCTTCCAAAATCTCTCTCTAAAGATTTCAAGCCTTGTGAGGCTTGCGCCATTGCAAAGTCACACAGAAAGCCATATCAGAAGTCTTTTATAAAGACTACTCATCCTTTGGAGCTTATACACTCAGATGTACATTTTTCCTCTTCTAAAAGTATTGGTGATGCAACATGTTTTGTCACCTTTATTGATGACTTTACTAGATATACTTGGCTGTATCTACTTTCTTCAAAGGCAATGGTTTTTGATCACTTCCTAATCTTCAAAGCTTATGTTGAGAAACAGTTTTCTTTTAAAAGTTAAAGCTTTAAGATGTGATGGAGGAGGTGAATACATCTCCAACAAATTTCATGAATACTGTGAAGGTGAAGGAATAAAGAGAGAGTTTTCCTGTGCTTATTCTCCATCTTAAAATGGAGTAGCTGAGAGGAAAAACAGATCTTTATGTGAATGTGCTAAAGCAATTCGAGTAGTAGCTTCTTTGCCTATTGATTATTGGGGTGAAGCTATAATTTGTGCAATAGATTACCGCACAATGCACTTGCTAGAAAATCACCTTTTGAAGTCTTGTTTAAGAAGAAACCTAAGGTAAATCACCTTAGAGTTTTTGATTATGCTTGCTTTGTTAATGTACCCTTAGAAACAAGGAAAAGAGATGATCCTAATTCTATTAAAGGGATCATGGTTGGATATGCATCCAACAAGAAAGCTTACAGAATCTATGTTCCCTCTACCTCAACTACAATTGAGAGTAGGGATGTTATATTCCATGAAGATCAAAAATACATTCTTGAGGAGGCCGAGTTCAAAGATTCTCACAAAGATACTCCAATCATCACCCTTGAAGATTATCATGGAGGGATGGGGCCGAGAATTGAGGAGGAGTCACCTCGAATCTTTTCACCAAGGAGATCTCAAAGAGAAAGATCCAAGCCTAGAAGGCTTACCTATGAAGATATAGACAAGCAAGTGGAAATCAGCTCCACTAATTATGCCTATTTTATTTCTCATGAGGAGCCGAAGAATGTATATGATGCACTCAACTCGAAGGAATGGTACCTTGTCATATATCATTCTGACAGGAAGTAGTATCAAGTTAGTTGAGAAAACCAAGATTGCACTTGGAGAAGAGTTCAAGATGCAAGATCTTAAAAAAATTCACTATATTCTAGGATTAGAGATTGACTTTCTTCAAGATAAAGGTTTTGTATGTCAATCCAAGTATTCTCTTTAAATGTTGATATCTTCAACTTTTGATATTGGTTTATTGTATAAAAGTGAAGATATGTCTATTATTGGTTATTCTGACTCGGATTTTGTAGGTGATAGAGCAGATAAAAAATCTACAAGTGCTTATGTCATATATCTTGGAGGAAACTTGATATCTTGGCTTTCCATAAAGCAAGATACTGTATCACTCTCATCATGTGAAGCTGAGTACAAGGCACTCACTACAACAACAAAGGAAGTGCTTTGGATCAAGAGGTTACTAGTGGAACTAAAGATAATCTTGGAAGAGAATCTACCTATGATCATGTGTGACAATATTTCATCCCAAGCCCTTGCCAACAACCCAATATTCCATGCAAGGAGCAAGCATATCGAAGTTGCACATCACTTCGTGAGAGAGAAGCTCATTAGAGGAGAAATCAATTTGGAGCACATCGAAACATCATCTTGCATTGCTGATATGCTCACCAAACCTTTGAGCAAAAGTTCCTTCATCAAGCATAGAGCCAATCTTGGAGTTATATCAAGATCCATGTTCAAATCAACATAGATTATTTTTAGGAGGAGTGTTAAAATTGGAAAAACAAATCCATATTGATTTCTTGGCTTGCTACAAATGTTGTACCATGCAAGTATGTAGCTCATAAATGCAAAATGCCAAGTTTGGCATAGAACTCAAGCTACATGGTTATGTAATGTCTAGATTGAAGAATACAACTTGCATATAGTATTGTAGACATAGAATTGGCAAAGTCATGCTTGTAGAAACTCGTGGCAATTCACATGCATTAATTGTAAGTGATCCATAGTGACATGCAAGGCATGCACAAAGTGTAATGGACACATGCATGATGATTTGTACTTTGTTAGTTAGAACTAGTACACTTGTAAAAAGTTGGTAGAATCTCATGCATGGCAAGTGACAAATGTCACATAGACTCTAGATGTCACTTTCGTTGTCATTTTGGAATGGATAGATGTGGTTCTACCTTGAGCTACCTCAAACTCCATAAATATGTGTAGCTCTCCTCATAATCAATCTCTCTCTACACTAAAATCTTATACTTTTGTTCATTCTTTGATTCATTGCTATCATAATCTGATGCTTAGCATGCTAGATTGTGGTTAAGCCATTTATTCTGAACTAGATCTTGCTAAACAATCTAGAATCAGATTACTGTGCTAATCACAAAGCCTAATCAAGATCAATCATACTTGTGGACATTCCCCACACGTGTGAATTTTGGAAATTTTGTCACCAACCTCCTATGCCATAACTCCTCCATAGATAGCTTGTTCAAAAGAGCAACATTACAAGCATTTACACATTCTCTTGAATCTAGTTTATTTATGCTTCCAAAACTAGATCCTAGTGCAAGTATCTCATCATTCTTCTTGATAGTAAAAGTATCAACATTGAATTTCGCATCAAGGCCATTATGAAGCAATTGGCCAACACTAATAATATTCTTTGTAAGCTTAGGTACAAAAAGAACTTTAGTAAGAGAACGGACTTTTGAAGATGCAAGCTTTAAAATAATATTTCCAATTCCTTCAATAGGACATTCATAATCATTAGCAGTGTATATTGATTTCTTGGCTCCATCATAAGGTGCAAGAAGAGAAAGAGTCCTTGGAGCTACACATATGTGAAGAGGCTCCACTATCAATATACCATAATCCATCCTTCTTGAAAGGAGATGATGAGAAACTAGAGACCATAAGAGATCCCTCTCCATCACTCGCAATAGTGTCTTCCTTCTCATTGGTGATGTTGGCTTGCTTGAGTTGATTCTTCTTCTTGAAGCAATTGGTGGCATAATGGCTTTTCTTGCCACAATAAAAGCACTTGATCTTCTTCTTCTTGAGCTTGGACATAGAATAACTCGAGGAATCCTCCTCCTCTCATCTTTGTCTTTGGCTTTAGCTTTGTCCTTTCTTGAGGATTGTTGATATTGGTTCTTGCTCCTCCCTTTGTGCTTGTCCTTGACAAATAAGGCTTTGCCATCATTATGATTGAGAGAAAGCTTGTCCATCCTCAAAAGTTTGTACTCTTGTCTTGATTCTTCATAAATAAGCACACTTTGGAGTGCCTCCAAGCTTGGTAGCTCCTCCTTAATGGCATAAGATTGGACAAGATTGTCAAATTCATTTCTCAAGCCATTGAGAATGACTTGAACTAGCTCACTTTGATTGATGAAATCACCAATGCATGCAAGCTCCCTATTAATATCCTTGACTCTCAAAACATAATTAGATGCACTCTCATCACTCTTTTGGCTACTTTGAGAAATTTGATTTCTAAGAGTGAGGAGCCTAGAGGTGTTTTTAGCCTCATAGATAGTCTTGAGACAATCCCAAGCTTCTTTGGCTGTAGTGCAAGTACCTATCTCCCTCAATATCTCATTAGAGACATTCATCTTAATGTAGTGGAGAGCCATCCTAGCTCTCTTCTTGTAGTTTTTAGCCTCTTGAAGAACTTGAGGTTCTTCTTCAAGGCCAAGAACAATGTCCATCACATCTTGAAGGATCAAGATGGACTCCATCCTCAACTTCCATATTGAATAGTTTGAAGTGGACAATCTCTCACTTGGTTCCAACAAGAATGAACCCATTGAAGCCATCTAAGGTGAAGAGAACTCAAATGATGAACAAAAAATGTTGCTACACATTCTCAATAGGATCCAATAATGATACGCTATCACTTCCTATGCAAGACCTTGCAATAAAGTGTGAGATGGATCTCACTAGCTATCTCAATCTCTCCCAAACTAGATCTACTTCACATCAAATGATGGAGAATGGGCAAAGTTAAAATCAATCACTCTTAGCACTTGGTTGCAAGTGGGTATTTCGGATCAAGAACAATCATGATGACACCATCAACAAGTTCAAGGCAAGATTATGTGCCAAAGGATTTGCTCAAATCCATGGCCTTGGCTATGAGGAGACCTTTGCACCATTGCAAAGATGGTGACAATAAGAATTCTTATTTCTCTTGTTTGTTTTTTCAAATGGAAGGTGTTCCAATTAGATGTATCCAATACTTTTTTAAATGGTTATCTTGAGGAGGAGATCTATATGGAACAACCTCAAGGACTCATCAATGATGAGTCCAAAGTGTGCTTGCTCTTCAAAAGTCTTTATGGACTAAAGCAAGCACCAAGACCATGGTATTCAAGACTCAACCCTTTTTGTCCTTAGTGACTATGATCCTTCCATGTATTTAAAGCTTGTTGATAGTAATATTGTCATTCTTCTAGCTTATGTTGATGACATTATTCTTTGTGGAAGTTGTATCAAGCTAGTTGAAGAAACTAAGCTAGCACTTGGATGTGAGTTTAAAAAGCAAGATCTAGGAGATATCCATTACATACTAGGCCTAGAGATTGACTTTCATGAAGATTATGTTTTTATATGTCAATCTAGATATGCTCATTCTATGTTAAAAAAATTCCATATGGAAAATTCCAAGAGCATAGATACTCCAATGGAGCAAATTGTGAAAGATCCTAATAAAGGTGATGAAAGTTCCTTCGAGGACATCACACTTTTTAGGAGTCTTATAGGCTCCTTCATTTGGCTTACCATTATTAGGCCCGATTTGAGTTTTTGTGTGCACAAATTGAGTCAATTTATGCAAGATCCCAAGATCCATCATTGGAAGATGGCCAAGAGGATTCTAAGATATGTATTCTCATCTTGTGATTATGGTCTACTTTATAAAAGTGAAGATCTATCCATTGTTGGCTACTCGGATTCAAATTTTGCAAGTGATAAGATGGATCAAAAGTCTATTAGTGCATACACTATATTTCTTGGAATCTAATATCTTGGCTTTCCAAAAAGCAAGATACTATATCTCTTTCTTCATGTGAGGCCGAGTACAAAGCACTCACCACAACTACCAAAGAAGTGCTTTGGATCAAGAGATTGTTATTGGAGCTAAAGTGCATCAAGGAGAATGATCTACCAATGATCAAGTGTGACAATATCTCGGCCCAAGCTCTTGCCAATAATCTCATATTTCATGCAAGGTGCAAGCACATAGAAGTGGCACATCACTTTGTGAGAGAAAAGCTTATTGGAGGAGAAATCTATTTGGAGCATGTCAACACATCCTCTTGTATTGCCGATCTACTCACCAAGCCTTTGAGCAAGAGTGCCTTCATCAAGCATAGATCTAATCTTGGAGTTATATCAGGATCGATGCTTAAATCTTCATAGATAATTTTTTGAGGAGGAGTGTGAAAAATGCAAAAAGATTATCTATGTTAGTTGTAGGGGTCTTACACATTTTATGTCAAGCATCTTGGTGTAGGATGTTGATAGGGTCAAATTTGGCATAGATGGCAAATTGTCTATTTTCACATGTAATGCCATTACTGAGCCAAAGTAGTGTAGGAGACAAAACTCGAGCTAAATGATTAGTGTGTATTAGTACAATTGGTGTGTCTTTTACTCCCATGTTTAGGATATACGGAAATTCAATAGAAAGTATTAATTTAGCAATGTTAGTTTCTGTGTGTTGTTTGAGAAAGAAAAAGAGAGAAAGAGTTTTTGGTGGAGTTAAAGATAGTCAACATTCCCAATTTTAGAAAGGGGAGTAGCCCTTGTTTTTTCCCTCTCGAAGGCATGGTATCAGAAATGGTTCTTTGTTGGACTTGAAACATCTACAAGGAAGGCCATGCTGATAGGAGAGAGCATTGTGGTGACATTCTGGAATAGGATACAACCATATGGTTCGAGAATTTTGACTAACACTCTTCATGCTTTCTTTCTATCACTTTCATTCTTGGTGGGTTCTTGGTACTTTTGGTTCTCTTGGAGTACCAAAGTTTTGTGGGTTGTTGGTACTTTTTGGTTCTTGGTTCTAGATTTTTTGTGTTTGAAAAACTTATTTGTTCTACTAAAGTACCAAAATTGGTAAATATTGGTTGTTGTCTTAGTCTAAATCTTGATAAAGAAGACTTACCAAATGAGCTGAAATCTAAAATCTGTCATTTTTCTTCTCTGGCCTCACATAATCAAGTACAAATAGCCCTATGCTGACTAAGTGTCTCCATGTGGGCAGTTTCTTGCATGAACATGCTTGTTGGCTGGTGGATCCACAAGCTCCCAAGTATTGTTGGTGATCAATGCATTATACTCTTGCTTCATGGCATCATACCACTCCTTGGTATTGAGTGTCTCTTGTACATTCTTTGGCTCTTCATGAGAAACACAAAAAGCATAATTAGTGGAATCAAGATCCACTTGCTTGCCTTTATCAACATATGAGAGCCTCTTAGGCTAAGTACTCTTTTGGCCATTTTCAATGATGAATAGTAGGATTTTGCATAGCTTGGCTCAACTTATGAATACTAAAACTTATATCAGGCCTAGTTAGGGTGAGCCAAATTAAGGAGCCTATAAGACTCCTAAAAAGAGTGATGTCCACGAAGGATCTTTCATCACCTATGTTAGGGTCTTTTACAATTTGCTCCATAGGAGTTTCAATACTCTATGGATTTTCTTGGTGAAAAAATTCGATGAGAATCCTCTTCAAATCTCGACCCCATCACATCATGATTGTCTTCAATAGCAATAGTTGGTGATGCATCCATAGATGGCTTGTATCTTGGCCCCTTCAAAAGATGAATGTTGATCTTCATGGAAAATAACATCTCTACTTTCAATAACTTGAGAAGTAGAGAGCACAAAGACTCTATAAGCCTTTTTGGTGGATGACTATCCAACCATGATCCCTTTGCAAGAACTAGGATCATCCTTCTTCCTTGTTTCCAAGGGAATATGGGCAAAGCATATACATCCAAAAACTCTAAGGTGATCGACCTTAGGCTTCTTCAAATACAGGATCTCATATGGTAACTATTTCTTGTTTCTTGTTTCTTGCTGAGTAGTTTAATCTTGTCATTGTTTGTTCCCTGATTTTAGTAGCTAGGACTGGTTGCATGGCTTGTTTATGCATGTAGCCGAGTAACGTATCTGTCTCTCCCACTGACAGGTTGAGAATAATCTTGGTAATCAGAGAAACACTTCTGCTTGGAAACTGTTCTAATAAAAAGACCAATCCATAAGAACCGTAACCAACAGAAGAACGAACGAAGAGAAAAGAAGAAATGAACAGTGTTCACAGATTCAGTGAGAATCTATGAACATTTGGGGCCATTCCCATAGCCACACAAACACTAAACTAAGCCAACATTTTTCGATATGTGTTGCAAAAGCACCGCTCTGAAGTCTCCCACACATCACCTTACCGAGCTCGTCACTTTCATCTCAACCGACACACAACTCCACTCTTGACCGAGGCTTCACGTTCCTATCCTAGCAGAGCTCCACGACTCACGTCTGGACCGGACCAAACCTTGTGTCATTCACCTATTGAAACTATGCACTCACTCTTGACAGAACCAACTCGCAATATCCTGTAAAGTGCAGAGTTAAATTTCAACCGATGCTCATCGATCAGATCTCACCTGAGCTTTCCGTTGAAATCTCACCCTGAGCATCTGCTCAGATCTCGACCGACACCCTCGTGTCAGATCTCGACCGACACCTCACGTCAGATCTCAACCAATGCTCCCGCATCAGATCTCGATCGACGCCTTGCATCAGATCTTGACCAATGTCCTCGCGTCATATCTCGACCGACGTCTCGCGTCAGATCCCGACCGACTCCCTCGCGTCAGATTCGATCGACGCCCTCACATCAGATCTCGATCGATGCATAATCTCGGATCTCGACCGATGCATAATCTTAGATCTCAACCAACCCTTGAACCGTCGAGACCGTATTCAATCGCACTACAGCCATTGTGACCGCCTTCTACCGTAGTGACCGCATTGATCCGTAGTGACCACTCTTGCACCGTCGTGACTATTTTGAGCCGTAGTAACCGCCAATACCCGTACCCCAGCCCTTCCACAGTAGTGACAACATTGAATCGTGGGCACTGCATTGAGCCATAGAGACCGCATTCAACAACACCTCAATTGCATCACCCTTTGCACCATAGTGACCGCAAACACATCGTATTCAATTGCCACTCCTGTGAACCAGCCCACCCGCACTCAACCACAATCAACTTGCTTTCCAACCACACTACACCCATTGCGACCGAATCGAACCAACTCACAGCTGTAGCAACCGCCTTGAGCCGTAGCCATCGCCAACAACAACACTGTAGCTACCGTAGGGACCACAATTACACCACCTCCACTCTTACAACGGTAGCAACCGCCTCCCAGCTACCGTAGCGACCGCAATCCACTGCAACCCACCGCAAACACTATTGGAGGGTTTGTGGATCCCAAGGCAACCCTAACCCTAGTTAATAAGTGAGAGAGATTTGACACCCTGCGTATGTAAGTCCAACCCAATGATCACATAGTTATTTGACTAATAAGAATGTTAATAAAAGGACTTTAGGCCTTTTTGTGGGACTTTTAATGTCACAGGGCCTAAATGTCAAGTTAGTGAATAAAGTTGGGTTTCCCTCCAATTTTGATGGTTCTCACACTTTTTTGAATTTGAATAAAAAGAGAGGCAAGACTGGACCAATAGGATTCAGAGGCCAGGGTCCTCCTCTCTACTATAAAAAGAGACCAACTTGAGTTGTTCCTCATGTTCATTTCCTCATTTCAATAAAGTAGATTGGTTCTCTTTAGAAATGGATTGATGAATGTCCTTGCTCTTTCTTTCTTTTCCTCCATTTCTCATGCTTCCTTTGTATTTGCTAATTGTTGGATTTGATCATTATTGGGATTGTTATTTCTTATGCTTTTTGTGAGAGAGAAAAGGAGAGAGAGAAGAGTAAGTTTCTATCATTGTTGTGGATTTAGGGTTAATGGATGTAGCGTTAATGCTTAGTGTTAATGGATGTTAGTGTTAGATCCTTCATTCATGTTGAAATCTGAACTATATTATCGCTCTCATGGGAACGAACCTACGCGTGACAACTAACTCCGTCTCTTTGATGCTAGATTGACTAGATCTTGGATTCAGGTTAGGCAAAGAAAGAAACCCACTACAATTTTGGCGCCGTTGCCGGGGAGCTACGCCAATTTTTCAGTTTGTAGCATGTTTGGTTGATGGTTAGCTTGCGTTAGGCATCTTGTCGTGGCATGCTAGGGTTAGCTTTGCATTATGGATGTGATTTGTGAGAGTTCTGTCCAAAAACGTTCAAAAAATGAGTGGTGACTGTATTTTTTGTTTTTTAATTTTTTGTCTCTTTTTTATTCAATTTTCGTCCTATTTTTTGTACCTTATAATTCAATCTGAATAGGTAGGATTGTAGAGCATTGAAAGGGCTTTCTTTCCATTTAGTTTTTTTTTAAGACCGTTTAGTATTAAGTAAGTTACAAATTTTTGAAGCTGGCAACAAAATTCTGTAAACTTGTCAAAAACCAGAAACTTCCAGATTCGCTTTTTTTTTTTTTTTTGCCCTGTTTGATTCATTTTTTGCCCTACTTTCTACTTTTTGTAATTCAATCTGAATATGCAAGTTGTAGAGCATTAAAAGGGCTTTCTATCCATATAATTTTTTTTGGATTCCGTTCAATATTGGGAAAGTTACAAATTTTTGAAGCTGGCAACAAAATTCTATAAACTTGTCAAAAACCAGAAACTTCTAGATTCGTTTTTTTTTCTTCTGCCCTATTTGATTCATTTTTTGCCCAACCTTCTATTCTCTATAATTCCATCTGAATAGCTAGAGTTGTAGAGCATTGAAAGGGCTTTCTAGAGATATAATTGTTTTCTCATTTCGTTACATATTGAGGAAGTTACAAATTTCTGAAAATGTCAAAAAAAAGAAATTCTGCAGTTACCTTGTCGTTAGCTTCAACAATGTCATTGCTAGCAGGTGCACCTATCTACAAGGATCAACATCAACAAGCATTATCTTGGGATCATTTTTTGGATGGTGTCGACTACCCATTTGTCAATGCACAAGGTTATCATGAATGGCCACCGGACCCATATGGCTATTCAAGCGTCAAGGCTGGTGTCGTGGGACCGCCACCAGTTTTGGTGGGGAATACTGTTGGAGGGTTTGCGGATCCCAAGGCAACCCTAACCCTAGCTAATAAGTGAGAGGGATTTGGCACCCTGCGTGTGTAAGTCCAACCCAATGATCACATAGTTATTTGATTAATTAGAATGTTAATAAAAGGACTTTAGGCCTTTTTGCGAGACTTTTAATGTCGCAGGGCCTAAATGTCAAGTTAGTGAATAAAGTTGGGTTTCCCTCCAATTTTGATGGTTCCCACACTTTTTTAAATTTGAATAAAAAGAGAGGCAAGACTGGACCAATAGGATTCAGAGGCCAGGGTCCTCCTCTCTACTATAAAAAGAGACCAACTCGAGTTGTTCCTCATGTTCATTTCCTCATTTCAATAAAGCATATTGGTTCTCTTTAGATCATTATTGGGATTGCTATTTCTTATGCTTTTTGTGAGAGAGAAAAGGAGAGAGAGAAGAGTAAGTTTCTATCATTGTTGTGGATTTAGGGTTAATGGAAGTAGGGTTAATGGATGTAGTGTTAATGCTTAGTGTTAATGGATGTTAGTGTTAGATCCTCCATTCTTGTTGAAATCTGAACTATACTATCGCTCTCATGGGAACGAACCTACGCATGACAACTAACTCCGTCTCTTTGATGCTAGATTGACTAGATCTTGGATTCAGGTTAGGCAAGGAAAGAAACCCACTACCGTAGCGACCGCAATCCACCGCAACCCACCGCAAACACACCAATTTTCAAACCGCATCCACTGTTCCACCATTGCGGCCTCATTCAACTATCTCCAGCCAACATTCCAACCCTATACACAGTCGCACCGTACTGATCACCATCATCCTACCAGATCGCAATTGACCTCCATCACAACAATTGTCTGTGTCTTGTCGTTTCGACCTCCCTTTGGTCTTCCAATTGCCCTTGATGTTCCCTCTGCTTACTGGTCATGATCTTGTCTCTGATTGGACTCCCTCTTAGGCTTAAATTGCTTCTTTGATTTTTCTTTGTTGTCGTAGAGGGCCTGATCAGAGCCATCTTTGTGATCCAGATGTTCTCTGGCCTCGACTTCCTCTCGAATCTCGACAATCGCCTTTTCAAGGTTCATGGCGGGATCTTTCGCGAGCAGGGTTCGTGTCGTCTGGAAAGATCTGGGTAAGGCTCTCAACAAGTACATGATTTGCTTCTCAGTTGACACTGTATTTTTTGCTCCAGAGTTATGTAGTGATAGAAATAGATCCTTCATCTTTCTTACGAAAGAGGTGAGGTCTTTTTCATCCCACTGTAGGTTTGTCAGCTGATCTTCCAGTATCATGATATGACTTCTTGATTTTGTCTAAAATCTGGTGAGTAATGCATCCCACATCTCCTTGGCATTGGAGAGTGTAGCCAGGTCAAGTGTGAGACTATCTTCGATGGAAGATGATAGCAAGGCTACTGCCTTGTCATTTTTCTCCCTCCATTCGCGTAGCTCCTTGCTTGTTGTAGTAGGCATTTCTTCTGTGCCATCCACCCAGGGAAAGAGTCCTTCACCCCTTCAGTATCAAAGATGTCTTAACTTTCCAGGCTAGAAGTAGATCTTGAAGAAGCAAATATCGTGCAGATCTTGCTTTGCATGCTGCTGATTGAAGCCATTGCTTCTTAAAGTCTGTTTCCTTGTTGATGGTTGAGTATCTGAATGCTTGCCTCCTGGATCTGATAGCTTCTTTTGGCTATGTAAAAATTTGACAAGGTGCGTTCTGATACCACTGAAAGAGAATCAGTCATGATTCGCGAAGGCGAATCCGGCACGACTCTCTCTCTCTCCAGCTCGGATGGAGTTCAGATGCGATCGCTGGGCACGTCCAGTTGAATCGCTCCTACAGTCCTTCAGAGTGTAGTCAGATATTATTGATCTACTTTTGTACAATTAATATAGCATTTGACATAATTTCAACCAAAGTGCAGAATTCAAAAGAACAAGAAAACTCAGACATACGAAATAAGGTATATGCATTCGCATTCAAGATCAGACACAACAAGAAAGTAATCTATATTAATTTTCTCTGAATTTCTTCAAGCACTGCATGTGAATCCACGCAGTGCATTAGCGTGAAAGAAGCATGGTTCTCTCACGAGTAATAGTCTCGCTTCACTAGCGGACAATTGGATCTTCTAATCCTAGACACAGAGCTCTTCTTGCACGTAGGCGGAGTTGCTATCTGTAATTCATCTTGATTGCTTACTAGCACCAGACTTATGTGTATTACACATTGTGTATTAAATTTTTTTTAATATATAGGTGATGATATCTCACCAAAATCAATCAAGCAATTTCATGTTTTTTCTCTCATAATGGTGCAATTGCTCTCTATGTTTATAATTGTTTGAGTACTTGTGATTACTAATGATTATAGGATTGAATGTAGGTCTATTGTACAGTACTCATACTGTGGGAGGCCGTACTTTCACACGTGTGAAGCCTTCTTCAAGGATTTGGGCCATTTAGTGAGGTTTAAGCATAGATTTTTGATGGATTTTGATGGTTCAACTTGTGCTAATCTTATGAAATCATAATCTATTGTTTCCCTCATCATTTCAAGTGTTTTAGGATCCTTATTTGCTGTAATTTTTACATGGTATCAGAGCCTAAAGGCTGAAATGAGCTAAATCCTTGGTTTTCATTCAATTTGATCACAATTTTTGATCTAAATCTTGTGTAGATTGGATCTTAGCATCTAGTATTGATTCTAGAACTCAAAGTGAGTCAAATACATTGGAGATTGGTGTTGTGTGACTTCATTTTCAGGTGTTTAGGTGTCTAAAACCAGAGGCAAAGTTGAATTCAATTCACATTACCAAGATAGCAAGTTTTGCTTGCTCCAAGCATTGATTTCTAAGCGAGTTTTGGAGGTGATTTCATAGTGGAGGCTTTCTAGCATTCAAGGAGAGGGAAGATCAGAGTTTTGGGGACTCTTCAAGGCTGTTCTAAGGTGTAGTAGGCACCTCCTAAAGTGATTTAGGTTCAGTCCAACCATTGCTTGACTTATGCACCAAATTAGATCAATTTTTCATCAATTTTGATCATTTTTTGCTTGTGATTGGATAGTAGATTGTGTTGCATCCTCATTAAGTTCCATTTAGATCTTTTACAAGTGATTTTGGAAGTATATTAGGTTGCTGAGATTCACTCTTGATCAGATCATTTGGAAGCTTTAATGTTCTTTATAGAAAGAGGGGCAATTCTACTAGTATTGTCTACTTCAATCAAGCAAGTGCATTGTTTCTAGTATTCTATGATTTGATTTTGTTAGAGATCATTCTTAGATCTTTATAGGAAGTCTATTACTGATCTTTTCAGGTCCCTAAGAAGTGGGATAAGGTAGACCTTCAATCAAATTAATAGAAGTAACCTTCATTTGTGTCAAGTCCTTGATTAGGAGACTAGATGGCATCTATAAATGCATATCTACTGGATACTAATGAAAGGCTCAACAAAACTAACTATTCCATATGGAAAGTTAGAATGGAATACATCATAATCATGCAAGATCTGATGGAAATTGTAAATGGTAAGGAGGGTGAACCTATTCATCCTCAAAAAAAAGCCAAATACATCAAGAGGTGCAATGTTGCACTACATTACATAAAAATGAATGTTGCAAATGAACTCTTAAGAGAGGTAGGAGATTGCACTTCAGCTCAAGATGCTTGGGAGACTTTGCAAAAGGTCTATGAATCCAAGAACCAAACTAGAATGTTAGCTTTGAAGAATCAAATCTATAGAAGCTATCAAAAGAAAGGAGAGAGTGCACATACTTTTGTCCTAAGAGTAAAGGAATTGAACAAAGAGCTAGCCTTTATAGGTGATCCTATCAAGGATGAAGAGCTTGTTCAACTCATATTGAATGGACTAAGCTTTGAATTTGACAATTTGGTTCAGGGATATGCAATTATGGGTAAGCTACCCATACTTGAAGAACTCCAAGGCACACTCATGGCCGAGGAATCAAGAAGGAGCCAAATGCAAGAGAGGATGGATAGGCTTTCCATCCAAGGTGGAGATGACCAAGCTCTCTTCACCAAAGGCAAAGGCAAGTCCAAAGGCAAAGTATCAACATTCAAGAAGTCTACAAAGCTTGAGAATCAAGAAGGACCCTCAAAGGCATCTCCATCAACCACCAAAGTCAAGAAGGACAAATCAAAGGTGAAGTGCTACTATTGTAGCAAGATGGGGCATTATGCCTCGGAATGCTTCAAGAGAAAGCAAGATCAAAGCCAAGCCAACATGAGCAAAGAGGAGGAGGAGGAGAGTTCACATGAGAACTCTCTCATGATGTCCATATTTTCTTCAACAACCTTCAAAGGAGAAGATCCTTGGTGGATTGACTCGGGTGCTAGTTCACACATGACTAGTAAAAGGGAGTTTTTCTCTTCTCTCTTATCTTATGATGGACCTATAAAGTCTATCTATACAGCAAATGATGAAGCTTGTAAGATTGAAGGAGTTGGTAGCATTCCCCTTTGCTTAGGATCTTCCAAAATGATCAACATAGAAGGTGTTTTGTACATTCCTACAATAACAAAGAATCTACTAAGTGTTGGCCAAATGGTAGACAATGGTTTCAATGTTAACTTTGCTTCAAATGAATGTTTCATCAAGAAGAAGGGTAAGATAGTGGCTAAGGGCACTAGACTTGGCAAACTTTATAAGTTGGATGCATTTGTGGATACTAATGTTGTCATGTTGGCCGAGAAGAGCAAGATATCTACTTTTACTTTATGGCACAAAAGACTTGGACATGTCAACTCGGGTTCCATGGAGGCTATGATCAAGGAGGAGTATGCTTTAGGCCCACCAAGGTCTATTGGGAAGGAAGACAAGGTTTGTGAAGCTTGTGCCTTATCCAAGGCACATAAGAAGGTGTTTCCTAACTCCATCACAAAGTCATCTCATCCTCTTGAACTCATACACTCGGATGTGCACATTGCTAGCACCAAATCTAATGGAGGTTCATCCATGTTTTTAACCTTCATTGATGACTACTCAAGATATTGTTGGGTGTTATTACTTTCCTTCAAGTCTCAAGTATTTGATACTTTTGTAAAGTTCAAGTTGTTTGTGGAAAAGCATCATAATCATAGCATCAAGATTCTTAGAAGTGACAGTGGTGGAGAATTCATCTCCAATGAGTTCAAGGCCTTTTGTGAGGAGGAAGGGATCAAGAAAGAGACTTCTTGTCCTTACACTCCTCAACAAAATGGAGTTGCTGAAAGAAGGAATAGAACATTATGTGAATGTTCTAAGGCTTTAAGATTAGATGCTTGTTTGCCCAAATCCTTTTGGGGTGAGTCTCTTGTATGTGCAAACTACTTGATGAATAGGGTGTCTTGCAAAGCAATTGAAGGCAAAACTCCTTATGAGATGTTGTATGGAACCCAACCCAATCTTAATCACTTGAAAGTTTTTGGGTGTATATGTTATGTGCATGTGCCATTGGAAACAAGAACCAAGGAGGATCCATCTTCCACAAGAGGGATCATGCTTGGATATGCAAGCTCAAGCAAGGGCTACAAAGTCTATCTCCCATCCTTGAACAAATTTGTTGTTTCAAGGGATGTCATCTTTGATGAACATCATATGCATATGCTTGAAGAAGGCTCAAGTGCTCCAACAATCAAGAAGAAGATGGCCGAGGAGCAAGATCTTGGTTTTGAGGAGGAGCTCATGGAGGAGCAAGCACCAAACCCACCTATCACACCAAGGAGATCTTCAAGGGCAAAAGTGGAGCCATCAAGGCTCACATATCAAGGCAAAGGACAGCAAGTTGAGGGTATCTCATCCACTTCTTATGCTTTATCTATTTTGGAAGAACCATCTAATGTTGAAGATGCATTGAACTCCAAAGAATGGTATAAAGCTATGTTGGATGAGTATGATGCCTTGATTGAGAATGAAACTTGGTTGCTTGTTGAGAGACCTCAAAGGAATGTAATAGGATGCAAGTGGGTCTTCAAGCTTAAGTTGAATGCAAATGGGAGTGTTAACAAACATAAAGCAAGATTAGTTGCAAAAGATTATGCTCAAGAGAGAGGGATAGACTATGAGAAAACTTTTGCACCCGTGACCAAGATGGTCACAATAAGGCTAATCATTGCACTTGCATCACATTTTGGATGGATTCTATGTCAAATGGATGTCTCTAATGCTTTCTTGAATGGTTTTTTGGAAGAGGATATCTATATGGAACAGCCACAAGGGTTCATCAAGCATGGAATGGAGAACAAAGTATGTCATCTCCAAAGAAGCATCTATGGCTTGAAGCAAGCCTCGAGATCTTGGAATTCAAGACTACATTGCTATCTTATTTCACTTTCTTTTGTTCAAAGTGAATATGATCCCACTCTTTACATTAAGTTTGATGATGTTGGTATTGTACTTTTACTCATTTATGTAGATGACATAATCATTAGTGGAAATAGTGTTGATGGTATTGAAAAAATCAAGATAAATCTATCCTTAGAGTTCAAGATGGTAGATCTAGGGTGTCTTCACTTCATCTTAGGCATAGAATTACTTAGAGGGTCTGATTTTATCTTTATAAGTCAAGTAAACTATGCTCAAAGTCTTTTGAAGAAGTTTAAGATGGAAGTGTGCAAAAGTGTTGACACACCAATGGAGCAAGATGTAAAAGTGCCAAATGAAGATGATGAAAGATCCTTTATGGACATCACTTTGTTTAGGCAACTTATAGGTTTCTTAATGTGGATCACTATAACTAGACCAGATCTTAGCTTTAGTGTATGTAGGTTGAGCCAATCCATGCAAAAGCCATTGAATATCCATTGGAAAAAGGCTAAGAGGATTCTAAGATACATCTCGGGTACATTGGATTTTGGGATTCTATATAGAGGAGATGTGATTAGCCTTCATGCATTTAGTGATTCAGATTTTGCAGGGGACAAGAGGGATAGGAAATCAACAAGTGCCTATTCAACTTTCATAGGAGAAGGTGTGGTTTCATGGCTTTCAAAAAAGCAAGAAACTATATCTCTATCTTCAACCGAGGCCGAGTACAAAGCTTTGACAACCACTACAAAGGAGGTACTTTGGATCAAGAGATTATTGGTGGAACTAAAGATCATGAATTCAGAGGAGGCACCAATCATCTACAATGACAATATATCAGCCCAAAACCTTGCATCTAACCCAATCTTCCATGCAAGATCTAAGCACATTGAGATATGCCATCACTTTGTGAGAGAAATGGTGCAAGCCAAGGAGATTGCTTTGGAGCATGTTCCAAGCAATGAATGTATAGCTGATCTACTTACTAAACCACTTCAAAAGTCATCTTTTATGAAGTTCAGATCATCACTTGGAGTGATTAGTAAAGCAATGATTGAACTAAGCTAGATAGTGAGGAGGAGTGTTAAAAATTCACAATTCTAGCTTGACTAGTTTTGGTCATATGACTTGTAAATAGTTAGATGGTCATGATGTGGCTTGTCACACGTGCCAAATAGCATAGGATTCCATTCATAAGGATGTTCTCAAGTAGACCTAAGTGTTAGAACCTTTGGAATGAGTCCAAATTATACTTAGATACAAGGGAGAAAAAATAGGAGCTATTTTTGGTAATTTTTGCATTGTTGAGGGATCTCCAAGATTCCAACCCTAACTTGGTAGGGATGAAAGATCCACAAAAATTAGCATTAGGGATAGGTTTAGGGATACTCATACCTGTCCAAAACCGTGATGAATCATGTATATATAGGTAATGATATCTCACCAAAATCAATCAAGCAATTTCATGTTTTTTCTCTCATAATGGTGCAATTGCTCTCTATGTTTATAATTGTTTGAGTACTTGTGATTACTAATGATTATAGGATTGAATGTAGGTATGGTGTACAGTACTCAGATTGTGGGAGGCCGTACTTTCACACGTGTGAAGCCTTCTTCAAGGATTTGGGCCATTTAGTGAGGTTCAAGCATAGATTTTTTATGGATTTTGATGGTTCAACTTGTGCTAATCTTATGAAATCATAATCTATTGTTTACCTCATCATTTCAAGTGTTTTCGGATACTTATTTGCTGTAATTTTTACAGTATCTACTGACGTCATGCCATCAGATCATATTACTGTACTTCTGGGTACTTGCGTGATATTTGGTGGTACTCCTTGGAGCGTGAGCGTTGAACGGGTTTCGTTTACCTCGTCTATCTTCTTCCACACTGGACCGCGAAGGAATCTCGTTCATGGATCTTTCGTGTTCGCGAACCGTTCGTCTTCGTCTCCGTTGACTTTCGTGTTCGCAAAACTCTTCGTGTTTTGTGTCTCCAGATGTTCGAGTTTGCAAACATCTTTGTCAGTCGAAGGGCTGAAAGCTAGCAAGCCTTTGTAATTAGAAACATTTTGTTTCTTTAAAGAGAAGGTTTCAGAGTAGTCAATATCGTATCTCTGAGAGAAACCCTTTGCTACCAATCTTGCCTTGTATTTTGTGATGTTCTCATTTGGTCCGTATTTGAGTTTGAAAATCCATTTGCATTTGACAATCTTGCGCTATGTGGTAATGGCTCCAACGTCCATACCTGGTTCTTCCTCATGGACTCGATCTCTTCATTCATGGCTTGGATCCATCTGTCCTTTTTTGGACATTCAATCATCTCTTCAAAATTCTGTGGTTCGCCACTGAACCCGCAGAACTCTTTTAATATGGAAGCTGAGTTGCCTTGCACATATCTTGTTGGCGCTCTTCATGGTCTTGTCGACCTTCTAGGAGATCCTTTTAGAACAACTATGCCTTTGCCCTTGTCTGCTGCTCGGTCCGGAATCATCTTGGTTTACAAGAACTGTGGCGGCAGGTTGCCTCTCGAATCTTTCTTCGTCAGATTTGTCGTTTGAATGGGAGATGACTCAAAAATCTTCGTTTTTGTGTTCGTCTGCTGCTCTCTCTGTCACTAGTGACAGGTCATAGTACTGTCTCTCCAAAACTTTGTAGCTGACAGGATCGTCATTGGCCATTGTCCTGCTCTCATCGAATCTGACATCTCTCACTATTTTCACATTGTTCGTGTCTGGCATGTAGATTCAATAGTATGACGAATTGTTGTCATAACCTATCCCTGCTTGGCTTTCTCATCAAGCTTCTTATGAAGTTTATCAAGAATATGTGCATAAGTTGCACAGCCAAAGATTCTGATGTGAGACAGGTTGGGCTTTCTACCCCACCATAGCTCATGTGGTGTCGTGTGAGGAACACCAGACTTACCTGTCCTGTTCTGGATGTATGCGGCCGTAGCTACTGCTCCAGCCCACAGTGCCCTTGGAGACTATCATGCATCTAGCTGCTTCCATTAGGATCCTGTTCTTTCATTTAGCAACACCATTGTGCTGCGGTGTGGAGGCTGTAGTTCTTCTGTGAATAATACCATGATCATTGCAAAAGTCAATGAAGCGATTCGAGATATATTCGCCACCTCGATCTGTTCTGATCTGCTTCACCTTGCTGTGAAAAATTCAGCAAATTCACACATGTGGGGATCCACAAGGAATGTGTGAATGATCTTGACCATGCTTTGTGGTGGCACACAGAACACTTGTAGAGCAATGCTGCAATCTCACAACAAATATGAGGCTAGAGCACAATCTAGAATGCTACAGATCAAAGTAAAACTAATTCCTCACAAATAGAGAGAATACATAACCAAAATAATGTATGAAGGAGACACCAATCTCGGATTAGAGAGAGAATATCAAAACAAGCAAAATAGCATGAGATCCAATTTTGACATTATGACATTACCAAAGCTTGATTCATCGAATGAGAATGATATGTACATATATAGGAGAGCCAAAATTTGTGGTACTCCTTGCATTCAATGCATTCCATACATCTAATCAAGTATAAACTATTACCATATTGACACCTAACAGCTTGCATGCTGAATTTGCACCTAACTCCTACCTACTTTGCCAAATGTCAATTTCTCAACTATGAACCTACAAAACTACATGCACGTGTCAAATAGTACTTGCATGTCTTGCATGTAACTTTCCTAGATGGCTTGGACATGTGTAGAACATGTGTACTGACTTGCATGTTGCATGCAGTGATTGCATGTTGCATGCATGCACTCTAACTGATTTTGCAAGTCATCTAGTTTTATGCATGTCATCAAATCTAGATCTATCTAACTCAAATTTGCCTAGATCTACAAGGTCATGTGCTCAATTCACAGACCTTTGATATATACAATTGAACAAAGTGAATATTGTGAGAGATTTCAACTAGTTTAGTCTAGTTTAGTCACATTTTGGTAAATTGTCAATAAGAGGCCAAAACTCATTTTAGACTTAGAGATAAACTTTTTGAAGTTATATTAGCTTAAAATACATTCAATAAACACTTTTGGAAAGTGTGGGAAAGTTGGTAGTCGAGTTTGAGAGAGATTCAAATTTGAACTTTGGGTACATTGAATCTAGACCCAAAAATAGTAGGGTTTACATTTTGGAGGGAAAGCCAAGTGGCCAAATAGGATTTGGAAACTCTATAAAAGGATTTAACTCATGGAGAGACACATCTTCTCTCCTCTCTCTCATTTCATCATTATACATGGTTCTCTTTGGATTCTACTACTCATTGGTGCACTATCTTGGTGTTATCTTGCAATCTTGTGTGTAGAATGATCATTTATTGCTATTTTTGGTTTCACACGTGTGAAAAATAGTAGGGTACTGTAATTGTACGGACAACAAACATATTTTATGTTTTGGTTCATGTTTGATCAATATCTCTTAGAGTTTGCATCTCATTTTGTATGTAGATGCTGATTTTTCTACATTGGCATGTTAGCCATAACAAAAGCATCAAGCTTGAAAAGTTTACCTTGTCTATTGCCCCTAGCAACCAAGATTTCTTCCTTTCTAATGAAACAAGCATCACCACCAAACTTTACCATGTATCCTTTCTTTATCATTTGACCAACACTTAGCAAATTCTTTGAAAGTGAAGGAATGTAAAGAACACCATCAAGTCTTGCTTTTCTATTAGTAGAGAGACAAATAGGAATTGAACCAATACCTTCAATCACACACTCACCACCATTGGCCATGTGAATTGCTTTCTTGGCTCCATCATAAGTGACCAAAGAAGTAAAGAACTCCTTGTGAGTAGTCATGTGTGAGCTAGCTCCACTATCAATCCACCATGAATCTTTGTCACCTTCACTTGATATTGGACTTGATGAACACATCAAAAGAGAATCACCACCACCTAGATGTGAAAGATTCAACTAGTTTCATCACATTTTGCAATATTTCCATATTTGGCATATTGAGGCCAAAACTTGTTTTAGACTTAGAGGTTGACTTTTCAAAGTTCATTAGTCTAAATTTCATTTGAATAAACACTTTTTGAAAGTGTGGGAAAGATAGAATGCGAGTTTGAGTAGATTCAATTTGAATAAATTCGGTACATTGAATCTAGACCCAAAATTGGTAGGATTAGCATTTTGGTGGGAAAGCCAAGTGGCCAAATAGGGTTTGGACCTGTTATAAAAGGATGTAACTCATGGAGAGAGTCATCTTCTCTCTTCTCTATCTCATTTCATGCTTATACATGGTTCTCTTGGGTTCTACTATCCATTGGTGCACTATCTTGGTGATTGCTTGCAATTCTATGTGTAGAATGATCTATATTTGTTATTTTTGGATCCACACGTGTGAAATACAGTAGCTTGCTGGTTTTGTACGGACAACAACAGTACATAATCATTTCATTCAAGTTTGATCAAGTTCTATTAGTGTTTGCATCTCAAATTGTGTGTAGATGCTAATTTTTCTACATTGGTGAAATTGGTATTGTATTTCTCTTTCTAACCAAAGATCATTCAAATAGATTGGACCTTAAGGATCTGAAATCTTTCACATGGTATCAGAGCTTGTGTTTCAGGTTATGAAGGAGAAAATCAGATCTATCAATTATTTGGTGAAGATATCAAGTCTAAAGCATGCTAGAGAGGATTCTACACCAAAATTGGATTTTTTGCTTTTGTAGATTGGATCTTTTGTAGATCAAAACACTAAATAAGTCAATATAGTTGTTCAATTCCGTTTTTTGAATTCACATGCTGGATTTGGCCGATTTTTAGATCATTGGTTCAGCCTAAGTGGTGGCTTATAGATTGCATATCAAATTTTCAGCATTTGCATGTAGATTTGGAATAGTCAATTTTTTGTGATTTTGTCAAAACCTTAATTTTGATTGGATCTCTAGATAGTGAGGTTGCTGGACTTCATTTGAGTGTGTTTCAATCTTAGGAAGTGGCAAAAGTCATTAGATTGAGGATAGATCATAGGTTGATCAAGATTCCATGATTCTATGTGTTGATTTGCTTGGATAAGTGCTAGAAGAGAATTTGTGAGATAGTTTCAAATCTTGGTGATTTCTTTTGAAAGCATTTGTTGTTGTTCAAAGGAGTGCTTTGTGCATTGAAACAGGTTGAAAGAGAAGATCAGGTCATTGCTACATGGCAACCTCAATTGGAGTCATGTTGGAGGCCAATGATAGGCTTACCTCAAGTAACTATTCATTATGGAAAGTGAGGATGGAGTCACTTCTTGAGATGAATGATGTTTTGGATATTGTTGTAGGTTTGGAGGAGAGACTAGCAACACAACAAGATCAATTGAGGTATGACAAGAGGGCCAAGAAGGCTCTACACATGATAAAGATGAATGTTACCAATGAACTTCTCAAGGAAGTTGGTAAGTGCACATCATCTTTGGAAGCTTGGAATTCATTGAAGAAGCTTTATGAATCCAAGTCTACTTCTAGAGTGTTGAATCTAAGAAGGCAAATCTTTTCTTGTTTGCAAAAGAATGAAGAAAGTCCAAGTACTTTTGTTTTGAGAATGAAAGCATTGAATGATGAGTTAGCTTGCATAGATGAAAGCATTAAGGAAGGAGAGCTTATTCAAGTGATTCTTAATGGCTTGTTGGATGCTCATGCTAACATTGTTCAAAGTATTGCTATTCAAAAGACTTTGCCAAGTTTGATGGATCTTCAAGAGATCTTGATCAATGAGGAATATAGGCTTCAAGCAAGAGGTGGATCTACATCGACACTTCAAGAGGATGCTATGTTCACAAAGGGCAAATTCAAGGGCAAAACCAAAAGCAAGTGGTCTAAAGGGTAAGATCAAGTGGATGCTTCTTCAATTGGCAAAAAGAAGGATAGATCAAAGCTCAAGTGCTTCTATTGTGGCATCAAAGGACACTTTTCAAGTGAGTGCTACAAGAAGAAGAGAGATCAAGGAGACAAGCAAGGTAATCTTACTCTTGATGATGATGGTTTGGATATGCAAGATGCAAATGATGATGCTTTTGTGATGTCTTCATGTATGCTTGCTAATGATGGAGATCTAGATCCTTGGTGGATTGATAGTGGAGCAAGTTCACACATGACCTTTCACAAAGAGTACTTCACTTCTTTGTTGGCATATGGAGATGACAAGAGGGTGATCTACACGGCCAATGATGGTGAGTGTGCAATCAAAGGGATTGGCACAATTCCTATTTCTCTCTCTACAAATAGGAATGTTCATTTGGAGGATGTCTTGTTTATTCCATCTATTACCAAGAATTTGCTTAGTGTGAGTCAAATGCTAAGTAAGGGCCTCAAGGTGGAGTTTGATGGAGATGCTTGTTTGATCAAAAGAAAGGATGTCTTGATTGGAAAAGGTAAAAGGCAAGGGAAGTTGTTCAAACTTGATGCTTGTGTTATTGCTAACCAAGTTGGATGTGTTGCAAGGGAGCGAATTTCTATTCAAGAGATTTGGCACAAAAGGATGGGACACCTCAACTTTAAGTCATTGGAGGTAATGGCAAGGAAGAAGGTTGTGATTGGTCTTCCAAGTTCCTTAAGTAATGACAAGCATGTTTGTGAGTCTTGTGCTTTGTCTAAGTCACATAGACTACCTTATACTAGATCTATTTCTAGATCTACAAAGCCTTTTCAACTTGTACATTCGGATATTCATGGATTTACTACAATTAGCAATAGTGGAGCTAAGATGTATGTAACATTCATTGATGATTTTAGTAGATTTTGTTGGATCTATCTACTAAAGAGCAAGGATGAAGTGTATGATGGCTTTGTCAAGTTCAAGAATGCAAGGGAGAACCAATTTTCCACAAAGATCAAGTGCTTGAGAGGTGACAATGGTGGTGAGTACATATCTAACAAGTTCAAGGCCTTTTGTGATGAGCATGGGATCAAGAGGGAGTATACAATATCAAGGACCCCACAACAAAATGGAGTGGTTGAAAGGAAGAATAGATCTTTATGTGAAAGTGCTAAAGCTATGAGGTAAATTGTAAATCTTGACAAAATATCATTTTGGGATCAAGCTTTGTTGTGTGCCAATTTCTTGTGCAATAGGTGGCCGAGTGCTATTTTGGATGGAAGGACACCTTTTGAGATGCTATTCAAGAGGAGGCCGAGTGTCAACTTTCTAAGAACCTTTGGATGCACATGCTATGTCAACATTATTCTTGATGATAGGACCAAGGAGGATCCATCTTCAAGAAGAGGTATTTTTGTTGGATATAGTGAGGTGAGTAAAGCCTACAAGGTTTACATTCCTTCTACTAACAAAGTGATTGTTGGTAGAGATGTCATTTTTTATGAGAGAAACATTCCAAATTTGTCTTCAAGCATGATTGATGGTAAAGTAGATGATTCCAACATTCTTGATGTTGATGAGAAGGATCCTACTTTGGATGGTGGTGATGATGGACCTTCATCAAGTCAAAAGCCAAGGAGAACATCAAGAGAAAGACAAGTACCTTCAAGGCTCACATATGATCAAAAGGGTAAGCAAGTAGTTTCTAGAAATTATGTTGCTTTCCTAACCTCTTTGGATGAGCCTACAAGTGTAGATCAAGCAAGGAAAGAAGAGGAGTGGATCCAAGCAATGGATCTTGAGTATCAAGCTCTTATGAAGAATGGAACATGGAGATTGGTGGAGTTGCCTAAGGACAAGAAAGCTATTGGATGCAAATGGATCTTCAAGGTGAAGACAAACCAAGATGGATCTATCAGCAAGTACAAGGCAAGGTTAGTGGCAAAAGGATATGCTCAACAACAAGGAATTGACTATGATGAGACCTTTGCACCCGTGGCAAAGATGGTAAGCATTCGAGTCATCATTTCACTTGCTACACTTTATGGATGGGATCTATGGCAAATGGACATTTCAAATGCATTCTTGAATGGTGATCTTGAGGAGGAAGTATACATGGAACAACCCGAGAGCTACATCTCATCAACAAAGCCAAATCATGTGTGTCTTCTACAAAAGAGTTTGTATGGCCTTAAGCAAGCACCAAGGAGTTGGTATGCTAAGCTTAACACTTTTTTACTCTCTCAAGGCTTTGTTATGAGTGAGTATGATCATTCACTTTATTATAGGTTTGCTGGAAATGATGTTACCATCTTGCTAATCTATGTGGATGATATCATCTTGAGTGGTGGAGACAATCAAGATGTGGAGGATATCAAGAATGCTCTTAAGAAAGAGTTTGAGGTGCATGATCTTGGTAATTTGCATTACATTTTAGGAATAGAAGTCATTAGATCTTCTCAATCTACTTTCATTTGTCAAGAGAAGTATGCTAATTCTATTCTAGAAAGATTTCATATGGTAGATGCAAAAGCTATTGATACCCTTATGGAGTCTCATGTAAAGCTTACTATAAGAGGTAATGAAAGATCCTTCAAGGACATTACCCTCTATAGAAAGCTAGTTGGTTCACTCATCTATCTAGCCATTACTAGACCTGATCTAAGCTATTGTGTTGGAAGATTGAGTCAATTTATGCAAGATCCTAGTGAGGAGCATTGGAAGCTAGGAAAGCGAGTTTTGAGGTACATGATTGGAACTTGAGATTTTGGCATATTGTATGAGGGATCATCACCTAATCTTTTTGGATTTTCAGATTCGGACTATGCTGGAGATGTAATGGATCGGAAATCCATTAGTTCTTATTGTATTTTCATAGGTGATGGAGCTATATCATGGATGTTAAAGAAACAAGCCACTATCTCATTGTCATCTAGTGAGGCCGAGTACAAAGCTCTTACACATTGCACAAAGGAGATGGTATGGATCAAGAGGATGATCAAGGATCTTCACTTGCTGGATTTTTCAGAGAGCCCAATCATCTTTTGTGACAATCAATCAGCCCAAAGAATGGCATCCAATCCTATCTTTCATGCTAGGAACAAGCATATTGAGATACAATATCATTTTGTGAGGGAGCGAGTCATTGCAAAGGAGGTGGAGCTTTAACATGTGTCTTCAAGGGAATGTGTAGCTGATATCTTCACCAAAGCATTGAGAAAAGACTTGTTCATGAAGCATAGGATTTCACTTGGAGTATTATCAAAGTCTATGCTAAAACTAGTTGAAGAGGGAGTGTGAAAGATTCAACTAGTTTCATCACATTTTGCAGTATTTCCATATTTGGCATATTGAGGCCAAAACTTGTTTTAGACTTAGAGGTTGACTTTTCAAAGCTCATTAGTCTAAATTTCATTTGAATAAACACTTTTTGAAAGTGTGAGAAAGATATAATGCGAGTTTGAGTAGATTCAATTTGAATAAGTTGGGTACATTGAATCTAGACCCAAAATTGATAGGGTTAGCATTTTGGTGGGAAAGCCAAGTGGCCAAATAGGGTTTGGACCTGATATAAAAGGATGTAACTCGTGGAGAGAGTCATCTTCTCTCTTCTCTATCTCATTTCATGCCTATACATGGTTCTCTTGGGTTCTACTATCCACTGGTGCACTATCTTGGTGATTGCTTGCAATTCTATGTGTAGAATGATCTATATTTGTTATTTTTGGATCCACACGTGTGAAATACAGTAGCTTGCTGGTTTTTTATGGACAGCAACACTACATAATCATTTCATTCAAGTTTGATCAAGTTCTATTAGTGTTTGCATCTCAAATTGTGTGTAGATGCTGATTTTTCTACATTGGTGAAATTGGTAGTGTATTTCTCTTTCTAACCAAAGATCATTCAAGTAGATTGGATCTTAAGGATCTGAAATCTTTCACACTAGACCCTCATCATTAGTAGTAAAGTTGATTTGCTTGGTACCTTCATCTCTTTGCTTCTTCAAACATTCATTTGCAAAATGCCCTTTGATTCCACAATAAAAGCATTTCAACTTAGATTTATCTTTCTTTTTGCCAATAGAAGAAGTCTCATATTGATCTTGCCCTTTAGACCACTTGCCTTTGCCTTTGCCCTTGAACTTGCCTTTGATAAACATAGCATCCTCTTCATAATGAGATGTCGATGTAGATCCATCTTTCACATGGCCTCCTCTTGATTGACGCCTATACTCCTCATTCACCAAGATCTCTTGCAAATCCACAATACTTGGCAAAGTCTTTTGAATAGCAAAACTTTGAACAAGATTAGCATGATCATCCAACAAGCCATTAAGAATAACTTGAACAAGTTCTACCTCCTTAATGCTTTCATCAATACAAGCTAACTCATCATTGAATGCTTTAACCCTCAAAACAAAAGCATGAGTACTCTCTTCCTTCTTTTGCAAACTTTGAAAGATTTGCCTCCTAAGAGTAAGCACTCTTGATGTAGACTTGGATTCATAAAGCTTCTTCAAAGCTTCCCAAGCCTCCAAAGATGATGTGCACTTACCAACTTCCTTGAGAAGTTCATTGGTAACATTCATCTTAATCATGTGTAGAGCTTTCTTTGCTCTCTTGTCATACCTCACTTGATCTTGAGGTGCTTGAGGTCTCTCCTCCACACCTGCAACAATCTCCATCAACTCATTCATCTCCAATAAGGACTCCATCCTCACCTTCCAAGTAGAATAGTTGATTGAGGTAAGCCTATCATTGCTCTCCAACATAAATCCACCACTTGTAGCCATGTTGAAGTGACATGATCTTCTCTTTCAACCTGTTCCAATGCACAAAGCACTCTCTTGAATGTCAAAAAATAAACTCAAGAAGAAATCACAAAGATATGGAACCTCTCAAATCTCTTCTAGCATTTCTAACTAGAAAATCAACACATAGAATAGTGAAATCTTGATCAACCTATGATCTATCCTCAAAACTAATAATTCTTGCCACTTCCTAAGATTGAAACACACTCAAATGAAGTTCAATAACCTCACAAACTAGATATCCAATCAAAATTAGGGTTTTGACAAAATCACAAAAAATTGAATATCTTAAATTCTACATGCAATTTCTAGAAACTTGGTATATCTTCTTGTAGACTCCAATGAGACCTTCCTAATGCACCAAAAATCATCTAATTCCAGTAAGCCAAGTGTGAGATCGGAATTGATCAAGTATATAACCCTATATTGAGTTTTGACCTACAAAAGATCAATTATACACATGCAAGAATGTTGATTTCTGAGTATAAATCAATCTAGCATGCTCTAGCATTGGTTACTCCTCCAAATCCTTGCTAAAGATGGTTGATCCTTTCATAACCTGAAACACAAGAGCTCTGATACCATGTGAAGGATTTCAGATCATTCAAGATCCAATCCAAGTCCCAAATCTTTGGTTACAATAAGGAGCAAACCAACTGGAAACGGAGATTGGTCTCAACTTTTCAAAGTTACCTTTTAGCATCAATAAGATTGGTGGATCTTATGCAAAGTCTAACAAGCTTCCTTATGCTAGATATAGGTCAAGATCTAATATGCTTCTTGGAGATGTTCATCTTTGTGCTAGCTTGGCTAGTCTTGAGGATAATGATGGTGTTTCAATGGTTCTTCATGGCAAGTGCAAGCATGCAAAAGGTAAGGAAAGAGCTAACTTCATCAATGGAGGTGGTGAAGGTTCTTCCTTGGAAAAGATTGTTGCTAGTGATTTCTTTGATCATATGGAAAAAGATGTTGCTAGGTGCATTCATGAAGGAGGTGGTTCTTCTACATTCTTTTGTGATGAGTCCAAGAAAGTCATTTTTGTAGCAAGTGGAGTCACATTTTTTCATAAAGAAAGTAGACCAAATGGTTCTATCAAGAGACTTGGTGAGGGAGATAGTCACAAGTCAAGAAGAAGAGAAGTTTGTGAAGAGTTCAAAGTAGGATGTACTTTGAATGATGTCATTGTGAATGATAGTGAGGAAGAATCATTATCATATGAGTCATTACCTAAAAAATTGAGTAGAAGTTCTTGTTTGAAAAAAGAGAGTACTTCAATCATCCTTATGTTGAAGGTACTAATCATATTTTTCATGGCTTCTAATGTTTTTGAGGTTTCTACTTCTTATGATGCATTAATTCAGAGGGAGTCTTATGAAGGAAAGAGCAATGGAAGATTGGTTCTTGGGAAGATGCAAGGCATGGATCTCACATCTCTTCATCAACTCAAAGGATTCTATGATTGTGAATTGATCACTCATGATCGAGATGGCAAAAGGTTGGTTGGAGAAGACTACATGGAACAAATCGAGAGGCAATTTTTTCAAGACAAGGGAGATCTCATTGGTGAGCTTATTGAGGTTTGTTATGGACTCAAGAAGGCTGGATTTATTAGGTTTGATACTCATCTTCACCTACTCTACTTCATGTTGGATGGAAAGTTTGGAATCTATCTTTTGATTTATGATGGTGACATTGGTGACATTGTTTTCACTAACCTTTGTGGGAGATCGAAATCAAGCATTGATGAGATCTTGTTGGATCTAGATCATATGTTTGAGAGGGAGTATTTCCAAAGGTTCAGGTTTGAATATATTCATATCTTTGATGACCAAGAGAAAGGTAAGCAAGTGGAAGCGACTCATTTTGCCTTACTCACATGTTTTGGAGAATTTTCTTGTGTAGATGATGCTATGCAAGTGGATATTGGTTCTCATGGTTTTCATACTGGAAAAACAAGTAATGGATCTGGAAAACAAAGTTTGTTCAATGACTTTGATGTTCAAGAGGAAGATCAAGAGTTTGGTCTCAAAGGGCTTCAACGACACAAAAGGAAAGGTGACAATTTGGAGCTAGTCAAGAGCATCAAAGGAAGGATATTTGGAAAAGATGTTATGGATCTACATTTGCAGCTTATTGAAGACTCAAGTAAGGTCAAAGGATCAGCAAGGAAGTGTTGTTCAAGTTTACTTTACTTGTTCTATCTCATGTTTGAGCTATTTCATGTGGATGTGTGCAAATTGTCAAGATATGGACAAACTAGCTACATTGTCTTGCAATATCTTATTGTTGGAGTTGTACTAGCATTCTTGGATGGTTTTGCTGATGGAAATGAAGCTATTGGAGGTTCATTATGTCACTCATTCATGGCCAAGTAATCAAGTGTTGATGATATCTTGTGGCAAGATGGAGATGGAGGCTCATTCATGGAGTTTTATGGTGAAGACATATCAAGAAAATACAAAGTTGGAGGAGACAAGCAAGCAAATGGTCATCACTCACATTTATTGTTTGGTTGCTGTAATTTTCTAGAGAGTTCAAAGTTTCAAACATGGAGGAATCATTTCATTCACATTCTATTTGGTTCTTCATGTTCTAGTTATATCTTGATATGTAAAATTGATGTAAGAAATAGTGAAGCATCCAATTTGGACGCTATTCTCTATCTCAATTATGAAAGATACTTTAGAACCTTAGAAAGAAGATCTATACTTAGGATGGAGATCATTCTAAAGTTGGATCAAAGTTCTATTGTCAAAACTATGCCAAAACTAGTTGAAGAGGGAGTGTGAGAGATTTCAACTAGTTTAGTCTAGTTTAGTCACATTTTGGTAAATTGTCAATAAGAGGCCAAAACTCATTTTAGACTTAGAGATAAACTTTTTGAAGTTATATTAGTTTAAAATACATTCAATAAACACTTTTGGAAAGTGTGGAAAAGTTGGTAGTCGAGTTTGAGAGAGATTCAAATTTGAACTTTGGATACATTGAATCTAGACCCAAAAATAGTAGGGTTTACATTTTGGAGGGAAAGCCAAGTGGCCAAATAGGATTTGAAAACTCTATAAAAGGATGTAACTCATGGAGAGACACATCTTCTCTCTTCTCTCTCTCATTTCATCATTATACATGGTTCTCTTTGGGTTCTACTACTCATTGGTGCACTATCTTGGTGTTATCTTGCAATCTTGTGTGTAGAGTGATCATTTATTGCTATTTTCGATTTCAAGTTGACATCATGTCTACTTTCATCGCCTAGAATCACTGCTCTATCATTTTTGAGTTCGCGGAAGTTGATCAAGATCTTCTTGTTGCAAGTTATGTGAGATGTTGCTCCTGAATCTATGACTACATCGTAGTCGTGTTCAGAGTAACTTGTCGAAGCTTCGTCGAATATCGTGAAAGCTTCGTCACCTCTTTCTGCATCTTTAGATGACTCTGCAACGTTTGTCTTTTCAGCTTTGTTCTTTCTTTTTGGATTAAATCTGCAATCGTATGCAGAATGTCCTTTCTTCTTGCAGTGCATGCAAGGTATTGCTAGATTGAACTAGCATTTGTTGGCCATATGGCCTGGTTTGTGGCAGTGATTGCAGGAAGAAGATTGTCGATTCGAGAAATTCGTCTTCTCGAATCTTGGCTTGCTTTTGTTCTTCTTCTTTCCTTTCATGAAGAGAGCCTTCTCTTGATCACTGCTTCCCTCTCTTTCATCTCTCATCAGTCTCTCATCAGTGACAAGACTAACTGCTTTGTCGAACGTCATATCTGGTAGACTCAGTATGAGCATTCTCGGTGGCTGATAGGACGTCGATAGAGATTTCATGAAGTACATCAGTTGTTGTGGTGCTGGGACCTGGTGCTCTAGTCCTAATGCAGCGAGTGAGCGAAGATCGTTATGATCTTTTCAGCATGCTAATCTAACTGGTTGCCATCCCACCGTATGGATTGCAGCTGATTGTGAAGGTGCATGACTGAAGCTGTAGTCCTCACTTCATACTTCTGCTTTAATCTTTCGCACGTTGCATGGCTATTTTCGTAGTCTTCAATCTGCATGAGTAGATCTTCATTTATTTCTTACTCTATTCGCTACATCTCTCTCTGTCTCTTACAGATCTCTGTATTCTCATCACATAGTTATGATCCAGAGAGAATCGTTTATACCTCCACTATGTGGAGTTTACAAGATAGCTAAACGTAGAATCACAAGACTAGTTAACGCTAATCAACTAGTTAGTTAGTCTCCATCGTTGCTACTCGTTTCAGCTGGGCGTGAAGCCCGTTGAGCTGCCAGCTGACAGCATGAAAGATTTTTTTTCGTTTGATTTGTAATCTCCCATTTGCTTTCGTTCTTTTCGTTTATTTTCGTAGTTTTTGTTTTGCGTCCCTTTTGCGGTTTGTGGTCCTGGAGGTGTGTTTGTGATTCGCAAATGATTCGCGAATCGTTTGTGCTTTGAGTCAAAGAGACGTTGACTATCGCGAATCGTTCTCGTTCGACCCCCGTGTCTTGTTCGTGCTGCGACAAAAGTTGCAGGAGTTCACCATTTATGACAGATCGAAGTTGATAATCTTCATCATGTTGTAGTTGTTGAACTGCAACATCATCATCTTCGGGTTCGCTATTGATAAGTTGTTCGTCAAGAGTAGACAAGCTTGGACCTTCAAAAGGAATAGTCGTCTTCAAAACTAAAGACTTCAATATTTTGGGATAGTCTGATAGTTCGGGTATATGAGCTTTGCCCTTACTTTTGAGGTCGATAAACTAATCTTCGATGAAGATGACATCTTGACTGGTGAATATCTTTGACTCGACAAGATCATACAACTTATAAGCCTGATCTGAAGTAGTGTAGCTGATGAAAATCGATTTGATACTCTAGAAGTTGTGCTTCTTCCAAAGATCATGCAGAATTTGCGCATAAGTGATACATCCAAAAACTCATAAGTTCGATAGAGAAGATTTGGAGTCTGTCCAAACTTTGTATGGTGTTTTGTCTGAGAGACCTTTAGTAGGACATCTATTATGAATATAAGCTGCAGTTGAAACTGCTTCAGCCTAGAAGGACTTCGGAAGTGTCACATGTGATAATGTGCACCTTGTGGATTCGACTAACGTTCTATTCTTTCTCTCAGCAAGACCATTTGATTGAGGCGAATAGGAGATAATGTATTGTTGCTCAATGTCATTGCTAAGGCAATACTCCTTGAATTCGGTAGAGATTTATTCTCCCTCGTTGTCGGATCTTAGTGCTTTAATTCTTTTACCAGCTTGATTTTCTGCATGTTTTTTGAATTGCCGAAACTTGTTGAAAGTCTCTGAATTTTGCTTAATAAAATAAACAATTGTTCTTCTCAAAAATTCGTCAATGAAGGTAATAAAATATTTTGCATCAAGAAATGACAGAGTTTGTATTGGACCACATATATTTGAATGAACAACGTCCAACAAATTTTTTATTGCATGCCTATGACTCGAGTTAAAGGGAATCATGTAGTTATGACAGATAGGGAGGTCGACTTTGTCGGATGGATAGTCGAGATCAAGTGCTAGGGATCATTTAGACATGTATGAAATAGATGTATGATTCAAGTGTCCTAGTTAATGATGCCATAGTAATATTTTATTGACAAAAACAAAGGTTTTCAAGGCTTGGCTAGTATCAGAATAAGAATGTGCCAATCTATATAAGTTTTCATGCCTCTTGTCGAGTGCAAGGATCTTACTTGTCCTATCAATAATTCAACATTGATCAGACTCAAATTCTACCTTATGACCTAAATCAGTGATTCTACTTACTGATAGCAGATTTGTAGAAAGTTTAGAAATATACAAAACATTTGATAGTAGTTTGAATTGATCATGCTAGAATTTCAATCTTACAGTACCTTCACCTTCGATAGTGTGAGTGTTATCACCGCCAAGATGAATGTATCTTATTGTATTGTAAGACACATAGGAGTGAAAATGTTTACAATGACTGGTCATATGTTGAGTAGCTCAAGAATACATAAACCAATAATTATCCAATAGTGCTTTTCGATCTTTGACCATAAATGCTCCTTCGTCCATGTCAATGTCGGGAGGTGCTGTGACTGCATTCACCTGGTGATCTGGAGCTTACTGGCATTCTTCGCTTTGAGAACCCTACAATCTTGGATCTCATGATTAGTGCGCTTGCAATACTTACAGAACATCTTCTTCTTCGACTGTGGATTTGATAATTATTCTTGAATTTGAGTTGGTTTCTGATTTGATGCGGAGTGCTTGGATCTTTTCATGCTTTTGTTGTTTGTAGGAGTTGAAAATCTCACGTTGATTGGTCATGTGTTGAGTTGCTCCAGAATCAATAAACAATGAATCATCCAAAAATGCACTTTGGTCTTTGACCATGAATGCGCCTTCATCCACTTCGACCCGGGGATGATGAAACTGTATTTGCTTGTTGATCAGGTTGCTTGGTTGCATTCTTCGCTTGGAGAATTCGGCAATTCTTGATCTCATGTTATTGCGCCTGCAAGACATCTTCTTCTTCGATTGTGGATTTGATGATTGTCCTTGACTTTGAGCCAGCTTCTGATTCCTTGCAGTCTTTTTGGAGCTTTTCCGCTTCTCACTTAGAGCCTTTGTTGACATATAGAGCATGAGAGGAGGAAGTAGACAATGTCTTGACTTCTTCTATTGTCTTCTTGCAGCAACATAGTGATAACTCTAGTAAGAGTTAAATCCGAGTGTGTCGTGATGATCATCACCCAGTTCTCATATGTAGAGGGCAAACTTGAAAGCAATGTCATAATTGCATCTTGATAATCTATGATTGATCCGACAGCGGCCATCTATTGTAAGAGATTATTAAACTGGTTAATGTGACTCTGAAGAGAATCACCATTAGACATCTTGAATGTGAAGAATTTCCTTCGTAGATGTAACTTAGTAGTTACGTCCCTCACATCATATAGTGAGTTCAAGATGTCCCAAACGTCTTTTAAAGTTTTAGCTTCAGCTATGTGTCCAATTTGTGTATATGATATATTGAGAATAATATGCGCGAAAGCTTTAACATCCTTCGATTTTCAGTTTGAGTCTTCTGTGTCGTCTTCAGGTTTTACTAATGTATTTGTAACAACATCCCATAGCTCGTTGGTGATTAGCAAGGTCTTCATTTTAAATCTTCACAAATGATAATTGGATCCATTCAGCTTGTCTGCAATAAGACCAGCTTTACTTTGAGAATCCATTTGGAACTTAGTCTGTCAATTGTATCGATGATGCTAAGATGTAGTAATGCCAACAATAGGAAATCAATTCTCTGATACTGAAACGATGAAAGGAACTGAAGAATATGATATCAATTTGATATCGCGAAAGATATCAAGTATTAGAGTTTTCGCTCTGATTTTGAACTAGTATTAGGCCCTGAAGAAGAATCAACTCTCTGATATCATGTCGAAAAGAGGTATGTGAAAGATAGGTCGGAATAAGATTTGAATAAAAAAGAATTTGTAGGTCGAATAAGATTCGAATAAAAAGGAATTCGAACAGCAAGAAAGAAAACTTATTGTGCACAACGGAATAGACTATCTACGCCTATCAATTTTGAACAAAACAATAGTGATAGAAATCACGTTCGATCTTATAGTAACTAACTTTGAGATCATCAATGATTACGTAGCCCAAACAATAATGCATTGAATTATCAGACAAATAATTAGTCGCAAAAAACTACATAAACACATACATTATGAGATGAACCTGAATGCAATGAAAGATAGTATTGATTCAGTATGAAAGCGAAACAGAAGTAAATGAGTACAACAAGTTGTGGATCAAAGCCGCGTACTCTAAGCTATCTCTGAGTGGCTAAAATGAAAGTTTGAATTAAGCGCAATGCTAATAAGTAGTAAGCGCAAGTGTAATCTCTAAACAACTCTAATAAGTGAGCTAGAATGCTCAGGAGTGTTCAAGCTCGCAGGCTTGGGAGAGAGAGAGCTAACTATTCAATACTTGCTGATCTATTGATCAAAAACTTCAGAACTTGAGAACTTGAGAGCTTAAAAAGAGATGTATGAACAGCTGATTTATACTAAGTAATTAGGTCGTCAAATGCGATTGCCAGTTGGCTAGTGTCCGCTGACATTCATCCAATTCCTTCTCAGAAATTGATTGTTGATAAGCAGTGAAAAGTGGTCGTAAATAGTCTGTCTGCATAAATGAACTAAAACTGTCACTCTGCAGATATGAACTAAAACTGCCACAAGCGATAGTGTCGCAAAAAAGACGACAATGTCGGCTTTTTGCAAAAAACTCGACAGTGTCCTAAATCTCATTTAGGGTAGCCCCACCACACTTTGCCAGAGTCATTTCCTTAACATTTGAGACACTTTGAAAAAATAAGAATAATGCGCCTTTGCATATTTACTCATAAATCCTGACAAGTGAAAAATGTGAAAAAGACGACACTGCATTTTTACACATAATTCCTAGCAAGCGACAATATCTGGATTGTAGAGAGAGAAAATGCGACACTATTATCAAACTTCGTGTACTTCAACAGACTGTGTAAAAACACTTGTAAATCTACAAACTGTGTAAAGACACGAAAAAATCCGCAGAACTGGATAAACAATGGATGAGGATTAGAACTGATTAGTCAATTAGTAAGAAGGAGAATAATCCAACATGTCTCTCACATCATATAGTGAGCTCAAGATGTCCCAGACTTCTTTTGAAGTTTGAGCTTCAGCTATGTGGCCAATCTGAGTGTCCGATATATTGAGAATAATAAGCACAAAGGCTTTACCATCCTTCGACTTCCATTTTGTGTCGGCTGTGTCGTCTTCAGGCTTCTCTTTTATACCTGTGACAACATCCCACAACTCATTGGCAATTAGCAAGGTCTTCATATTTCCACAAGTACTAATTGGATCCATTCAGCTTGTCTACAATAAGATCGACTTTACTCTGAGAATCCATTTGGAACTTTAGTTTGTCGATATATCGATGACGTTAAGAGAGAGATATTTGTGCTGTACAACAATTGAAAATCAACTATCTGACACTGAAATTTGATACCAAAAAATGAAAAATATGATATCGCAAAAGATATAAAGTATTAGAGCCCTAGTATAATAGACCACTCTGATATCATGAAGGTACGCTCTGATATTATATATTAGAGCTCTAATACCATATTGGAAAAAAGTGATAGCAATAACGACAAGTCGAAGGTAGTGAACGACTTATCGAGCACAACAAAATGGAGTCTGCTTTCTTAATGCATGAAGGGCTAATAGCAAATCTCTAAATGAACTCTAAAGAACTGAGCTAGAATGCTCAAGAGTGTTTAAGCTTGAAAGCTTAAGAGAGCTGTTACTTGATTCTGAAATAATAGAAGACAAAGATTTCCAAAACAAATGATGTTTCATATTTTATGACTCTATTCAAACTATTACAAAAATAATTATCCAATGAAATTACTTTATAAACAATATAAGTAGATTGTAAAGCATTCAACTTCATTGTCTTATAAAGTACTAAACATCATTAATTTCAAAGATAAGAAACAAGTCATTTCATGTCTACTAATACTAGCCAAGAACAAATCAAAGATTGTAGCATCTCCAATGCTCTCCACCTTTGCAAGATGCACAATTGAATGGAAAATTTGCATACAATTTGATGACTTGGCCTTTGCCTTTGAGGTCCTCCTTGGAGCTCTTGGGTTTTGAGGTTGGATCCTAAAATGTTCTTCTCTTCCAAGCTCCTCCTCGATCCTTGCAAGCTTCTTTTCACCAAGATTGTTAGTTGCATTCTCAATAGCAAAACAAGCATCCAATTTAAGCAAGCCTCCATGTTTAGATCCTTTTGTTATGCAATTAGCACTCTTCAAAATGGAACAAACATCATGCTTGAAGTGGACATCCACCACTTTCCCGTTAGCATTTTTTTTATGATTGATGCTACATAAAGAACATTTTCTAGATCCATAATTTTTGAGGATTCTAGACACAAAGAGATGGTATCAACACCATCTATCCTACCTCTTCGTCACTTGCAGTAAAGACAAACTTTTTAGCATCATTAAAAGAATGTAAAGTTGAGAAGAAGTCTTTTTCATAAGTCACATGGGAACTTGCCTCACTATCAATCTACCAAGTGCCTCTTGAATTGCCATTTTTTGTTGGCGAGGATGTAGATGCCATCAAAAATAGATTGTTGGATTATTCTACAGATTATTGACTAATCATTTTTAATCTTCATCCACTACATTATCCAATTCTACAGTTTTATGCATGTTTCTACATAGTCTGCATAAATACTTAGGAATCGCTCAATTTTCAAGAAGTATTAATTGGATGGATGCCAACTCACGATGGCCAATTGGCCATTAAGATCTACAACCTAATTAGTTGTCCTACTGGAACTGCCTCATTTTTGCTTAGTATAAATAGCTGATCACTCACATGCTTTATGCATGATCATTCCAATGTAAGGACCAAAGAGAATCCTACATCAATAACTTTAACAGGTTGACTTTTTATTTGATTGGAAAAACACATGTAACTAGTCCAAGAGCTAGAATATAAGAATTTAGCATGTTATTAATGTTTTGTAAAATATAGAGAAACTAGAAAAGGATGACAATAATTTCTAACATTAATGAGACCCTATAGGTTAGAAGAGTATCAAGAGATTATTGGTGGAAGAGATTGACCAAAGGCTAAGAGATATACGTGTAGGAGAAGACCTATCTATATGATATACTATGTCGTCCAAGTATTGTTTTCCCCTCTCAATGATCACTAATCCAAACAAGCAAGTATCAACATCGATCATGAAAGCATGAGACAACGTTACATCATACAAACAAGTAGAAGCAAAATCAGAAGTTGTGAGAACAATAATAAGGCATAGTTTCTTCAAGTTTAACAAAAGTCATGATTTATAAAGGCCCACCTTATTTATACTTGACATGTTATTGATCTATACACACAAAATTTGAGGTGTTGGTTCTTAAAAGCTCTAGATAATGAGCTAATAGAACTAGAGGCTATACCTAGTTAAGTGTATTAATAAATGTGAAAAAGGAAAGCAACATACCAAAAAATAGAATTGCATCTATGTGCTACAAAATTCAAATATATTTGTTTCAAAGTAGCCCAAACCTTAGCCATGACATTCATGAATATTCTCAAGGTTGTTGTTTGTCGATGGATATATAATGTTTTGCTTCTACTTGAGAGGCTTAAAACTCCTTATAAGTTAAATGCTTATTCTTTACTTGTCAACTTTCAATCTTCTAGATCATATCCATATGGGCTTTAAGATGCCACCATCCCTATGATTGTATTTGAATTTCTAAACACCTGCACTCAGTTGGCTCTCCATGTTTAAGACCATAGACTCATTGACATCAGCTCATGATGACATTAGCAATGGGTCTAGGATGGGCCATGACATGTTGAATGATAACAATATATTACTTATTTAAAGAGAAAACTTGGTCGGTTGTGCGTCTTTGATCATGAGGTTTTCCTTAAGGTCAATATGCAACAAGGTGACCTACTTGAAACATATAGCTTTCACTTTGAGAGGACATTTGAAATGATTTTCAAGTGCACGTTTGCGATTCGAAAGGTATTTTTCCTTTCAAAGAGCTATTTTGCATTTTGACTCTTGAATAATGGCGGAAAGTATTAAAAAATGTCACTTGGAATCCCTTTTTAAAAATCAATATTCACGGAAGCTAACTCTAAATTTGGCTAATCCCTACAAACACTTCTATAAGAAAAGAAATTCTAGTACACCTCTGAAAGGAAAATTATTGTTCAAGGAACATAACCTAAATCTACTTAATGTCAGGTGCTTCTGCAACACATTTTATGTACTTGAAATCCAGTCAAGATTGAGTCAAACCCATAAACTAATGGCACTTCATCTTGTATCAAATAATCAAAAAATATTATGTTATCGTGGCAAAGCTAAAAATGGAGATATCATTTCGGAAAAAAATTTGCCCTAAACATTCCTTTGAAAATCATAAACTCCCTTATTTTAAAGCAAGAAGGTGCTTATTTTTTTTTGGGTTTTTGGGTCAAATTTTAACTTCACACGGTCTGAAATGTCCTCCTCAACAATTATGCGTTTGTTGTACCTGGATGGCGCTAAAAAGGCGATGTGCCTTTTCAAGCCCGCCATGTACTAGAAATGGTGCCACGTGGAGAGCACTCAGTGGGCGATGATGAATAGGGGGCAAGATGGAGAAAATCCAACGGTGAAGCCATAGCTGAAGAAGCTCCTCTGGTTCTTCCTCTACACACACACTTTTTGGTTTTTGTTCAGTTTTTGGAGGTGCGGGAGGATGAAGGGCGGGGACGGGAAGGCTGCGGGAGTCATGCCCAAGGCAAAACATTCTACTGCCAGGGGACTGACGCTTCAAGTCCCGATGCAGGAGGAACAAATTTCCGAGTTTCTGTGAGTGATCAATGCCTTCTTTGCTGAATTTGATCCACAATGGACGTTTCTGTGAGTGATTAATGCCTATGTAACTCAAATTATTGTGTAATTTGATCACAAAAGTGTCTAATTCTGATGATCATTACACAAGAAAATCTGGAAATCTGCCCGTGTGTTTTGTTAAACAATAATGCAACTGGGCTTGATCAATCGTTCATTTTGGTTTATTGTTATTTAGCAAATCGATCATCATTGTTGGGACAAGTGTGATATGATCAAAAAAATTAACCTTCTGCTGTTAGAACACAAACATAGTTGATATTTTTTGGTAAAGCAATGATGTAGCTGGGCTTGATACATCATTCATTCTTTTTATTGCTCTTTAGCAATTCTATCAAGTTCTAAGCATCATTGATGACACAAGAATATGGAGCAGTTAAAATGGATTACACATAACGAGACATCAGATGATTTGCGGGCGTTCCCTGCTACCAGCCTTTTTGGGGGATGACCATACATATGGTGGGTGGCTAGGAGGCTCGGGGTGGAATCTGAGCACTCGGCCCGGGCAATTTTCAGCATAGTTAATCTTCATTTTTCACTTGCTCATTGTTGTACTCTGCGGGAGTTCTCAGACTTGAACTAAATGTGTATGCTAATGTCAATTTTCAGGTGCAATAATGAAACTTTTCAAGATGGTGATTTGTTTTTGAGCAAAGAAGGTCTTCGGCAATCAGCTAATGTAAGTGCAACCAGTAAGGTTTTTTTTTTTTTTTTTTTGCGAAAACGGCATTTACCTTTGCTAGTTGGTGGTGCGTTTCATCAAATATAAAAAATTTACTTGATAGCATCTATCCCTTTAACGTGATTGTTCATGTTAGCTTACACGAGATACATACAAATTATGAGAGAAAGTGGTTCTCAAGTGAATCGCTCTATTTGATGTTTTCTTAACATTTGAAAGTTGTGTGTGTTCTATCACTAAGACAAGTATTTATAGAACGATACTCATGTCCAAGAAGGTGAATAAGTGCTTTTCACATGAATCTCTTTATTTGATGTTTTTCTTAAAATTCGAAACTTGTATGGTGTGTTCTATCACTAAGATAGTTTTTTATTAAATCAATTTCATGTCCAAAAGGGTCAACCACACCTCATGAGTGTAATCGCATTGTACAATGTAGACCCAATATCAATCGGCTTTGCAAAGAAATGATTTGCAACGTATCCCTGATCGAAAGGGATCACTTTGGTTCATCCCTATGGAGAAACTCATTGTCTAGTTGTTTATCATGAGGAGACTCAACCGTATGTTTTCCCAAATTTTAAAACATTTTCTAGGATAACTAAGAAGTTTTCTGCTAGGAAAAATGTTTTCCTAATTGATAACTCATACTAAACATCCCAAAGTTAATTAGAGTGTAGAGCAATTAATCTAGCCACTTGTTTTTCATTCATATGTGAGAACCTTTGCGCTTTAGTTATGAACTCACCATGCTTTTATAACATTTACAACTCTTTTATTCATTTGTTGGCCACAAGCCCTTTTTATTCATTTGTTGGCTACAAGCCCTTTTTATTTGTGTACAAGTCTCAAATTTTCTTTTATAAGGGCCCCACTTTTATTAGTAAATTACCTGGAGTGGGGGTTGGAAACTCCATCGTCGAAATTGACTGAGGTAAGGACACAATTGGGTAACGAATGCCCTGTTACCGACCCCCATAGAGATACTGCCGTCTCACCCCCATGCACTGGAGCTATAGATCGCCTTTTTGCATACTCAGGTCTCCACTAGGCTATGGTGTCCCATACCATCGCATCCTACCTTCATCCCTTGCATACCTACACCTTGAGACAAGATATCGTCTTGGCCTTACCATGTGGGAAGATGTTAGACTCTCTCTAAACTCTACTTAAAAGCAACAAAATATCATACATTGGTTGATCACAAATCTGAAAGACAGCAAGCATGAAATCCTATGGAGCTGGTTGCCTTCTCTCCTCCCAACCTATTGCATAGAAGAGGAATGCCTCTCTATAAGCTCACTTATACACAATCCTCAAGCACCCCTTAACCTTGACACATCCTAATGTCGACACATGGCAAACTCCATGCACAGTCAACACTTCGCACTTGGCAGTACCATGACACATAGGCAAGGGAGTAGGCTGACATGTGTTACTCATACATTGGACGAAGTTTCTCTAATGAGCATATGACATGTGCCATGTTGACCAGTCAACCCTCCTACTTGTCTGTCCAACCACTCTTAATTTATGACCCAGTACCGTAAACCAAAGCTTAGCATGCAACTCCGAGGTCCAGTAGCTCTTATTACAATTTACTTACAAAGGTCACCACAGGTTGGTGACTTAGCCATTTCAATATTTACAATAATTACAAAATGTACATCTGAAACCTATAAATAATTGGGATAGGGAATAAAAACTATAACATCCCTTTCCCCCTCAGGTAACATCGTTTGCGATGGCAAAACTAGGGTATTGTGCATGCAAACTGTGTGTAGTCTCCTAGGTAGCATAAGAAAGAGGCGTACTATGCCAAGCGACCAAGTATTCACAAATCAGATAGTTGCGTAAACGACTCTCTCGCCTATCCAATACCCTCGCTAGCCCATGGGTTACTTCTTCCTACTCTTGGAGTGCAAACAAATTATCAGACAACAAGTTATCACCATCGGTAATAGTACCCGTTTCAATCTAGAAACATGAAATACAATGTACATGATGCACTTTACAAGTCTCAGGCAAACATAACTTATAAAAAGCATCATTGGTTTTCTTGACAATTTTCGAAGGTCCACAATAATGAGGAGATAACTTGTAACATTTGCCTATCTTAAGGGTTTTAGAGTCCTTGATGCTTGGTCTTCCTTCTCATAGGTAGAATGCCTGCATTGAGTAGGGTTCTTGCTTTCAAATTCAACTCGTCTACCGTTCTGATAAAGGACCGCTCCTACAACATAGTCGTTAGCATCCATTTTTCTTAGAAAAGGTCTATTAGGATTGACTATGTGTCAAATTGGAGTCGTAGAAATAGTTCATCATCTTGAAACCCTCTAAAAGTTTGTAGTTACTTTTTTGAGAAAGTGTTATGCTCTTTTAAATTTGTTGGACTTCATGTTTTTCATAAGTTTTGCTTTGAACTTTAAGAAAACATTCAAGCATAAGCTTAAGTATTTTTTTTCTCCTTTTAGCTAGATGTAAGAATGAGAGGGGGAGTACTAAAGTAACCCCCCCCCCCGCAACACGGTGGCCACACCTTGAGCTAGGTAAATTTGGGTCGGGGGTACCCTGCCCTCACTATCGTTGCAAGACTAGGTGATAGGGGGTCGTATGAGCTCTCTCCACCCACTTTAGTAGCCCTGTCTGCGTAGGTAGGGTGCTCCCTCCCTCAGCCACCCAGGCAGCATACGGAGGAGGCCCGACGGTTGGGGTAGGATTTATATATATATTTATTTTTTCAAAGTTTCAGTCATAGTAAAACAGATTTCAATTTTTTTCTTTTGTAATTTTTTTTTATTACAGCTTCCTAAAACCATAAGAAATCAGACATATTCAACTGTACAAAAATAGAGGTTTCTTTTTATGGTTTTGTGTGCAAAAACCGACAAACAAAACAACTGACTTTTGTAGATTTTGCAGTAGGAAACCAGCTGCTAGAAAGCTTACCACCATGAAAGATAAGCTTTCTAAGCACGCATCCATGAAGTTTAAGCCAATCAATACAAAGTTAGAATGATTGCACCTTAAACACAATGATTGGTGACACTAATGGCAAATATTAGAAACCCTATTGTCGAAACTGTCCAAGGTTAGGACACAATAGGTGACGAACACCTTGTTACTACCCATCCGTAGATCCATTACAATTCGAGAAACCAAAATGTAATGAAAATGGATGGGTCTTCGTCTTACTCCCCACACCCGAAAGACCCAAAACACTATTTCTTACCATCAATGTATTTCACTTGGCCATCTTTGTAGATTACTTTCCTTCCTGATATTTTGTTCTTTTTGAAATCTTTTTTCCTTTCTGTAACTTGCATGTAAGTAAGATCATTATCTAAGAACATTTAGGTGCCTTTCAATTGATTCTTTAACCTCAATGTTGACCGTCCCACTAGGCTACGACATCCCATACCACCGCATCCTATCTTCAACCCATATACCTACATCTTAAGGCAAGATATTGTCCTGGCCTAAGCATGTGGGGGCTCTCTATTTTCCAAGTGAGAATGAATACCAAGCTCATGGAGATCTACCTCTATATACATAGTATAGGTGGGATCACCTTTCGCCATCATCGTAACATCCGAACCATTGACATGCGTCAGTTGAGCTCTGTGGGTTTATAACAAAGGGTCACCCTTTGCCAATAAGGCATTGACAGATGGCACCCGAATGATCTATAGCTCTATACCAGCGTTTTGTGATGTATAATGAACTATCACCTTAGGTAAGCTACTACATGCCCTTATGGATACACAACAATAGGGGTCCTTTATGAGGGCACACTATTTTTCCTCAAAAAGTTTTGCCTCCTTGATCATTTGAATTTTGCTTTTGATCACTAACTCTATGCCAAACGGTCCAAATGCTCTTATGCAGCTTTGGTCTTGAACATGCAATTGTTCCTAGCAAAAGTGTCCCAATTTGCATGAACAATGTGCATGAATTCATTCAGTTGGCAAATCGCCTCGCTCATAACTTGCTAGGCAAGGATCATTTTTGACATGTGAAGACATAGTCAAAAAGTTCTTAGTCTCCTCTTTCTCATGGGCTATATATAGTACACTCCATTTTGACAAGTATTCCTAGCTTCCTTTTGCCTGAATGACATTCTTCATGTTTTATGGCAGAAACCCTAACAACAAAAGTGCCAATTATGGTCTCGAGTGTACCATACACTAAAAACATAGTCCCTTCGATTAATCTCTTGTCTCATTAGTAAATAGTCCCTTCATTTACTCAAGTAGTGAATCCTCTGACTACTTAGTCATGCTGATTTGTAAATAGTACAATCATCTACTAGGTAAATAGTACAATCCTCTACCAAAAAATGTAAGTGAAATAAACAACATAAACATTAATCAGTGTAGGCAATAAAGTCAACTACACTAAGTATAGAGTCCTTTAACTACTTACACATTCACCCAAATGATGAGTTGGCTAGCTACATACATTTAAAGTAGAATTTGACATTATAGACGGGTTGCCTTGGGATCCGCAAACCCTCCAACACATACGTACGTGTCTTTGGATGTGCAGCATACAAGCACATTCCAAAAGAAAAAAGAAGCAAGCTCGATGATAAATCAGAGCAAATGATCATGGTTGGGTACTCGAACGGATCACAAGTGTACAGACTCTACGATCCAACCACGGAAAAGGTTGTTTCGGGGAGAGATGTGAAGTTCGATGAGTCCACATACCCTGGACTGAAAGACGAAAGAGGCCATGAGATCTTCACACTGTTGCCAATTCAAGAGGGAGATCGAGGACAGTCGTCAAATCAAAATGCTGAGCCACAGACTCCAGAGCAGCAGGAAGCAGAAGATCAACCCCACAGTGCATGCACAGACTTGATTATTGCTAAATTTCTCGACAATCAGCAATTAGGAAATAATACCAGGGTGTAACACCAATGCCTATAGTATCAAAAGTTAGGTTCAGTGATATGTAGATAATGACGACTAAAGAGTCAATGTCAAATCATTCTTGCTCAAATTATAAAAAGTCATTAGGGTGACATTGAGGGTGAGTCCTAGTGATAGAGAGCTTGGGAGGAAGAAACAACACGATTGCAAGAAGTGCAATGGGTAAAAAGGTGATGAGGGAAGCAAGTAGTTTTGGGCGATAGCAAAGAATGGCCAATGTGCAATGGGAAAGGTCCCCATTGGAAGTGCCTTGCCATCCCAAAGTGAGAAGCTTAACATAAATGAGCCTTTGAAAGTATATTTTAGGAGCCTACAAACACAATGTTTTGCAACCATGATTGGAGGTGAACCAATCCTCAAATATTTGCATATTGTAAGCAAGGAGATCTAAAACCTTATGCTAGTATCAAAGAAACTGTGGGATCTCGACATGCGTATTCCTTATTATCCTTGATGGTTTCCAATAAACCACCATCATCCAAGTGCAACACCAATACTCCGACAAGTGTGTGTGCATCATCCACTTTGTTTCTCTTTGAGGATGGTACTAGTTATGGACTTGGCTCATTACATTCGCCGCGTCCATTCTTTTATTGTTATTATGCATAAGCAGGCCTAAGGGCCCTATTTGGTTATATTTTTAGGACTTGGTCACATTGATTTGGAGTGGGGGTCCTCCTATTGGGAGGGCGCACTATTCTCCCTCCAAATCCTTTTCCCTCCCTTTTTTTTGAATCATCCATTTGATTCAGGGAGAGGGTATAAGTAGGGCAGCATTGTATTCCTTTATTTAGTTTATGAGGATTGCTTCTCTTTAGCCTCCTTAAGCATTCTCTTCCTGCTTTCTAGCTTAAGTCCTGCTTTCTAGCATAGTTAGTGAATCTTAGCTTGTAACTTGGTATCAGAGCACTTTCCTGCAGATTGGTGGAGGCTGTCCAGCGCCCTACCACCCATGACTTTCATCGATTTTTCTCCGTCAACTTTCTTGCAGATTGGTGGAGGCTGTCCAGCGCCCTACCACCCATCACTTTCATCGATTTTTCTCCGTCATTTTTGCAGATTGGTGGTGGCTGTCCAGCGCCCTACTGCCATCACTTTCGACAATTTCTTCATCATTTTTTGCAGTTTTGGTGGAGACTGTCCAGCTCCCTGCTAACCCATCACTTTCGTCGTTTTTTCGGCAGATTTTCATTGTTTTTGGTAGATTTGGTAGCTATTGCCCAGCGCCCTACTACCTCATCATTTTCGAGACTTTTCGTCACCGATTTGCTGTCCATTTTTGATATTGATTGGAGGCTGTCCAGCGCCCTACTACCATCTCATTTTTAGCGGTAACCCATCACTTTCGTCGATTTTTTCGGCAAATTTTCATTGTTTTTGCAGATATGGTAGCTATTGTCCAGCGCCCTACTACCGTCTCATTTTCAGCGGTTCTTTTCACCGACTTGCTGTCCGTTTCGGCTATTGATTGGAGGCTGTTCGGCACCTTACTTCAGCACCTTTTTTTAGCCTATTCTTCAGCATATTGTGGATCTTGGTAGTTGCTGCCCAGTGCCCTATTATCTTCAGCTTTTACCTCTCTTTGTTGGCACTACCGAGTGAACGACGGATCAGCACCCACCTAGGTATTGCTTGCGCCCTTTTTGCACTTCCTGTCTGCACCTACTTGCTGTCTTTTCTGCTCATATACTGCTCTTTCCAGCCCCCTATTCCTGTTCATTTTTGTTGCCTCACATCCTCCTCTTTCCATTTTTCCATTTTGTTAGAAACCTTCTACTTTCTCAGCCCCTCATTTTTTGATTATTATCCATCTTGATTGACTGTTTACGTGCCAGTTTTGGTGATTTCGGAAGTTAGACTAAGTTGGGGTGACGACAAACGTCCTCTCCCTCAGGTTTTTGTCTCTTCCTTAGTCCCTATGGCGACTTCTTCATCAAAAGACCCTCCGCAGAGCTCTTTAGATGATTGTTTTACACATATTGATTCCTGCATGGATCATCTTGAGAGTCGTATTGATCGTATTCTTTCTAGCCTTGAGACTATCCTACTACGAGGGGATACCACCCCCCCAGACATTCTTCATCGTCCTGGTAAAGCACCTTTATTTCCTATTTTGAGTACGCCTGCTCCTGCTCCATCTCCATCTTCAGGAGGTGCTTTTGGTAGTACGTTTGGTCTCCCTTCATATAGTGCTAGTTCTTATGGGTCTCCTTTCAGGTCTTCTGTACCACCACCTGGATTTCCCTTTGCACCACCAGGATTTCCTTCTTCTACTTTTTCAGGTAATCCTGAGCCTCATTTTGCTCGTGATTTTCGTGATCGCATCCAGCTTATTACTTATTCTGGTTCATCCGATGGGAATATCTTGGAAAATTGGTTCTCTAAGTTAGAAACCTATTTTCTTATGTATCCCAAGACTGAAACCCAGAAAGTGCAGTTGACTGCGTTACATTTAGATGGTCGAGCTCAGACTTGGTGGCGTGTCTATCGTTCTGAGCCTACTCGTGAGGGATTACATATATGGCCTACTTTTCGGCATGATCTTTGTATGGCTATGATTGACCCACAGTGGTTGGTTCGCCAACGTGATCTGTTTCGTAGCCTTCGCCATACTAGTCATTTGACTGCTTATATTGATCAATTTACTGAGCTTTCTTACCTTTTTACTGATCTTCATCCTACAGAGCTTATTTCACATTTTATTGCTGGTCTTAGAGGCTCCTTATGATATGATGTTTCCTCTTTTCGGCCTCCTACTCTCTCAGATGCTATCTCCCTGGCTACTACCCTGCAGCATAAGTATCCTGAGTTGTCCACTTCTTCTCGTTTTTCTCGCCCTCTTTCCACTGCTTCTCCTACTTTGGCTTCTTCTACTACCATCCCCCCTCGCCCTTCTACACCTCGCCCTGCCTTTGTTCGCCGTTATTCAGTCGCAGAGTTCGCTGAGATTCAGCAGAAGCGCATCTGTTATCGCTGTAAGAGTCCAGATCATCTCGCCCGTGATTGCCGACAGTTTCCTGGTCCTCCTACCGCTATTTTTTACCATGAGGCTCTTACTCCTGATGATTCTGATGTTTATATCCAGATTCTTGATACTCCTGACCCACATTCTGTTGATGAGTCAGCTGACCGCCTCCTGATGATCTTGCTTCTACCGCTTGCCATGCGCAGCTTGCTTATGCTACTTGGGCTGGGCGTCCTGGTCCTCGTTCTATTCGGTTACGTGTTTGCATTTTGGGACGAGAGTATATTGCTTTGGTGGATACGGGTAGTACACACTCATTTATTAGCAGTTACATTTTCACCAGGATTCGTGCTACACCTATTTCTGCTACACAGTCTCTCAGTGTCGAGGTTGCTAGCTCACATACTTTTATCAGCTCTCAGATGTTTCAGGGCTTGGACTATAGCATTGGTGACTTCTCTGGACAGGCAGATTTGTATATTATTCCTCTGGAGCGCTATGACATTATTCTTGGTGCAGATTGGTTTTCATCCCTTGGTACTGTTGCTGTGGATCTTTCTCAGCAAACATTGTCTTTTACACATGTTGGTCAACATCATTTACTTTCTGGTATTGATTCCAAGGGTGACTATCAGTTGGTTACCGGGAAGCAGTTTATGCGTAGCCTGCCAAAGGCTCAGGGTGCAGCTCTTTTTATCATTCAGAGTACATCAGTTGCTGCCCCTCCTGCTCCATCCATGGGTCTTCTTCCTCAGGTGATTTCTGACTTATTGCATCGGTATTCTGTGGTCTTTTCAGAACCTACGTCTCTGCCACCATTACGAGATGTCACCCACCATATTGATCTTATTCCTGGTGCTACCCCACCCTCTCGTGCTCCATATCGTATGTCTAAAGATGAACGTGATGAGGTCCAGCTCCAAATTGCTTTCCTTTTACGTCAGGGCCTCATTGTTCCTAGCCATAGTCCTTTTGGTGCTCCTGTCCTCCTTGTTGCCAAAAAAGATGGAACCAAATGCCTTTGCATTGGCTATTGTGCTTTAAACAAGCTGACTATCCGTAATCAGTATCCTATACCTCACATGGATGACCTTTTTGATCAACTTGGCACTTCTTCCATCTTTTCCAAAATTGACCTACGTTCTGGATACTACCAAATTAGGATGCGTCCTTCTGATGAGCATAAGATTGCATTTCGTACTCATTTGGGGTTGTATGAATTGCGTGTTCTTCCATTTGGTGTTCAGAATGGTCCACCGACATTTCAGAATGCTATGAATAATATTTTATGTCCTCTTTTAGGTGTTTGTGTCTTAGTTTATTTTGATGACATTCTTGTTTTTAGTACTTCTTTGTCTGGTCATGTAAATATCTTCTGTGTTTGAACTACTTATTAAGCATCAACTGTTTGCCAAATTGTCCAAATGTTCTTTTGCCATGGCTGAAATCGAATTTTTGGGTTTTCTTATTTGTGGTGGACGTATTCGTCTTGATCCTCGAAAAGTTCAGGCTATTGAGAATTGGCCTGTCCCAACCGATGTTCATTCTGTTCGTACGTTTTTAGGTATGACAACCCATCTTCGTCGTCCTGTTAAGTATTTTGCCACTGTGGCTGCTCCGCTTCATTCGTTACTAAAGAAGTCTCATGCCTTTGTTTGGACTTCTGAGTGTCAAACTGCTTTTGATGCTTTACGTCATGCCATTGTTTCTGCTACTGTTATGTGTCTTCCCCAGTTTGATCAGCGTTTTATTGTTGAGACTGATGCTAGTGCTATTGGTTTAGGCTCTCTTCTCCGTCAGTCCGAGTGTGTTATTGCTTATGAGTCTCGTCGTTTGCGCTCTTATGAGCAACGTTACTCTGTACATGAAAAAGAGCTACTTGCTGTCATCCATGCTTTTAAGAAATGGCGTCATTATTTGTATCGTGTTCCCTTTGATATTATTACTGATCATCAGTCTCTCTGTTATCTTTTTTCTCAGCATGATCTTAGTGATAGTCAATATCGTTGGTTACAATTTTTACAGTCTTTTCATTTTGATATTTTGTATCGTCCAGGCAAGGCAAACACGGCCGCTGATGCTTTATCTCGTCTTCCTGCATTGTTACATAGTATTGTTGCTTCAGTTCCTTCTTGGTTTGATGATTTACCGGCCGCATATTTGTCTTGTTCTGACTTTTCTGATGTTTATCATACTCGTCCCCTTTCGTCCTCTCAGAAGTTCCAGGTTTATACTATTGTTGATGATCGTTTATACCACTATGGTGCTTTATGTATTCCCAGTTCTCTTTCCATTCATCCTCAGTTGTTGTCTGATGCTCATGCTTCCCCTATTGGTGGCCATTTTGGTTTTCAAAGTCTTATGCACATCTTAAAGACAATTTCTATTGGCCATCCATGAAGTCCGAGCTAGCCCATCTTCTTCGTGATTGTCCTTTTTGTGCCCGTAATAAATACTCCCGTGCTAAGTCCGCTGGTTTGCTCCAAAGTTGGCCCATTCCTCATCGCCAGTGGACATATATTTCTATGGACTTTATCCTTGGTCTTCCTCATACCCGTCGTGGTCATGACTCTTGTATGGTGGTGGTAGATCGGTTCTCGAAACAGGCACACTTTATACCGGTCCGCAGTACTATTACAGCTGAGCAGTGCGCACGTCTTTTTCTATCAGATATTTTTCGCCTGCATGGTATGCCACGTACTATCCTATCTGATCGGGATAGTAAGTTCCCTCCAAATCCTTTTCCCTCCCTTTTTTTTGAATCATCCATTTGATTCAGGGAGAGGGTATAAGTAGGGCAGCATTGTATTCCTTTATTCAGTTTATGATGATTGCTCCTCTTTAGCCTCCTTAAGCATTCTCTTCCTGCTTTCTAGCTTAAGTCCTGCTTTCTAGCATAGCTAGTGAATCTTAGCTTGTAACTGTACTACACATGATTCTTTTGTCAAATAAGACTTGCATAGAAATCAGTCATAATGGAAAAGGCATTCAACATTTGGGTATGGAAGCTCATAGTGTCTTTTGGGAAACATTTCATAAAATCTTGACTAATATTGGAAAAGCATGGATAAGAATCTAAGGGTATGAAGATGAGATGGAATTATTGGTGGAGTCAATATTTGGGGGGGGGGATAGTGGAGGCATCGGCTCTATTTTTGATTGATTATGGTTAAGAAAGACTTACTTTCTTCTTATAAAGGGAAACATAATTGTAATGTTACTGGTACTTGAGGTGATGTAATTCCTCTCGTCAGCCATATTCAAATGGCTCAAGTCATAAGAGATACTTTTTATTGTTCTTTAATCTACAACTAAGAATCTTCTAGCGTATGTGATGGAACAATTGAACCAAAAGATCCATTCGTTTTCTTCAACAACTGGCTATTTGTTTCGCTTAGGAACTTCTTTCTAAGCTACCACCAAAAAGGCCCGAACACCTTATAATGCATCTCAGACCTGGAAGTATTCCATCTTGTAGGCCACCATACAGAAATAGCTGAGCACAACAAGAGGAAATTGTGGACAGATTTAGGAACCTTTAGGAAAAGGGACTCATTAGTCTTAGAAATTCTCCTTTGACCTCATTTGTACTCCTTATGCAAAAGATACATGGAACTTTTTGTATGTGTGTGATTACAGAGCATGGATCAGATGACAATAAAAGACAAATTTACAATGCTATTTATTGATGATGAGAAGTTGAGAGTTGGGATATGTCGCAATGCACAAATTATAAGCTCTACTATTCTGAAAAAAATATGATTCAAACGTCATAAAACACACCATCATGGCACTTGAGAATTGAATTGTCCATTGCCTACTTACACATAGCACAAAGATTAGGATTCAATGAAATCTAGATGGTGAAGACTAAAAAGTCAATTTTGATTCATCAATGCTCAAATCGTCAAAAATCATCAAGGCGGGGTTGAGGAGGGCGAGTTCTAGCGATGGAGAGCTCGAGAGGAAGACAGGAAAGCACGCAAGGGGGGCAAATGTTCAATGGGACAGGGAAGGTCCTGATGGGCAGGTCTCAAAGCAACATTTTCTCAAAAAGTTGGGCCCAACCAAAGAAGAGCCTAGTGTGTGTTTTCAAATTTGTTAAAAAAAAACAGTTTGTATGATCCTGCAAGCGCATTGTTTGCAACTATGATTGGAGGTGAAACTATTATGACTTATTTGTGTACTACCAGCACAAGATAAAGGGAAGCAAGGTAATCCAAATCTTTATGCTAGTACTAAAGAAACTGCTGAATTGACTTTCCAATCCCTTAAAGGCCAACGAGTGTGTTCCACTTTTTTCTTTTTGATGAGCTACGCATGATTTTTTCTTAATAGAACTTGCACTTCGTGCTATTGGAAAAAGCATACATATGAAATCCCAGAGAGGATTCTGGGCAAGTTATTGGAACAGTAAGGATAAGAAACCAAGGGTATGAAGATGACATGGAATTACTGGTGGGATCAATAATGGATGGGGGAGGAAAATCGTATGTAATTCTTCAGATACAATGGCAGCATACTTCACTTGTGATTGAGTATGGTTCAAATAGAGTAAATTTATTCTTATGAAGGGCAATATTATAGTATTGTTGCTGGTACTTCAGGTGATGTATTTTCATTTCTGAGTTTTATTCAAATGGCTCTAGTCATTGGAGATACTATTTTTTGTTCTTTGATCTACATCAAGGAGTCTGCTAGTGTATATGATCATTGATGGAATGATCGAACTAAACAAATTGATTTACTTTCTTCAGCACTTTGCTGATTGTTTCGCCTGAATACCTTGAAGTCTATCTTATACCTGGAGGTATTTCATCATGTAGGTCGCCCTGCAGAAATAGTTGAGCACAACAACAAGAAATTGCTAGGCAAATATAGGAACCTCTAGAAAAGGGAGTTGGGGACTAAATAGCCCTAGAAATTCTTCTTTAGCATCATCTGCACTCACCGCACAAAAGAAATATGGAACTTTTTGTATGTCTATAGATTATAGAGCTGTAAGTAAGATGATTACAAAAGATAGATTCCCTACAGTATATTTTGGATTTTGGGCATGGGGTGAGAATAATTATTTGCATGGACCTCAAAAGTGGATATCAGCAAGTAGGAATCTTACTCAAAAACATCTAGGAAACAGCATTTTGATCATTCTTTGGACATCACAAGTATTTAGTTGATCCCTTTGGTTTCACTCCTGCTCTAGCTACTTTTGTGAGAATGACAAAATGTATTCTAAAAAGTTCACATCCGTTGTGAAATTGTTTTTCGATGATAGATATCATAGCCTTCAATGCTAGCAGCAAAGGACATAAGGTGCAGGAACATGCACTATGTATAAATGTTGAAAGGAATGAAGTCTTTGTAACAAAATTCATTCCGTGGGACATATTGTATTTGGAAATCACATTTAAATGGATTTTTGGAAAGTACAAGCAAGAATAGATTTGCCAGTGTCTAAGGATGTGCATGATGCGTGTCGATCTTTTCTTGGACTTTGCTCTAATTATAAGCGAATCATTTTCCAGTTTTTCAAAATGGCAACTCCCATGCATGGTTTGACCAATGAAGGTGCACAATCTCAATGGAACATGCAGGTTTAAGATGCCTTTTGGATGCTTAAGCAACCAGTTGGAACTGAACTGCTGTCAATCACTTGTGACTTACACAAAAATCTCTTTGTGATCACTACTGTCGCTTCTGGACAGGGAACTGGAGCAGTGCTATATTGCATGTGGGTCATCCAGTGGCACGTGAGACTCGTTGGCTGGAGCCTAGTGAAAAACCATGTTGATTTACGAGAAGGAAATATTTGCTGCAATTCATGAACTTCATGCAATAAATGTATGAAGACATTGTCTCTTAGGTAAATACATCAACATCAATCAAAGCCCAACTTACTTTTTGAACCAACCTCTATTAAATTGTAGGAACCTCAAATGATGAAATTTTCTATCCTCTTAGGAAAGAAAGTATTGTAGCAGATGCTTTTCTATAAAGCCAAAGTCACGAATATTTTCACACTCGACACTTTTTATTCTCCTTGCTTGGTGAAAGCAATTTTTAGAAGAGCTACATATTGCACCATATTCTGGATAAAAGGGAAGTGCTTATACTTATGAAGAAATTGACAGCTGTTTTATTCGACAAAGTTAAGGAAAAGCATCCTAAACTTCCTAGCTACTTTTTATATCTGTCAAAAAGTCGACTGTTAAGCTAAAGAGATTGTTAAAACCATCACACACATCTTAGTGGCCTTGGGAAGACATTGCTATAGATTTCATTCGTAGCTTACCTAAGCGAACACACTGAGACATTGCACGATCGGCTGGAATCTGGATGTTTACTGCTTGTTTCAGCACGCAGGCATTTTTAAAGCTCCAAAATATTCATTTGCTACATGCTTTCATTACATGGGTTACCCAAGTCTATTGTCTCAGAAGGACTTAGCAAATTCATGAGCAATTTTGGTGAGCTTTATTGGGCTTAGGAACTCAGGTGAGACCTGCCAAGTGTTGAAGAAAGTCAGAAACAGCAGAGCCTGAGATAGTCCTGTTCCACAGAATTATAGATAGTGAATATAACCATTTACAATATCTTTTAAAGTTTAAAGACTATCCATACATTGATCCTACATGGCCTCTGAAAAAGTCTCTTCGGGACTACCCTGAGCTTCTCAGATTATACCAGGAGGCTCGGGACATGAATTTAAAAAATACTGGGTCAAGAAAGTTGGCCGGTGATAATTCTGGGACAGGAATCCAACCAACCAATGTGCTTTACTCAGATGAATTCTGGGACATGAATTTTAAAGTCTCAATATGTTTATTCTGCTTGCGACAAAGTTGGGTACATGAATCCGGCAATCTGACAATTCTCCGGAACGGCACATAGGGTTTTTCACTGAAATTTCGACGGAGGAAAATCCAAGATTGAGAATTATTGTCTAAAAGCTTGTAGAAGCTCGAAAATCCAGATCGGAGACAGTTCCTTGCAAAAGATCGAAGCTTTAATCTGCAGCCCATACGAGGCCATAAGAATCTAAATTCTTTTGCATGAAGACTATCTTATAAATCTAAGCTAGGAGTACATGCAAGTATGGAAGGGAGTGCTTGCGTAGATCTAGCCTGGAACCTGTTTTTGCTACATGCATTGGAAAAGACATCCTTGAGGAACATGCATGTATTCTCGTGTATTCTGGTCTAAATTGTCATGAGTAATTTTAGCAAAAAAGCTGCTGCTATTTCTCCGTGTTTTATCCGAAAATTTTTCTGCTAAGCCAACACATGACTTTTTATATGGTGCAACTCGAAATGGTTTTGATGACATGTAACTTAATAAGGTGTTTTATTGCAGCTCAGTGATGGACAAATATCACTTGAGGAACTGGAGACCATTAAGGTGATAGGAAAAGGAAGTAGTGGGACTGTTCAGCTTGTTCATCATAAATGGACGGGACGATTATTTGCTTTGAAGGTAAGATGCTTGAATTTGTAGTGGAACTATGAAAAAGAGGTTCTTTGCTTGCTAGTCACTAGACTGTAAATACAAAGCATGTTGATCCAATCACAAAATTTGTACTTGGCTGTCAATTAACTAAGTTTTGTGCAGTATATATGTTTTGTATAATCGCTAGCTTGAACTCTATCATAGTTGTCAATGTCTATGGAACACTTCATCGTCCTGGATTAGCTGTGTTGTCATGTTATTTAATGCAAGCAAGAATCTGAACGTCCTTTTATGTAATGAAGTATCTGGTATCATTTTTAGCTATTGTAACAGGATTTTCACCCAATGAGGTAGTCGGTATCATTTTTAGTTAGTGTTATCGGGTTTTTTATGGATAGAATCAAAGATCCAACATATGGTATTATTATGTCTCGGGTGCGGTCGGGCCTTCTTACAATGAGGTGCTTGACATTCAATCGAGACGACATAAACTGAAATCCCATGGCGCTATGCATCAGTGTTAATGGTGTATGGACTTATGGATACTTATATTGGGACGGGATTGTGCGCGGGCAAGGGTGACCTTGCTCTGCATCTTTGCCGTCTTGGTGCAACCCGAACGGCGTGACTGACATCGGGGGCCATCGCACAATGGGTGGTCCGATGTTAGCTTAGAGCTGAGTAGGAGCAGCTCGTGAGGGGGACCCCTACCCCACGTTAAGCCTATGCACCGGTCGTGTACAACACTAGCCTTGTCATGCTTAGGACTCGTTCCTAACGTGGCGGCAGAGCCACCAGAAGTTTACGTGAGTGCTCCATGACGCAAGTCCAAGCTACCAATAACCAGCCCTCTTGGAGCGTCGTGAGAAGTACGGAGAGCTTTTGCTTTGGCAGCATTGGGATAGGGCCACTGAATTTGAGAATCACACCTTGACGCATGTTCAGTTCGCATGGTGCCCGAGTTAGTGAACCTCGAACAATGACTCCCCGCCCGTTTGGAGCACAATAATCTTTGCTTAAATCATTCTGGCACCCTATCACAAGAAGCAAATGTTTAAACTTCAAATGTATGCATGCCATTTTTCATTAGTAATGCCAAAGATGGGGATATGGGTGATTCCTTTACAAGCTCCTCTATTGAAGGATTCTATGATTCACAAGCTAGACATTGGGCCAAAGGTTCAAATCTTGTACCGACTAAATTTAGGCCCCAAAAAAATAAAACAACTGGCTCTAAATGGAGGGGCTACCCTGAAAGAATATAATTCTTTCATTCTCTATTTCAAAGAATAGAGTCTTTTGTAGATAGGTTGTTCTTTACACTCAACTTCGACCATGTAACTGTTGCTAGGAGTGGAATTTTTCACATTGCTGTCCTTGTAATATCCTCCATGAAGACTAACTCTTACTTGTTTTGGATGAAAACTACAAGCTTCAAGTATAAGACACTATTTTTTCAGCCTGGACATCGATAGGTACCAACCTTGTAGTCAACATGTTCATTCTAAATCAGGGCATGTTAGACAGAAATGGCAAATCAATTGATCTAAAGCTTCATCCAAGGCCCATTTTTGCGTGAACTTGTCTTGGCAATTGCCACTTTGATTTACTTGAGGTGCTGACACATAACGCTAAGTCTATTGACAATGTTGGCCCAGCATTTTGCCTCATGGTGAGGCCATCACCTCAGGACGTACCATTATGGTACATAACATTCCCTCCCCCTTGAAAATTTCCTTCTCGAGGTAGGAATTCATGGAATCGTAGCCTAAGGTCAACCTCTTTCTCCCAAGTGTCCTCTTTCGCAAGCTTCTTCTTACAATCCTTGATGAAGTGCCCATACTTCTTGCAATATTGGCACTTCCCTTTTTTCTTTTGAGTGTTGACATCTCAATGGACTTTTGCTCATCCTTGGAAGGTGGCTTCCTCTTTCCTTTTGACTTGCCTTTGCCCTTGCCTTTCGTGAAAAAAGCTTGATCTTGTTGAGTGTCACCTGCAAAATTTTGCCTCGTTTGCTCCTCTTGAAGAAGCAGCCCAACAAGTTCATCAAAGGAGAGTTGATGTCCCCTAAGAGAGATACTCAAAGATGAAACAAATGGAAGATAAGAGGAAGGTAATGAGTTGAGAGTAATGGAAACAAATTGAGCATCCTCAATTATCTCATCAATATTAAGAAGCTCCTCACGAAGATCCTTGATCTTCGTCAAGTGATTGGTCACTTGATCCCCTTCTTGCATCTTCAACAAAGAAAGCTGATTTTTGAGATACACCACTCTTGCTGGATTTTTGACTCTATACATAGTATAAAGTGTATCCCACGCACTTTTAGATGTCTTACAAGACCTAATATGAGGTAAGATACATCTTTTCACAACAAGAGCAACCATAGAATGTGCTTGTGCATCCCTTCTATCCCACTTCTTTTGTTCTTCCAAAGATGTAGAAGATGATGATGATGATGATCCACGAGGTGTAGGAGGTGCCAAAGACGGAGAGAGAGATGGCCGCTTGTCCCATTTGGGATGAGGTGGAGTTGATGCCCGACAAAAAGTCGCGTTGCCCTTTTTGTCGAAAGCAGTTCACAGGGAACGCCTCTCGGGTTCGAGCACATTTGGGGGGATTGCGAGTCCGACCCACGGGGGGGGGGCGCGCTACGTTATCGGCGTTTGTATGGTCATCCCCTCTGCGGAGAGGGCTCGCATTCTCGAGGCATATGCTGAGCCAGGTGCTGAGCCCGACGAGCCGTCCACTGATGCCGCGGACTCTGTTTCCACTAGTGCACCCACTGCCACCGCCCCTGCCACTGGTACACCCACCGCCACCACCCCCACCGCCGCATCCGCACCCACCACCGCCTCCGCCTCTGCCTCCGCCACAACCACCCCCTGCGCCAGTACTTCCCATGGATCCACAGCCTCCACTGCTGCACCTATGCCTGTGCCATCACCTTCAGATCTGCACGGTTTGTCCACATCCTCCGCTTCCGCACCTACACCTATGCCACCACTTCCAGATCCGCATCGTCCATCCGCATCCTCCTAGCCATCCACATCCCGAGGCACCAGACAGATGTCCATGTCGGGATCTTTCAGAGAGGGGCAGCACAGAGAGGCCACCAGGACCATAGCACAGTGTTCTACCTGAACCTCCCCTTTATCATGGCATCATCCTGCATCTTTCGAGAGGCTATCTCGAAAGTTGCAGTCTGCGGGCCCGGCTACACACCACCCACAGCCGACGCACTACGCGGCCCTTTGCTCTAGGAGCAGGTTGCATCTGTCAGAGAGAGACTAGCTGCACTGCAGGAGGCTTGGGATTGATACGGCTGCTCCATCATGGCTGATGGGTGGACTGATCGTCGTAAACGTCCACTTATCAACGTGATTGTTTCTAGTTGTTACGGTTCCATGTTCCTGCGCAGCATCGATGCCTCCGAGGCAGGGAGAGTGCATACGGCCGAGTGTTGTTGTTGTTGTTCATCCCAAAACCCTAAACCTATCTCATCACATAGGCCATGGTACTGTGTAGGTCTTGAACTTCCCTGTGTTGAATGACACTGTGGAGCATAAGTAATTAGTAAGTTGTTGAAGTTCATCCTGGGAGTGCATCGTTTACCTGTATTTATATAATAGTGTGTAAATTGTCTTTTGATCCCACATTGATAACAAAGATCATTGAAATCAGTAGACTTGTACTCAGGGAGAGAGATATAGCGAGGGCACGAGATAGAGTTCTAGAGACTTAAAAAATATAAATTGTTGCTCTTTCATGTCCAATTCTGTAGATATCAGACATGGGAGGCATGGGGGCAGTGGTTAGGTTTGTTGCAAATTTTTTTGGGTACCGTTTTCCTATTTTTTAACAGGAGGGGGTAGGTGGGTGCCAGACACCCTCTGATAATCAATTCCGGGGGGGGGGGGGGGGGCAAGGTTCATAAATTGTTTTTATTTCGCTTTGGGGATGTGGGACAGTGAGGGCAGGGGCCTGTATTTTTTTTTTTTGGAAAATGGGGGACGCGTCTGGACGCGGACCCTAGACGCGGACGCTCGTCTGCGTCCGCGTCCGGACGTGGACGCGTCAGGGGTGCGTCCGCGTCCGCGATTTTCAAAAAAAAAATAAAAAACACAGGCACTAGCCTAGGCTATCCCACATCCCAAAAGCGAAATAAAAGCAGTTTATGGCCCCTCCCCCCCCCCGGAATTAATTATCAGAGGGTGTCTGGCACCCACCTGCCCCCTCCTATTAAAAAATAGGAAAATGGTACCCAAAAAAATTTGCATATTACTGATTTAGGGTTTAGGGTGCATCAATGACTGTCTCAAAGAAGTGAATGCTCACTAGAGGATTTGGGAGAGGTGAACGCTCACCAGAAGAGTGACAAGCTCTCAGGACCAGAAGTCTCTGGGGGAAATCAATGCTCACCAGAAGAGTGACAAGTTCTCAAGACGTACCAACACGGGGGCTCCGAAACATCTGCTAGTTTTCAGGTCCCAACCGGACAAATACACACACACAAACACCATAACTCTCTCTCTCTCTCTCTCTCTCTCTCTCTCTCTCTCTCTCTCTCTCTCTCTCTCTCTCTCTCTCTCTCTCTCTCTCTCTCTCTCTCTCTCTCTTCTGTGGAACAGTCCGCTGCCCGCGCCCTTTTGTTTTTTATTTAAAAAAAAAAAAAACGCGTCTGGGGCCCAGACGCGTCCGTGTCCGGACGCTGGACGCGTCCAGCAAAAAAATTTGAAATTTTTTCTGGACGCGTCCAACCCCGCGTCCGAGGGTCGGACGCGGACGCGGACGCGAAAAGGCCGCGTCCGGCCCGGACCCTCATGTCTGATATATACCGCGGATCCACAGTGGTACCGCGGATCCATACTGATCCGCGGTACCACAATATTTAATATTTTTAATATTTAATATATCAATATATATTGTTTTACCCTAATCCCCCCCCCCCTCGCTTCATCTCTCTCCCTGCCCATCGCGCTGCTGTCCGCTGTATTTGCGTTGCACCGATCGCTTCAGCCCCTGCTATTGCTACTTCGGCCATTGCTGTGGATTTTCCAGCCTTCCGCCTCCTATCGCACTCACGATCATCTCTGCCTTTTTTCCCCAGTTCCCTCTACAGAAATGGTGCATTCCAACCTTGCCGATCTGTGGAGCGAGGTGGACATTGTCAGGCGGGTTCCCGACAAGTCCAACAAGTCCGGTGCAAAGATCGTGCGCTGTCGATATTGCCTGGTTGAGTTCAGTGTCACCCTCACTCGCCTTAAAGGCCACCTACTCGGCACACGCACCAAAAATGGTGGCACACTGAATGCTGCCCCCTGTGGCAGCATGTCCGTTCCCGTCAGGCAGCGACTTCTGGACACCTACGGGCCACGTCTTGTGGCAAGGGAGAACACCATTTCGGAGGGTGTTCTTCGGTTTTGCACCGCGCCTTACGTGGTTGACCCCGAGTTGCTGCCTGCTTGGCTGGCACGCACGAGGAGAGGGAGTGCATCCTCGTCCAGGCCCTTTGTTACGAGCTCGTAACCAGTGCCGAACCCTAGAGAACACAGATAGGTCAGATACCACAGTCAGGGTCGTGTCCAGCGTACATGACCAACAGGGCAAGACAGTGTGAGTAGTGTGCCCCAGCACGGTCCATAGCCATGGCGGGCCTAACACAGCCTAGGGACCCTGTCAGCAGGATAGGGCTCCCAGTTGGGTCCCGACGTGCAGTCGGCCACGTTAGTGCCACGTGGCTGACACTTGGCAGTAGCATGCTACCAATCCTCACACTGGGCTAGGAGGGGCTTACTCTATATCAAGGAGTAGGCAAGGTTGGGTGGATCAGTTAGTGTTTGCCCTACTGTGGTGTTAGGATCTATTACATTGGTATCAGAGCCATCTCCATCTTTGGGAGCTTAGTAGCAGCAGTAGAGAAAGTCAGAAAGGTGTACAAATACTTGGAGATTTTCAGAAATTAGAAGAGCAGGGCCAGCGCTGTAGGGACAGCTTCCTACTGACCAAAAGTTTGTAGGAAAGTTTGCTTTTTAGATAGAAATTAGTCCAAATTTCTAGAGCAGGTCCAGCACTGCAAATTCAGTCTTCATCTCTGATTTTTGCCATCAGATTCAGGGAGTCAGAGCGGATTTTTGAGGAGAAAGGGTGGTGCTGATCCATCGCTGATAGTACCCTCATATATCCTGATTTTCAGAATCACCTTTGGTCTCAAATCAGAAGAATTTGGAGCAATTAGGTCGCTGTCCAGTCAGCAAGGGCAGAGAGCCACCAAAATCAGAAAGTATTTGTATTTTTTGGGCCTCAAGCCAGAATTTTCTGAGCAGTAGAACCTCAGTTAGACAGCGAGCAGGGTGCCCTTGAAATTCCAGAATTTAGAATTGTTTTTGGCTTCAAAATTGTTTTTTTTGGACCAACTAAGACGCTGATCAGACAGCGAGAGGGGGAAGCAAGAAATTCCAGATTTTCTTTGCATCTTTTTCAGCTTTCTACTCAATTTTTCAGAGCCACAGGTCTGCTAGTAGGTCAGCGAGCAACTTCCTCCAAGATTCCGGAAATTTGAAACACTATTTGGGCTTCAAACTTGGATTTTCCGGGACAGCAGATCTGAGATTCGTTGTGGAAGAGCTGAGAGGGTTCCTCTTCGTATTTTCTTTGGAAGTACAGTCCTCAGAAACAGCTAAGTCATCTTTCCTTTCCCTTATACAGTTGTAAATTAGTCTTTTAGACTTTTTTCCTTCAAAGGTTAAGGTAGCTCTCTTTCAGTTCCGAAGATGACCACTCCTCAGGGACCTGATCAACCCCAGGAGAGAGGCTTCGATGAACTTGAAACAGAAGCCTTGGCTTACAGAAAAGGGAAGGAACCCATGGAAGTGGAAGAACAGGAACAGTTCGCCGAAGAACTCGACGAACTGGTTACCAAGGAGCAGTTTCTCCAATTGGTAACAGAAGTGGATGAACTGAAGTTGACATTAGCCAATTTCAAGTCCAGTGTGGACGACTCGTTCGCTGAACTCAAAAGCTTGATTTTGAGTTCCGCGAAAGGAAGCCTTCTCTCCACTTCTCAGTTATCCCCTTCTCCACTTCCATCAGTTTTGGGTGAGACTTTACGGTCTCACCCCAGTGTTTTTAAAGATTTAAAGCCTCCTACTTTTAATGGGGAAGAGAAGGATAGAAATGCAGATATTCTACAAACCTTCCTCAGCAAATGGAAGAACATTCATGCTCTTAAACAGACCCCTGACCATTTGCAAGCTATTGAGGCCAGTCTTTCCTTAGGGCCTATGGCCTATAAGTGGTGGTTAAATCTCCAGGAGACTGGGCAGACTCCCCGGTCATGGAAAGCTTTTGAAGAAGCTTTCCTAAGAGAATTTCTACCAGAAAATGAACTTGATAGAGCCTGGGAAGTCTGGGAAAGAACAGTAATGGACAAGTCCCTCATCCAATATATCTCGCAGTATCGAGAAGCAATTTTAAAGATTAAAAATATGGATGACTATCAGAAAATTAGGGGCTTTGTCCGTGGCCTCAAAGATGAATATAAAGTAGAGGTCGAGAGAAACTCGCCTACTACCCTTGAACAAGCTCTCAAATATGCTCAAATCTATGATGATTCAGTGGGTAGGAAGAGGGCGAGACAACAACCACTTTCTGAGCAGCCTCCTCAGAAAGACTTTCAATTTAAAAAGAAATTTTTAAAAAGAAAGAAAGAAGATAAATTTAAAAGTGAAGCTCCTCAGAAACGCCCTTCAATCATACAGCCCTTAAAACCAGATGATTTTGAGAAAGCCAAACAAGAACGTTTGTGCTTTGTGTGTATGGGCAAGGGACACACAGTCAGACAGTGTCCCAAGGGGCCTTTCACAAAAAAAGATAAGAAAGATAAAAAACAAGTTCATCTTGTTCAGACTGTATGTTTCCCAAGTGACTCGGCAGCTTCCGAGATCAAAGTGTATCATGAAGATCATGAACACTGTTGCCAGCTGACCTCTGCAGCTGACCGCTGCAATGCTAGCGAGACCCTTCAGCTTTGGGCCGCATGACCTAGTACGTATGCATGGGAAAATTGGTAACCAGTCAGTAAGAGTTATGGTTGATGATGGGGCAACCCATAATTTCATCAACTACACCCTGGTTAAAAAGCTTAAACTACCAGAAGTACCTAGTCAGCATAGGTACATAGTTTCATCAGCTAAGGGTGAAGATAAAAAAATATGGGAAACTATGGTAAGTTAAATCTTGGTATTCAGGGGTACCAAGATGAAATAAACTTTCAGATAATGCACCTGGATCGAACAGACATTGTTCTCGGGAGAGATTGGCTCTACAGTTTAGGACCTTCCCTCCACAGAAACTATCAGGAGAACACCCTCAGCTTTCAGCATAAAGACCGAGAGATCCAATTGCATGGGGAGCATGATGTTCCCAACAGCCCTATGGTCTGCAGTTCAGAGCTCTGTCAGCTAATCGGAGACGAAGACCATCAGGTATTCTTATGTGACTTTCAGTTTATTCCTAAAGTTTCTATTTCCAGTTCTATTCAGCAGAAAATCAGTAAATTAGAAACTTTATTGTCTTAATTTAAAGATGTTTTTCCTGAAGATTTGCCACATGGTTTACCACCTAGCAGAGAGGTAGATCATGTAATAAACCTAGTACCAGGTACAACACCTGTTTCTAAACCTCCGTATCGGGTCAGCCGAACAGAGGATGAAGAAATAACTAGGCAGTTAACAGATTATCTTGGGAAAGGCCAAATTCAGACCAGTAGTTCACCATGGGCCTCACCAGTCCTATTGGTGAAAAAGAAAGAGGGGTCTATGCGTCTTTGCGTAGATTACAGAGCCCTCAATAAAGTCACAATTAAGAATGAATACCCTATGCCTCGGGCAGACGAGTTGTTTGACCAACTCGACGGGGCTAAGTTTTTCAGCAAAATAGACCTCAGATCAGGATATCATCAAGTCCGTATAAAATCGGAAGATGTCTCGAAAACAGCTTTTAGGACTCGTCACGGTCATTATGAGTTTAAGGTGATGCCATTTGGACTCACAAATGCTCCAGCTACCTTTATGACCTTGATGAACAGTGTCCTCAGACCATACTTGGGTAAGTTTGTAGTCCTATTTTTAGATGACATCTTCGTCTACAGCAAAACGAGGAAGGAGCATCTAAAACACCTCAGAAAGGTGTTTCGACTGCTCAGAAAGCATAAGCTTTATGCTAAACAATCCAAGTGTGAATTCTTCGTTGAAGAAGTAGCATATTTGGGTCACATTATCTCTTCAGATGGGATTAAGATGGACCCAAATAAGGTTAAAGCCATACTCAGTTGGCTGAGACCTCAGAATATTTTGGAACTTCAGATCTTTCTTGGTCTGGCGGGATATTACAGACGATTTGTCAAGGAATATGCTCAGATAGCAGTTCCTATGACCAATCTCCTTAAGGGGAAGGGAAAGGAGTTCATTTGGGAGTCCGCACAGCAGGAGAGCTTTGATGCTCTCAAAACAGCCTTAGCTATAGCACCAATTTTAAAAGTCGTCGACCCCAATCAGCCATTTGTGGTCGAAACAGATGCTAGCGACTTTGCAGTAGGTGTTGTCTAACTAAGGGTGGACGATCAGTTGCGTTTGAGAGTAAAAAACTCGAGCCAGCTCAGACTAGGTACAGTGCCTATGAAAAGGAACTCTTTTCTATAGTCCATGCCCTTAAGACTTGGAGGCATTATTTGTATGGTGCCAACTTTGAGGTCCTGACAGACCATGAGAGACTCAGATACCTTTGCAATCAACCTGAGCTTAGAGGTCGGAAAGCTCGTTGGGCAGAGTTGATGCAAGAGTTTGACATGTCTATCAGATATAGACAGTAGCAGATGCTCTTAGCAGAATGCCTATGATAAACGAGCTGAGTTTTACTCAGATTCGTAATGAGTTACTCGAGTCCTTGAGAGGGAAATGCTAGCATGATGCATTCTTCTCTACTATCTGGAACTCAGTCCAGAACAGACAGTTACAGACTCCAGAACCAGTTCCCGGGGGGCTGGTGCCAGTTCATCCAAGAATACGGTAGCTTCCGTTGAGGATGATGATGAGTCCGAGTATACGTCGTCAGATGATGTTGAGGATTCTGAGCCTGTATTACCCAAGCAAACCCCAGTGGTTGAGGGTCAGTTGACTATAGAGATAGAGCTCTGCCAGCCGCATCGATCAAGGGTCTGCTGCCTGGGCCTAACCCCTCTCTGCTGTGTATATGGTGCTCGTGGTCTGGCATGCCCAACGGATGGCTGATCTGTGGGTGTGTCACTCTCTCTGGCAACATCTGCCGAAGCATGTGGTGCATCTGCTGCCGAGGAGGAGGGTCGAGAAGCACCCGCTGCTGCTGAACCAACATGCTCATCTGATAGTCCTGCTGCTGCTGCGGATGGAACTGAAGGTGCTGTACTGGGCCTTGCACCTGAACCATGCTCTGCCCGTGTTGTACTGGGCCCTGCAACTGTACCATGCTCTGCCCGTGATGTACTGGGCCCTGCACCTGTACCATGCCCAACCCATGATGTACTACGCCCTGCAGCTATACCATGCCCTGCCCGTGATGTACTGGGCCCAATATCCATGGTAGGCCCTGCCTGTCTGCCTGTGAGCCCTCCTGCATGCCTACCTGTAGCTGCTCCTGCTGCCTGTCCCTGTCTAGAACCCTGTGATGCAGTACCGGGCCCGTACATGGTAGACAACCTCTACAAATCCTCATCAGAAATCCTGGGGCAATCAGATATGCCCAATGTCCGCCCATCTGGCCCTCTAACCCGCAGCAAGTGAGCCCTAACCCTGGTGAGTGATCCCGTGAAGTGACCACCGCAATGCAAGCATCTCCATCTGCGGGTGCCTGAGCCATGGTGTGTGCCCACATCCTCGTCGATAAGCTCAACCTCGGCCCAAAGGCCTCGGTCCCGCACTGGCATCGTATCAACACGACCCTAAGACTGCAAACAACAAATAATCAGGCAAACGTTCAGTAGAAAAAAAAATACATTGCATTGAACAACATTACCGAGCTCAAATAGAGCTCAAAATACCAGAGCATACATCAGAACGATTCCAGTTCACACATTATATCAAGTGCCAAAGAAGAACATGAGATTAGGGCGTGGGATAGAATAATTTCTGTATGAGGGATAACAGGCGACTGACGTTAGCGTCGGAGTCCGTGCAGGCATAAAGGAGTGCAGTGTGGGCCTAAACCGCGCCCCTAGCAGATGTTTGCACGATGGTCCATGCCTAAACCCTAAAAAGTATGGAATCAGGGCATGAAAATTGAAATTTGTGATACGGACGTAGACGGGCGGAACGGAGGTCATAGGAGTCTGTGCAAGCATGTGGAAATGCATTCTAGGCTCAGACATCACCTCACTCGGTTTCCAACAAGCCATTCTGTGGAAATGGCCAAAATACACAAGCATTTGGAATGTGGTGTTCAAATCTCGCTAGGCGTGTCGTGACGGCTGAAACTGATGCTATAAAAATCACTGTGGGCGTGAAGAAAGGTGGTCTAGAGCCAAACTACGCTCGATTTGGTTGCCTACAACTCAATGTCAACAATTGCAAAAAATCAAGCCTACACTTACCAAATATCGAAATTTGGTCGTTTCGCTCTCCACGAAGCTCAGACCCACCCGGCACCGTGCACACCAACTCCGTATCGTCGAGTAGATGCCTGCCAAGTATTCACTTGCGAAGATTGGACGCCCACGGCTCTCAGGAAAGAAATTTGCCTCCTCCACTGCTGGCGCGGTTCTGTGCGCGAGGAGGCCGAAAATCGGGTTTCTGGTTTTTTTTTTTTTTACGATTCTGTCCACGATTCGCAGAATCGCGATTCCCGAATCGCGAAGTTGGCGAATCGCGATTCGCTGCAACTATGATATATATATATATATATATCATAGTACCCTCTGGTACCGCTGGTATGGTACCGCCGGTACCATATCAGTGGTACCGCCGGTACGGTACCGCCCTGGGATCCGCGGTACCAGGGCGGTACCATTTTTAATATTTTTTTATTTTTTAATATATTTTTAGTAATTTTTTTTGCATATTAACTACCAAAAAAGGACAAAAAAAAGTAAAAAAAGGGGGTTCTGGGTGTAAAAAAAGAGGGTACAGTACATGATGCAGGGGACTGTTGCAATGGCACATGGGCACTGCGAGTGAGCAGACCGAGGGGCCAATGGGAGACCAACACAGGGGGGTAGCATCACATGGGGGCAAGTACAGAGGCACATGGGCATTGTGGGTGAGCAGACCATGGGCCCAATGGGAGACCAACACAGGGGGGAGCATCACATGGGGGCAGGTACGGAGGCACATGGAGGGATGATGGGGATCCACATGGCCGATCAGGCTGTGGGGATAAATAGGCACTCACAATGCCATTGTGGTCGGCATTTTCAGAGGCTGTGAGAGGGCTAGTGATAGACAGTGAGAGAGCAAGCGAGAGCCGGTGACAGGCTGTGAGAGGCTGTTTGAGAGCCAGGGTGCTGTGAGAGGGTGTTCAAGGATCAGGGTGCTGTGAGGAGAAGGTCGATCGAGATGGCTGAGCGCATACCACCGAAGCCCGAGGGTGAAGCCAGGAGAAAGCTTGAGGAAGATATCCGAAGGCACAACGAGAGGCATCGGAAGCAAGAGGCAGATATCCGAGAGATGCTGCGACAGACTCGACAGAGAAATCCAGAACCGGAGCCACCCGCCCCCGCTGTGGATCCTATCCCCGCTGTCGAGCTGGATCTGGATGAGCAGATCGGAATGAATTTCACACGACGGCAGCTCATCATGGTCAGGGAAAGGGCGGCCAGACGTCGGGCTAACCAGGAGGCAGCTCGGGCTAACCGGGAGGCAGAGCAAGAGCGACAAAACAATGCACCAGACGAGGGCGAGGAGTCGGTGGAGGATCAGTGAGGGATGTTTAGAATAGATGAGGTCCACCCGTATGTGGCAGACTGTTGCTATGTAGTTTTCGGCAGTTTATGGTGCAGCAAATAACTAGATGGCTGCTTAAAAAAATGACAGTATATGTGATGTTATCCTGATACAACGGTTGAATATATACATAGTTGTTTTTTGTGCAACGCGAGCCTGGTCATGTAAGATGCAATGTCTGTAATTTTTTTAAATGCAGATGTATTACATGTGTTTATGAAATGTCGTTTGGGGTGTAGGGGTGATTGCTGTGCTCATGATGTAGGTGTATATATGTGAAGCTAGCATTCATTTCAAACGAAATTAAATGAAAATAGGATTCAGACACGCACATAGAATTCTTCAACATAAAATAAAGCATCACATGTACAGAGCGACATACGCACAATGTGCAGCAAATAATGTAGGCCAAACACTGTATATAATGTGAAAAATCATCTGAGTACAATGGTAGACCGTCTGCTAGAGACAAACTACTGAAACTAAAACAACAGAGCCACAATCAATGCTCTGGCTCTGACTCAGACGAATGCTCTGGAGACAACTCAGGGCCCCGAGCTGACTCTCGCAGCCGATATCTCTGCCTGTCTGGAACTGGCATGGGCTGTGTATCCGAGGGGGAAGACTCGTCATCCTCATCCTCCCAATCAGCCTCCGCATCAGCCCCCAAGCAGGCCAAACCAACAACACCTGCTCCAACTGGCTGTGATACTGCACCTCTACATGTACCTAGAGCCCTGCGTGGTCGTCCTCTCCTCCCTGGCAGTTTCTGTGCCTTGCCTTTCTTGTTCGGCGCACCCTTGGGCCTGCCTGGTCTCTTGCGGACAAGAGGAGCTGTCAATGCCTCGTCACCCCCATGCAAATCACCTGGCTGGCTAGGCTGGGCCCAAGCTGAGGCCGGCTGGGATAGGGAAGCAAAAGAGGGAACTCCCTGTGCAACTGAGCGAGGAGGATGAGCTCGTGGAGTGTGTGCCCGTGGGGCTGCTGCAGGTGGAGGAACTGGCTGTGCAGGAGGCGAGTACAGTGGCGATATGTACTGAAAGGGGCGCTGTGTTGGCCGGTACTGGTACATCCTGGGTGCTGCCAAAGGAGGAGGATGTGACGTGGGTGCTGCCACTGGAGGAGCCACTGTGGATGTGGGCGCTGCAAGAGAAAACCTGGGCACAGATGGTGGCCTGCCATGGAGACCTGGTGCTGTAGAAGTGGACGGCGATGGAGGGGCTGCAGGCCTAAATGGCATCGGTGGCACTGGAGGAGCTGTGCGACGCACATACACCCTCTGAGGAGCTGGAGGAACTGTAGGCACCTCATGCGGCTGCTCTGGCTGGGACTCTGTGTGTGGCATGCTGGCAAGAGATGATGGGGGCGCCCTGACACTCGGCATCTGCTGGGCCTCTGAATCCAATGTGGCAACCAAGTCGGCCAGCTGGGCATCCGAATACAAATGCTCTGGGCTCTGGGACTCATCCTGTGCACCAGCCTCTAAATCATCCTGTGCACCAACCTCTGAATCATCCTGTGCACCAACCCCTGAATCAACCCAAGCCTCATCCTGTGCCTCATCATGTGCCCCCTGTAGACCCTGCATGGCCTCCCAATCTGTGCAATGAAAGTCATCAGGTGCCTCCTCTGGTGTGCTGTCGTAGTAACGGCCATGACTCTGTGTTGCACGCATCCAAACATCTGCGGGACCGGCATCTAAACCACTCTGCCCTCTATCAAGAGCCTCCTCCATCATGTCGACATAGGTAGGTATGCCACTACCCCCCCCTGTGTGCCCTGCCTGTCTGCCGGTATAACATGTGCCATGTGTCCCACCTCTGCCACGTGATGCACCTGTGACCCCTGCCCGTGGCGTGTGCCCTGCACCTGTATAATCTGCCTCATCCCTCTCTGGTCTGGCGAACACAACCTGAATGGGCTCATCCTCATCATGCTCATCCTCTGACACTGGCTCATCTGCCTCATACAATGGGGGCTCTCTGTGCTCAAGCCCAAGCTCTCTCTCTCTCATCTCGGCAAGCTCCCTCTCTCTCTCTGCCATCAACTGTGTGCCCAGGTCATCTACAGGCATGGGATGGGTGCTGTCTGTAGGCAAGTCAACCTGGCGCTCCAAATTGGATATCTTCGTCTGCAAGGTTTAAAATTGGCATGTCAGAGAAACAACTCTATCAAGAAATGAAACCAACATACCAGGAGTCAACCAACATGCTATGAAAGGTTAGCTTATCACCTGCAATGCGCTCGTAATGGTCGGAAGCCTCCTGGCGAGACGTGCGTTGGTGCTACAGAACACCAACCGCTCCAACTGACTCACTGACAAGCGGTTCCTTCTCCTCGTGTGAATCAGTGCCCATGTGCTCCAATTACGCTCACACACGGAGGCAGCACAGTCCTGTGGTGCGTGCTTTGAAATACTTCAGCACATTGTGGCAGAGGTGAAACTTCAACGAAACACAAAAAATGGAGGATAAAATGAGATGCATACCTGAGAAAGGACACGCAGTGCAAGACGCTGTATAGATGGGTATGTGCTACCGAACATGGTCCACCAGGTAATGGGTAGCTGCCTCCTCTCTGGGTCCTGGGCAGCCTGGTGGCCGAATGTGCCCATGCCGAAACGAAATGCAGCGAGCTCCTCCATGAGCCTGATAGGATCCAAACCTATGTGTGGACCCACCCTGTGAATGTACTGAAGCCAATCGGCCTCGAGCTCTCTGTCTGCGATCTGTGTCGGAGAGAGGAAGAGGGGATGCAGCATGTGTGCAACGCTGTGGATACTCCTGTGGAAGTAGTTCCACCGCGTCTCCCATATGAACTTCAGCTCTGTCATCCTGCAGGTGAGGGGCATGTGGTTTAGGGCATTACGAAAAAGCTTAACACTGATAATAAAACAAACTAGCAAGTACTAAAAAGATAAAGGTCAATTGCAACACTGTACCGCTTACCTCTCTGGCTGCAAGATGGGTAGCTGCAGGAACTGTCCAATCCGGTCCATGAGCTCATACACCAGTCCAAGTGTCGACCCCTCGCTGTCAGCCATGCGGAGCACAATGTAGAGTGGTCGAAGCAGTCCTAACAATGTCTGTGCATCCCTCCAGAACTGGTCTCCCCTCACCGTGGAAGAAAAGTGCTCCCCATCCTCAGTGTGCGGAAATGTACTGGCACCCCAAAGATCACTGGCAACCATCTGTAGAAGCTGGGCCCTGCACCTGATCAAACGGTCGATGACCACCAAGTTGAATGCAAAGCGCGTGGGGGCTGGCTTACGGAGGTCCAGATGGCTGAACACCCGGAACATGGCAAGAACACGCCTCTTTCTGGTGACAAAAGTCACCAGGAAGAGGGCCTCACGGACAATGGCTCTAACCCAGGGAAGTGCACCTATGTCCCCCATGAGAAGGTCTATGCCGTGGGCTGCACAGGGGGTATGAACAATATGAGGGAACTCGGCCTCTAGCAGTACACCCATCTGAATGCAGTTCGTGGCATTGTCCGTCACCACCGTGACGACATGCTGTGGGCCTATGGCTAGGATGGAAGACCTGATGACATCAAACATGAACTCTGCAGATATGACTCTCCCCCCCCTGCTGCAATCCACTGCCCTCAAAAACTGTGTGCCCATGCAGCTGGAGACCAGTATGTTGAGGATTGGCCTCCTCCTGACATCAGTCCAGCCATCGGACATGATGCTGCAACCGTAAGTGGCCCAGTGCCGACGCAGAGGCTCCATCTCTCTAGACAAGGACTCGACCCTATCCCTCAGCATGTGTGTGCGGACAACCTCTGAACTAGAGACTCTCCAGCTAGGGCTGACAGACTGTGCAAGGCGGAAGGCCCTTCTGAAGGGCTCAGAGTCGGTGATGGCAAAGGGCAGGTTCAGCTCGTAAACCAGACTGGCCACGGCCTGTGTGGCCTCTCTGTCCATGTGTTGCTGATGCGCGCCGCGAATGGTCTGCTGCACGAGGGCTCTCACTGGTGGACGACGGGTGGTGGACCTCCAGCACGGTGCACCAACCGTGACGGGAATGGACGATGACGCGACAGGCTGGGCGCTGGTGGATGCATCGGCTGTAGACGTGGAATGGGGAGAGTGGGATGCACTGGCAGGGATGGGTGCAGCAGCATAGGTGGGGTGCACTGGTGGAGGGGCAACATCTGGCATGGGGTACGAAAACTGCTGGCTGAGGAGGTCATCCGGATGGGAAGGGAAGGAAGAAGGGATCTCTTTCACATCCTCGAAGGCCCGCCCAGTACCATCCTGGGCCTGCTCGGGTGGCGGAGAGTCCATGAGAAAGTCGTAGACTGGTGGAGTGCGAGCAACAGTGGGTGGTGGTGGAACCGCAGTGGCCATTGTCGGACGCGATGGGACGGGATCCATCGGAATCTGAGCAGATGGGGGTGCATGAGGCAGAACTGTCTGAGGGGCAAAGGGACCGGAGGAGGATGCACTCCCTCTCCTCGTGCGTGCCAGCCAAGCAGGCAGCAACTCTGGGTTAGTCACATAAGGAGCGGTGCAAAATCGGAGAACGCCCTCCGAAATGGTGTTCTCCCCTGCCACGAGCCGCGGCCCGTAGGTGTCCAGTAGTCGCTGCCTGTCGGGGACGGTCATGCTGCCACAAGGGGCAGCATTCAAGGTGGCACCATTTTTGGTGCGTGCACCGAGCAGATGGCCTTTAAGGCGAGTGAGGGATGCAACAAACTCGACGAGACAGTATCGGCAGCGCACGATCTTCTGACCGGTCTTGTTGGCCTTGTCGGCAACCCGCCTGACAATGTCTACCTCGTCCCACAGACCGGAAAGGTCGGATTGCACCATTGCAGATGAAATGAGGGATGGATTGCTGGAAAAAAAACAGCAGGGTTCACTGTTGGAGAGACACTGAAAATGGGCGAATGCAGGGCAAAGGAAATCAGATGCAAGGCAGGGCGTTGCGTGGGCGATGGGCGACGCAAGGAATCAAAGGCAGGCAAGAAAAACCAGCAGCGATGGCAGAGCGGAGAGGGCGCAAAAAAATTTCAGAGGAAATGCGAGGGGGGCAGGTAGGTTTAGGTAAAAAAATTTAAAAAAATATTAAATAATAAATATATTATTATATTGTGGTACCGCGGTACCATCATGGTACCGTGGTACCAGTATGGTCCCGCGGTACCGGGATCCGCGGTACCCAGTACCGCGGGACCTATGATATATATATATATATATATATATATATATATATATATATATATGTATTAAATAATAAAGATATTAATATAATTATGGTACTGCGGCACCGGTATGGTGCCGTGGTACCAATATGGTGGCGCAATACCGAGAACTGCGGTTCCTAGTACTGCGACATCTATGGTATGTATCTAAGGAAGCGGATGGTGGATGCGGACATGCGTCCGGTTTTTTTTTTTTTTTAAAAATATTAAAAAAAAAATGGCTTCCGGTCCGGACCCCCGGACGCATCTATTTTTTTTATAAATTTAAAAAAAAAAAAAAACCGGACGCGGCCGGGTCCGGACGCCGGACGTGGACGCGGGCAATCCGGCCCGCACCCTCATCCCTGCTACTATGTATTTAGAAGTGTGAGAGTCCATTGTTATTCATTTAGTCTGCCCAAGGAGTGGGTAGATGGTATGAGCACGTGTGAGCTAGCATGGATTTCTAGTCATGGAAGTGAGAGTTGAGTGTGAAAGTCGGTTGTATGAAATGCCAATCATCATAGGAGGCTTGATTAGGCTAGTTGGTGCAGATAACTCCGAAAGAAGTTCTTAAGGGGAGAGAATATCATGTATCAGAATGGTACACTTGAGGTGACGACCTTGGTAAGATGTGGAACATTAGTTTGGGGTTGTTAACATCCTTAGTCCCACGTGTGAACATTTGTTGTTGCCTCGTGCCATAGATCTAGGCGTGGACCGTGCTTGAGGTGGGACCTACTTGTCACTCTGTATATAGAGGTAGGAGGTCCTCTTTATTATTCATTCAATCTGCCTGAGAGTTGGTGGATGGTACGAGGCTTGAGCACATGTATTGCCAGGATGTATTTCTAGCCCATGGATGATGCTAGGGAAACAAGATTGACGGTCGGGGGTATGGGACATCGGTTATCGTCAGAGTCTTGATTGACTTGGTGTCAATGGCTGCGGTGCACAGGGTGAGTCAGGGAATGACTCTATGGCTGGGTGGTAAGTGTGAGCTTTTGTCGCTTGAGAGCGTGCGGTTAACTTATGGAGATTGGGTTATTAGTTTCCTTACAACTCCTCTCTATATTGCTCCTCTCCATGTCACTCCACAAACTTCCTCCCTCTTTGGGCATAGCTCTATACCCACCCGGAAACTCTTGCTAGTAATTGTAAACAGAAACCTTTTTAAAGCTTTTCTAAACTTTAGTACCTCTCTTAAGCTTACATATAAGATGCTTCTAAGAATTTGTTTGTTTTTTTATTTTCATGTGTTACATGCTCATTTCCATAGACTAAATTGTGCTACTTGCAGGCCACAAATTCATTTTTCCTGTTTCAAATTACTTGCACAGGTCTTCTAGTCCATCACTGCTATTCATGCATTTGGGAATATTCTGTTACTTCAAGATTTAGTCCATCAGTATTGCAAATAACTTGCTGATTGGAAGAGGCACAAGAACTCAATGTTCAAATTATCTTTTGCTGTGGAGCATTTTACAAACAAATTTCAGCTTCAACTTGCTAGAGAATTTAGCATAGGTCTTGATAATTTAGACTAGGCAGAAATGACACTGACTATTTGTAAATGAATATTAGCCTTTCAACAAGGCAACTGATTTTCTCCCTGAATGTGGCTTCGGTGAAATGCTATTTGCAAGCGATCACATTGTTAATGAAGAATATCAAGGCCGTACATGCATGGAATTACATTTAGCATGTTTTAAACATGAAGACCACTTCAAGAATGATTGTTTTTCTAACCACATTGGATGGACTCATGCCAGAACATTCAAATAAATATTGAAGAGCTTGTTCGGAGGCAAATTGTGCAAGAATTAAAAATCAACCGATCTTCTCAATGCCCTCACGTTGTTGTTTGTTACGATGCTTTTTATAAGAAAGGTGTAATCTCAATAGTGTTGGAATACATGGATGGAGGTTCACTTCAAGATGTGATTAAGCATGTCAAAGTAATCCCTGAACCCTATTTGGCGGTTATCTGTAAACAGGTGAGAGATCCGTCATTCGTGTTTGTTATGGAACCAATTTCTTTTTTTATATTATGGCCTTTGAGCTATGTTCTCATATAACTTGAATAAATGGAAAGGTGCTGCAAGGTTTGATATATTTGCAGCACCAACGGCATGTTATTCACCGCGATATCAAGCCATCAAATTTGCTGGTGAATCGCAAAGGAGAAGTCAAGATAGCTGACTTTGGAGTCAGTGCTGTTTTATCAACTTCAATTGGGCAGCGAGATACATTTGTTGGAACATGCGCATATATGTCAGTACGTCACAAGTTTTTACCTTTCTCTTTTCACCCTGTAAGGTCTGCATAATTCTAAAGAGTGTTTTAAGGAGTTCCACAAAAATAGTTTGGGCATCTAGTATCTTGTAAAATATACGTAAAATGTTTGCTCACCATAACAAACTAGGTCAAAATTCTTACATAGTGTACAAAGCCCATTTGTGTTACTTAGGGTAGTCATTTTCTAACTAAGTCATACAACCATATAGATTTTAACCTAAAGAGTTTTAGAGTCCGGGCCATACATGCTAAGTGTACTCCACCCATCTTCTGTGCAGCTCTCGATCATCCAAATCTATGGTAGAGCGCCACAATGGGTGTGACATGTGGGCTACGACATGGATGGGTCGGTGGAAGTAGTCCCATCTAGCCTCCTAAATCTGCAAGATCTCGTCCCTCTTGTGATAGACACATTACAATCATTGGTGCGCTGTAGCATAAAAGAAACGCAACAAACTTGAGTAAGAAATAACAAACAAGACACTGAAGAGTCATACTTGTCCTCTTCCAAGGCCGACGTCTGAATCGCCTCGCCGATGTGGTCCGTGAACTCGTAAATGAGACCGAGAGTGCACCCTTCACGGTCTGCTAGGCGCAGCACATAGAAAATGAGTCGAAGGACTCCTAGAAGCTCCTCTACCCGTGTCCAGAACTCATCTCCAAACATAGTGGGCTGGAAATGTGTTGATGCCTCTGAAGTTCAAGAAGGCCTCACTAGAAACCATCCGCCAGAAGGAGTCCTTTACTGCCAGCAGTCGCTCTAGAACCAAGAAGTAGTAAGAAAAGCGTGTGAGTGCTGGCTTCTTCAGGTCCAGTGGCGAGAAGGTGTGAAATAGGGCCAGCCTGCGCTTCTTCCTGGTGATGAAACTGACCATGTGCATGGCCTGAGAAGTGATCTGCAACACAATAGAAAGTTTAGATAACCGCTGAGATGGGTTAAGTAGCATAGAACAAGCATCAAGGAAGATAATAAAGCAAATGGAAAAAAATTATACATGTCTGATCTATGGAAGTGCACACAGGTCATGGATGAGGAGGTCTATGTAGTGTGCGGCACATGGTGGCCACACAATGGTGGGGTGATCCCTCATCAGAATCTCTCCTATCTGCTTACAGTTCGTGGCATTGTCTGTGACAACCTGAACCATGTGCTCCACCCCAATCTCTTCGTAGCCATGTAGAAATGCAGTCTAGGCCCAAACATCACTTGTCGTAATGGTTGAAACTGACACTGTAGGAGTTATCGTGGGCATCGTTCGATTTTGTTGCGTACATCTCAATGTGATCACTTCCAAAAAACTAGGCCTACACTTACCAAAAAACTCTATTGGTTGATTTCGCTCACCACATAGCTCAAATCTTCCTCTAACCGTCCGCACCACCTCCAAATCATTGAGTAGATGGACGCGGACTATTCACTCACAATGATCCGCCTCCAGGTGCCCACAAAAGCTCCAAATTCCTCCTCCACGGCTGGTGCGTTTCTAGCCGCGACAAATTTTTTTTTTATATTCTGTTTTTTTTTTACAGTGTTTCCGGGCAACTATGATATATATCTATATAGTATAAAACTATTTGTGTGACCTTGTGTGTGTGCCGGCAAAAATGTCTCGCTTTGTTGGCATAAGACCTCACACACACTCACAGGGAAAAAGCTAAATAAAGCTAAAAACTAAATATGTTTGAGGATCATTTTGTCATGGTTTTATTTGTGTGTGACATTTGTGCCTATGCATGGGGTAGGAGGATGCACCCATGGTGGCATGGGTGCAACCTCCCACATGGACATCTTTTAGTTCAAAAATGTTGAATGTAATTTTTTGTGCATGGAGTAGGATGCATGACATAGTATGCGTCCATTTGGTAGGGCCCCCCAAAACTTTCATGGTGAAAGGTGTTAAACAAAAGAGTAAGTATATACTTTCATGGTGAAAGGTGTTATTCATTTTCAAAGATTTCACTATATTTGAAGGGCACTCTAAAGAATTTTTAGATTAACATACTTTCCATGGGAAAGGTTAAAATAAAATTGCATTTCTATGAATGGAAAATCGGGTGTGAAGGGCTGGGAAGGTTTCAAAATGCAGGCCTGCTCACCACTCTCCTCTCTTTCTTTCCTTATGTCACTCCCACTCCTCCCATATGGCACACCTACTCTCTCTCTCTCTCTCTCTCTCTCTCTCTCTCGGGAGGGCGCGGGGGGAGGCCGCGCCGGGAGGGCGTAGCAAGGGCACAAGGAGGGTAAAGGGAGGGCACGCCGGGAGGGTGTAGGGCGGGCATGAGGAGGGGGCACAAGGAGGGCAAAGGGTGCGCATGCGGGGAGGACGCAAGGGCGAGGGTGTGGGGAGGGTGCAGGGAGGCGTGCAAGGGAGGGGACATCTCTCTCCCCCCCTCTCTCTCTCTCTCTACACCGCACGCCCCCCGTGCACACACACACACCATCGGCTGCCCGTCATCAACGGGCACACTTCGCTAGTACATACACACACACACACACACACACACACACACTACAGAGTTGAATAGCATTTCTAGTAATGCGACCAGAAATGCATTTTTGTATCGGAACCATCATTTATTAATGACATGATTAAAGACTTTTGCCAATTACTTGAGCTATTTATGGGCCCCAAAGATAAGATAAAAATGTCTGCCCTACGTAGGTTCCGTTACGGTGATATAACTAGAGTAGTTGTTATTACACAATCGTAAATCTTGATCTCAATGAAGCATTAAAGACCATAATTGGCCTTCATAATGGTGAATAGTGTGTAGATAGAAGATTTATGTATGTTTTCATGCCTCTGATTCCTAGGAATACCTAAGTATCAAAGCAAGTCATATGCAACCCTTATCAATGTATCCTCCTGTTGGAAATGCAGGAACAACTGTTAGACCTTGACGATATGTCTATCTTGTGATATGCAAACAGTTAATTGGAATAATCAGTCATTGGTATACATCTCGTTGAAGTTAGTGTGCTATGTAGGACCTACTGATCGAAATAGCATGCAATGCAGCAAGCTCTGAGCCTCTGACTAGAATATACAGAAAATACTTAAAATTTTTATCTCAATGTTAAGCAATCTCTCTTACCAAAGAAGCCTTTAGGGCATGGTACATAAATGATTTATGTTGCACACTTGTGATTTGAGCATTAGTCATTGCATAGACGCTATAAGTGGACTACTTAACTGTTAAACGAGTATTTAACTAGGGAAATGAGAAAACGATGGACTTTGGAGATGGCATTTTGCAGTATATGCTGAGCTGATTTGTTTGAATAGATAGTGTGTGTCCATATGCATAGAGTACTAGTTAAGCTCTTGAGAATCAAATTCATGTGATATATGAGAACAGTGATGTAATATATCACCACCTATTGATCAAGCAATGCCTTAGCAAGTTGATACAAAAGAGGTGAAGTGAGAGTAGTAAATGTCCATTGATAAAAGGTTTAAATATAGAACTGTAGGTTATTAAGTCTCTATAATGGTATAATCTTCATCATTTGTGAAATTTATTAGATCACATCTGATATTTTTATCAATCTTGGGTGATCAGAATCCTTGCTGAGTGTCCCTTTTGTAATATACAGCCAGAGCGAATCAGTGGTGGCGCTTATGGATATGATAGTGACATATGGAGCTTGGGATTGACCTTACTGGAGTGTGCACTTGGGCGCTATCCCTACCTCACTCCAGATCAAGAACACCGGTTTTCGGATTTTTATGAGCTATTGGAAATGATTGTGGATCAGCCTACTCCGTTTGCGCCTGCAGACCAATTTTCATCAGAATTTTGTTCCCTAATTTCTGCCTGGTGAGGTGTCCTTCTATATGTTAGGCACTAAAATGTTTGTCATTGGGAATGAAGTGCTAGCATTGTACGTGTCTTAGGTGGGCTCTGATCTTTACTGATCATTTTAGAGCAGAGCTCTGAATTTTTGATGCAATATATATGAGTCCTAATTTGGGTTGAATATTGATGACAGCATTCAGAAAGAACCCAAGAATAGGATGTCAGCTGCACATCTCTTGGTGAGCTTTCTTCACCTTATCCAGAATAATTTTTTTTGCTTGCTTATGCATCAGCAGGGAATCCAACCCTTGGTGGGCAAGCCCCACCCAAGCACCCTACACCACCATGAGTGGGCTGATTATCTAGCATGTTTGTTCGACGGTGTACAGTGCACTTATGGTTTATGCAAGTTTCATTGTTACAAGGCTTGTCGTAGCCTCTTCTTATGTTGTGCTACGGATGAGATAATTTTCTGCAATTAAGGTTGCTGTTAGAGCATCAAGGCAGCAGTACCGTCATGAAAAACTCCAAACATGTTATAGCAGTTGGCATCTGGATTGCGTTGCTTCACTAACTCAGCTCTTCCTGGATTGCGTTGCTTCATTAACTCAGCTTTTCATGTTTTGTGCAGCAACACCCGTTTCTTCAAAAATATGAAGCCATGGATGCCAACCTTGTTACAATTATTCCCGAATTGATTGCAGGTGTCCCTTAAGGAGGTCAGTTAAAAAAACTGATCGGTAGAACATGGGCCTGAAAATAATGAATTACTTTTCAGTCCGAAGTACAAAGTATACGTAAAAGTGAAAACTCACTACTCAAGGACAAAATGACACAACCAACATAGAAGACTCAATGAGAAAATATTTGGAACTAATTGTATCTTATGCAAATCAGTGTAAACATCTAGCCTGTCCATGTGCTGCCTTTTGAGTGGCTTGAGGAAAAGGAACATATCCAATACCTGCTGATTAAAGTATAAATAGTGTCAGTCTCTTTTGTTCACTGTCCGAAGACACTAGTAGAGGGTTCTAACGACGATTTTCAACTCAAGCCCCTAAACTATTTTTGAGCTACCTATTTTTTGAAGCGTGATTGGAGTGATAAATCAGCCCCAGGAAGGAGGGTTGGCATTTTATGAGGGAATAAGTTTTTCTGTCACAATATATCATCATATCTGATGCAGTTGATGATTGACAACTTCATGAGTGGCTTCTGTGAAGCTGAAGGTTACACAAGTTTTTTCTTGTTCAAATTTCAAGGATTATCATTAGACTTAGCATTGATGTAAGTTTGTTTCCTATTTCCAATTTCTTCAACATGCTACTTTGTTTCCAACTCTGAGGCTTTCAGATGCAAGCCAGTATGGTGGAACAGGCTGCACCTTTACAGACCTCTTCAATCATCCACAAAATGTTGTGTTTGGAAAGTGGTTAATGGTCACTCGACTACAATTGATTAGATGTTCCAACTAAGATGAAGGCATAGATAGGCATGATGTCAAATACTTGCAAGCCTATTGTTACAAACAACAATAACAATAGCAATGTTAAAAAGAGGTTGAAAACCCGGCGAGTCTATAAGGTCAAAATACATAATGTGATCATTTTTTGTAACAAAATTTAGCGAGTGATAAAGTACATGATATGCTAAATCAACCAGCGTCACCTATAGCACTATGTTCCGACAATGCAATGGACCTGCTTGGAAGCTTGTTTGATCACCAAACAAGCTTTAAAACCATCTTGAAAATCTAAGTAGCAAAGAACCAAAATATTGTCAATGAGAGCAAACTTCAGGCTTGTGAACCTCAAGAGTTTGAACAAGTGGTGGTAAATTTTTTTAACAAACAATGTGTCATCATGTAGTTATAAACAGATTCACATAAAGCTTCAAATCTAGAAAAAATGGCAATAAATGTAGATTGTGCAACAATCTCCAACTAAGAACATTGTACGATCAATATTTAGAACCAAAAGTAGTTGCAAATCTTATGCAAAGAGTTGTTGTAGAGCCTCCTACAAAGGTCTCCAAAGAAAACCAAGTGAAGTTCTTGTGCGAGCTATGGCATTTTAGTACCACTTTGGGCACCCTTGAAGAATTTTCTAAAAGCCAAAAAGCATATGTACTCAAATAATGACTCATGATTAGTAATGCCCAAATAATGTAGTAATCATGAAAAGAATGTTTCAAAATATCCCCTAATGTTGTTGTTAGTGTTGGCATATAAAGGAACATAAGCCAATGTTGAAGTTATCAATCTCAATGTGGGCATGTGAGAGAATATATACCTAGAAAAGGGCTTTTTATTTGCACTTGTATGTTAGTTGCATGTAAAGGAACAATGAGCCAACGTTGAAGTTATCGATTTCAATGTGGGCATGTGAAAGAATATACACCTAGAAAGGTTTAGTTCCACTTGTATGTTAGTTGCAAGTGCTCTGTTGTGGTCCTAAAGGAAAGGACCGTGAGCAAGAACATCAATGGACTCGCATGTCCTCGTTAATGGGACGACCATCCCATTGAACCAAATACTACACTTGGTACCATCATTTGATGTGTTGTAGTTGAACTTGAAGAATCACAATTGAAAGATTTGCAAAGAGCTTAGAATCATTTGGAGACTCCATGGCAAGATTCTCATATACGCCAATAGATGCACATAGAAAATTGACATGAAAAATAACACTTGACAATGGAGTACCTCATATTTGAAGGTTCTAAGAGACTAGAATAATCTTCAAAAGAATGCGTAAGGGACCATAGTATGTGGGAGCCAATGTCTCTGTTTGAGATTGACCATATACACAATTTTGCCATGCAAACTTAGCCTCAAATCTATTTGCTTCCCTTCAAAATATGCATACATTCAATGTCTATCCTCTTCGTCCTTGGATTGTTGTTGTATATAACTCAATTGTTCCTATACTCTAGAAAGAGGCCAAGACAATGGGTAATTTATATGCTAGCATTGGAAACTATGGTTATCGAAGAGAATATCCATGTGGTGAGACACATGTTGATTCAGCTATTTTATATGATGAACTTAGCTAAGAAAGTTGTTGATCCCAATCTTGACTAGATGGTGTACAAAAGTTACGAAAATAGTCTTCTAAAATATGATTTATCACCTTTTATTGTCTATTTGCCTGATAATGGTATACTAATTCCATGAGTATCTAAATACAAAAAATTATGCATAATTTCTCTCCCAAAATTGATGTAAACTTGGTACATTTACCAATAAGGTAGAACATGTTGGGTGGTTTGGAAACTAGAAACGACACCAGCTGGATCAAGACAAACTCTGATAGGAATGCTCGGATTCCAACTGATGGAAATCAAAACGGGAGGAAGAAGGAATATTGCGGAACAACTCCTGAATCGATATATATAAGATCGGTTAAAAAACAAATGCATGTTTAGACACTAGTTTGATCACATCCACCGAAGAGTGTTAAAGTTATTGTCAATTTGTTAGAATCAGAAGGTTCAACACAGAATAATGATGCAGAACGATTAGCCCTGTTCCTCGGGCGTCAGAAACAGTTGTCATCTGAACAAATGTTGAGGAGTCGGAGACGTCTGTGATCTGTCAGATTGAGTGAATGAGCTAAACAAGCAAATAGATTGATGTAATGAAATCACAACACACAGACATCCACATAAAACATAGATGATGAAGAAGTGTTACTTGTATATTACATTCAATGCTTGTAATGAAGCAAGAGCAACAAATTGATTACAGATTCGCTTTTCTCGCTTGTTTGTAAATGAGAGTTGGAGATGTATTTATACACATCGTTCTTGTTTGTTACAAGAATTGTTTAACTAATTTATAATCACAAGGCTAGTTTAATCTGAATTGTGTAATTGGTCGTGAAATAATGCACAACGACATCTATACAGATCGTACATCAGTCAGGTTTAAGCTCTACTTCGGGAGCGTGAAGTTGCACCGTCGTAGAAGTTGTAGGTGAACAACAATGTTGGCTTGGCGGTTCGTAACGGTCGCAGCATTTGTTGCAAGACGTAGCTTGCGGTTCCCTTCAGTTTTGGTCTTCGTATAGTGACCGCAAGGTTAACTTCTACGATGCCTTGCGGTAGATCACAGCCATTGCCTTGGCGGTGGCTTGCGGTTCAAGTCTTTGCTTACAACCGTAAGGTTGACTCATACGATTCGGTGCGGTGCAGCACATTGCGGTTTCTTTGGTCTGCTAAACTTTCCCTTATATTTGTGCAGATTGTGCATAAATAGTTCATTTCTGCTGATTGTGCAGAAAAGACTGATTTTGTTGAAGACATTGAAAATGGCCAAGTCTTCAATGTTCCTCAGATAACTTAAACTTGACATTCGAATGTGAAAAGAATAGGATTGGTTACCCTTTATGCTTTGATCCATGGATGAAGATCAGCCGGAAGCCCGATGCAATTGTTCTTCAAATGGTTCGACCGTCTGACTTCAAGGAGGAAACCGTGAGCTTAATTTCCAACAGAACATCGTGTACGATTTAGACTAAAGTCCTTAGACATAAAAGCGAGCATGTTGCTGCACTATGACAATAGTCAAAACCTGAACAATACTACCATACAAGGATCAACATTTTTTGTGTCCTTGGCCAAGCCAATCTAAAATCAAGAAAAATATGAATTCGCCGTTGATGCAATATAGCTCAATGCTACCAAAATTCTTGTGTCTTGCTTTTGAAGTACTTTTTTTTTACTCAAAAGGTACATGAATGAATGAGTTGGGCTCAGTCTTTCTTCATAGAAGGCCAATGAAAGCTTGTTTTGACCAAATGGCTAACAAAAGGTATGTGAATGGACGAGTTGGCATTGATCTTTCTTCATAGAAGAGCAATGAAAGTTTGTTTTGATATAATTGAAAGGTTTCAATAAACAAAATGGCCAACATAAGTGAAAGATGCCCATCCTAGAAGAGTTTTGGTTGTAGGACAATCGTATAGGGAATACAAACACTTTTGGTGTTGAGAAGTTGGAGGATCGGTAGTGGCATAATGGTCTTGTAAATTGAAACATGATCATATCTACATGTGGAAGGTAATCAGACTTGGATTCATAGTGGTAAGAGCGAAGGAGATAAGCTGATAAGTTGATAAGCAAGACAAGACAAACATAGCAGTTTACTTTTGTTTTTCTATACTTGGCATCATAACGTTTCTTTTTCTCATTCCTAACCTAGCATAGGAGTGGCACCTTTGGAATGAGTCCAAATAGTGTTTGGATAGGCTAGAAAAATTCTAGGATCTAAAAATAGCATGTTTTACATTGTTTTTGGATCTCGAGATCTTAACCCCAATTTAGGGTGGATCCGATGACCTATTAGGGTAGATGTTAGGGTTAGGGTATGATGAGTTCAGAGGTTCCCTAATATGCTCAGATCCGAGCTTGAAAAGTATAAATGTATGATGGAATTTCCATCCAAATATCAAGAAAAATTGAGTTTTTCCATTCTATCATCATTGTCTTTTGGTGGCGAGTTCTAGCTATTGGATGTGAGTGTTCTTATGCATTAATTGCTTGGTTTGGAAGTTACTGAACCTGGTTACAGGTCTGAGAAGCTTTTTGTACTTTACTTTGGTTCATTTGATCAAATCTATGTGCCTAATGTGGAGTTAAATGCCAAATTTGCTAGTTTTGGTAACTAGTCTTGATTCTAGCTCATAGTTTGGATCTAGATCTCTTATTTGTGCATCCTCCATCACTTTTAGGATTTATTGGGATTCATTTTGCTGTAGAATTTTGTCATGGTATCAGAGCCTAATCAAAAGTGAGCTTTAGATTTGATTTTCTCACCGTTGGATCCTAGATTTGAGTAGTATTGGCTTTGTCCCTGCTACTAGTTGCTAATCTAGTGATTGTACCTTCAAATTTGGTTTCATTTGAGTGATAATAGATCAAAGGGAACTTTTTTTGCTGAGTTATAGCTGTAGGAACCGAGATTGACCCATTTCTATTCAACCAAACCAAATTAGAAAGTTCTTATGAGCTGAATCTTGGAGTACGTCTCCTAGTAGAGATTTTTATAAGGATTTGAATGACACCACTCTTAGAAGCTTGGATCAGCCATTTGAGAGCTTAATTAGGTCATTCTTAGGCTTTTTAATGTCCCAAAAATACATCTTTTAGGTTCAGATCAAATGTTTTGATGAGTTTTCATCTAGAAATGCAAAACTAGTGAAAATTGTGTTTCGATTCTACTCGGTTTTGGATAGGTTTGTGATTGAATATGTATGTTATTCAACCTAAATTTAAGAGGCTTTATTTGTAAGACAATTGTGTGCTATAAAGTGCTTTTGGTTCAGTATAGGTGGATTCACCCTTATTGTGAAGTTGAGATCAAGGAGGAGACTAGTTTGTTCAAATCTATAGTAAGTTTGGATCTAGAAGATAGATCAAGCTCAAAATCACCTTAGATCTTGCTGAGAAATCAGAGAGTGATTCATCTCAGGTCCCAAAGAGAGTGGGATGGATAGTAGAGATCATATCTTGTACAATCTATCTTGTTTCTTTGAATCTATCTCCTTATCATTGAAGATGGCATCCATAAGTGCCTATCTTTTGGATTCTAGTGATAGATTGAACTCTTCAAATTATTCAATTTGGAAGTTAAGAATGGAATCCATCCTTATCATGCAAGATTTGATGGATATTGTGAATGGAGAGGAAGATGAGCCAATCCATCCACAAGAAGCAACTAAATACAAGAGAAGGTGCAAGCTTGCACTCATTGTATTAAGATGAATGTTGCAAATGATTTGCTCAAAGAAGTAGGAGCATGTACCTCAGCCCAAGAGGCTTGGGAGACTCTTCAAAAGATCTATGAGTCCAAGAATACCTCAAGGTTACTTTCCCTCAAGAACCAAGTTCTTCAATGCTTCCAAGGGAGGAGTGAGAGTGGACATCAATTTGTTTTGAGAGTAAAATATTTGAACAAAGAGCTTACTTATGTTGGTGGACCTATTAAAGAGAGTGAGCTTGTGCAAATAGTTTTGAATGGCTTATGTAGTGATTTTACTAACATTGTCCAAAGCTATGCCATCATGGGAAACTTGACTACAATTGAAGACCTTCAAAGTGTGTTGTTGGTCGAAGAGAGTAGGAAGACTCATATCAAATCAAGGATGGAGAAGCTCTCCATCAATGATGATGATGACAAAGCCTTATTTTTCAAGAGCAAAGGAAAAGCAAAGATCAAGGGAGGAGCATTCAAAAAGGATCAAGCAAAGGATGGAGATCAAGGAGGATCTACATCATGATCATCACAAGTCAAGCCCAAGAAGGACAAATCTAAGATAAAGTGCTACTATTGTAGCAAGATGGGGCTTTGTGCCTCGGAATGCTTCAAGAGGAAGCAAGATCAAAGCCAAGCCAACATTGGACAAGAGGAGGAAGAGAGCTATCATGAGGACTCACTCATGATTTCAACCTTTTCATCATCAAATGTCAAAGGTGAAGATCCTTGGTGGATAGATAGTGGGGCTAGCTCCCACATGTCGGGTAAAAGGGAGTATTTTTCTCAACTCACACCTTATGTAGGACCTATAAAGTCCATTTTTACGTCAAATGATCATGAATGTAAAGTTGAAGGTGTGGGATCCATTCCCTTATGCTTAGGATCCTCCAAGAAGACTAAGATAGATGGTGTTTTCTTCATTCCTAGCATCACTAAGAATTTGCTTAGTGTTGGCCAACTTTTTGATCATGGTTTCATTGTGGAGTTTTCTACTAATGTATACAACATCAAGAAGAATGGGAAGATCATAGCAAGAGGATAAAGGTTTGGGAGGTTGTTTAAGCTTGATGCTTTTGTTGATCCTAACCAATTTGTGATGGTAGCCAAGGGGGACAAATTGACCACAAATGATTTGTGGCACAAGAGGCTTGGTCACATCAACACCAAGTCTATGGAAGCCACATGCAAGGAGGATCTTGCTCTAGCCTTCCAAAATCCATGGGAAAAGAGAAAAAGGTTTTTGAAGCATGTGCTTTGGCTAAAGCACATAGGTTGCCTTTCTCTAACACTATCACTAAGACTACTCACTCTCTTAAGTTGATTCATTTAGATGTACATTTTGCTAGCACAAAGAGCAATCGTAGAGCCACAATGTTTGTAATATTGAATGATAAATCCTCTAAGAATCATATTGGAAAAGATATGGATGAGATCAAGGAGGAGCTTGATCAAGAGGAGGAGCAAAATCTGAGAGCTTCAACTATTCCAAGGAGAGCCACAAGAGCAAAGATGGAGCTATCAATGCTCATTTTTGTGGACAAGGAAAGGCAAGTTGGAAAGGGGGGTACATTTTGTACTTCATTTGCTAAGTTTTGTAATGAAATCCCTTTGAATTCTAAAGTATGGAATGAAAGGTGTTTTTCATATCTACTTACTCTTGAGTGTGCTAGATGTAAACATGACATTTTCATTCATAAGTTGAAAGAATTTGGCTTCATTTTCAAAGAGGCATATTGTGAACCTTGTATGAGAATAAGTGAATCATCCTTGAAGGACACTTATATCCATACAAGAGTATTTGGCCTCATTAGTTTCAAGTTCAACAAGTATGTAATGCAAAATGCTAGTGGTAAACAATTGTGGACTAGTAAATTTGGTATAAATAATCTTGGCGATTGTTTTGTTGACTCAAAAGGTCATATTGAGAAGGAAAACATTCAGGTTTGGAGACTTGAAAACAAAGTCCTTTTCATCATCAACACCAAGAGGGAGTGAGCATGATGAAGAAAAAAGACATCAAGGAGGAACCCAAGAAGGAGCACTTGTCTCAAGGCAAAAGAGACCTGAATATACATCAATATGAAGGTTTGGGTAAAGAGAAAGGAGCAGCAAGGAAGTTTATCCATATCTCCCTTTACTCATCTTATTTTGTGTTTGATAGAAAACATGTCATGTATTTGACAAAGTCCTTTGATGATGCTAGTATGAACATTGTTTTTCATCCTATCTTATGATGATGAAATAGTGATCATTACTACTTTGATTGCAGTTTCAAATATGTATTCAAAGGCCTCATCTTGTGATCCATTGATATCTCAAGCTTTGGTTGTATGTGCTTCATACAAAAGTTGGATCTTATGGAAAGCTGTTGTTTTTCATGTTTATTTTGAGGAGGAGACTCACATTTTTCAGCCCCAGGTGATCATTCAACAAACTACCAAAGACAAAGCTTGGATCTTGAAGACAACCTTTATTGAGCTCTCACTACATTTGAGAACTTGGAGCTCAAATCATATTCTTATCATGATGAGTGATCATACTCAGTCAACAAAGCAAGGACTTGGAAATTATGTTGTTTTTATCCATGTATTAATTATTGATCCAGGATAGTCTCATCAAGCTAAATTGTGAGGAGGAGTGTTAAAATTTTACAATTCTAGCTTGACCAATTTTGGTCATATTGCTTGAAAATTATATTATGGCCATGTTGTGGCTTGTCACACATGCCAAATAGCATAGGATACTCTTTGTAAGTCTCATTCCTAACCTAGCATAGGAGTGGCAACTTTGGAATGAGTCCAAATAGTGTTTGGATAGGCTAGAGAAATTCTAGGATCTAAAAATAGCATGTTTTACATTGTTTTTGGATCTCGAGATCTTGACCCCAAGTTAGGGTGGATCCAATGACCTATTAGGTTAGATTTTAGGGTTAGGGTATGATAAGTTCAGATGTGCCCTAATATGCTCAGATCCGAGCTTGAAAAGTATAAATGTATGGTGGGATTTCCATCCAAATATCAAGAAAAATCGAGTTTTTCCACTTCTATCATCATTGTCTTTTGGTGGCGAGTTCTAGCTATTGGATGTGAGTGTTCTTATGCATGAATTGCTTGGTTTGGAAGGTACTGAATCTATTTACAGGTCTGAGAAGCTTGCTGTACTTTAGTTTGGTTCATTTGATCAAATCTATGTGCCTGATGTGGAGTTAAATGCCAAATTTGCTAGTTTTGGTAACTAGTCTTGATTCTAGCTCATAGTTTGGATCTAGATCTTTTATTTGTGCATCCTCCATCACTTTTAGGATTGATTGGGATTCATTTTGCTGTAAAATTTTGTCACACAGGGCAAATTACTTGATGGTTGTTTTTGTTGTTGGAGTTTGATTTTCGGATAGTGGTTTGCAAGGGCAATCAACATTATATGGTAGATCATGTGTCGCTAATTAAAGGGAAGGAAACTACAATCCAACCCGATGATGATCTACTCGATGATGTCTGGTTTTATATTGACACCGTACCTGAATGGGCCGCAGACATAGTGGAATATCTTATGCAGGGCCAACCTGAAAAATCCTTATCCATGGCAGAACGGTGAAAGTTGATTCTAAAGGTTAGACCCCATCAGTTGATTGCCGGGAAACTATATCGAAGAGGATCAAACAATATCCTTAGAAGATGAATCCTTCTACATGAGGCCACCCAAATTGTTAGCCCTAATGTTAGCCCAAGATGGGAATTTATTGTGGTATGTGTCTTGTAAGCCCACAAGTAGATTCTGTTGGGGAAACTTCTCAACGAAGTCCCAACCAACAAGAGAAAGACAATGAGTACTATGAAGAACAGTGATAACTTTGTTTAACAGGATCATGGATTACTTAGATAACGGAGATTACGAACTGTTCTTTGTGTTTTATAGGATTATCAGTGTAGGAGTCTTAGACTGACGTGAAAGAGAGCTTGCAGGAACAATTAGGCGTTTGAGACAGCCATGCAATTCTTTGATATTGATAATCTGATATGAAGAGAATGTAAAAATAATTTAGGCGTCAGAGACAACCATACACCCTCATCACTTCATAACCTTGATGTTTGTTCATCACGTAATGTCTTCTACTATGTTACCTGCTCCTCCAGATGGAAATAACCGCGTATCAAATCCATTCCATGAGTCTTTATATTGGTGTTTGCGTAAGAGGAGTGAGAGTTAATTTCATTCAACAAGAATGCAAAAAGATGTAGAACAGTGGCGAATCTGTATAATAAAGTTGTAGTAACAACAATTAGACCACAATACAATTGCGCTGATAAGCGCGTGATCCTACTCACAGATTTAAAGCATTTGCTAAAGTTTTGAATATCTATCTCTCTCTATATCACTAACTCTAAGGAGTCAGCTACTAAAGACCCATTCTGGTCATTTGATCTTTGTTCTCACTGATCTCTGTTATATCTTCAATCGCTCATTTACAATTTATAGCTACTAGAAGATCTTGCATTATTCTAGCTTTACATTTAGAAGATCGCTTAACAACTGATTAACTGACTAATTAGAACAGTTGTTATTGGAGCGCGAAGACGTAGATAGTCTGTGAAGAATCTTGTGTATTTTTGTAGAGTGTCGGGTTTTTCGCCTGTGTAGAATCATGTGTAAAATTGTAGTGTCAGGTTTTTCACCTTTGTAGAATCCCGTGAAAAACTGTAGTGTCGGATTTTCGCTTTTTCCCAAGGCAAAAATTACAAGGAAAAATGCAGCATCGCTTTTGTTGCATTTCTGAAAGTGTTTAAAATGGCCTAAAAACTGAGAACACAAGTGTTGCAAAAATAAAGGCGACAATGTCAGGTTTTTCGCCTGTCAAAAATTGTGAGAAAAAATGCAAACTGTTGAAAAACAGTCCAGTTTTTTAAGGTTTCATTTGAGAGAGTAAAATTGAGAGAAGGAAGGAGGGCAATTAGGAAGAGTAGGAGTAAGATTAAATTCCAACACTTTCCGTTAAGCTTATTGCTATGAATTTGAACTGCAATTGAGATTTATCATATCTACTAAGGTATAATGTTTATCTCTAGACAATGGCTTTGTCAAAATATCAACCAACATATTATCTGTATGACAATAAATTAGTACAACATTTTTATTCTGAACTTTCTCTCTAGGAAAATGGAACTGAACTTCTATGTGTTTAATTCTAGCATGAGTACGTGGGTTCAGAGATAGAGCTATGTAGCTCTGATTGTAAGCAATTTCTACAGCCTGCTATCTGCAAAAATATTCTAGCACGAAGGCAGTTGACTCCAAGACACTCTTTAAAGCCTACTACGGCTACAAACCAAGTCTGAAACATTTGCATATATTCGGATGCCTTTGCTATGTTCAAATTCCATCTGATCTGAGAAAGAAGTTAGACCTAGTAAGTTGTAAGTATATCTTTATCGGCTATTCGATGTCGCACAAGGCATATTGTATCTATGATATTGATACAGGTCACATCTCAGTCAGCCGTGATGTTGTCTTTCTTAAAGACAAATTCCATAATTTTAAGCAGAAGCAGCCAATATAGGAGTCTGTCATAGCAGCTCCATTCTCCATCGATAGACATTGACCTACGAATGTTCAAACGCAGGAGTTTGTCCCAAAAACTCCATTTACCATCGATGGGCCTAGAACCACAATTGTTCAACCACAAGCTGAAGCTATCCTAGTCATTCACCCAGGAGAGCATTTACTCAAACATCTGTAGTTTGAAGGTCTGCAAGAAGTGACAGCAACCTGATCGTTTTGTTCCTCAGGCGTTCATCAGTCATGATGAACCTGCCACTATTGCAGAAGCATTATCAATGCCCAATGCGACGAATGGAAAGCTACCATGGATGCTGAGTACCATTCCTTGATGAAGAACAAGACCTAGAGTCTTCTTAATAAATCTCGAAGGTGCCTTCAAAGCGAAGGTAGAGAAATGTGAAAAACTCAATAGTGCCTTGAAATTGAAATTTGGTCACAATGTCGCATTTTTCCTGAAGGTGCAAAAATACGAAAAACTCGACTGTCGTTTTTTCCTGACAGTGTGAAAAAGACAAAGGTGCCTTAAAACGATTAAGGCACAAAAATCCTTGAGCTGCAGAAAAAGGCAAAAAACCTGACAGTGTCGCATTCTTCCCGAAGGTGTGAAAAAGGCGACAGTGCCTTAAAACAAAAAAATGTCTTAAGGAAAAATGAAGTTTGGAAACATGCGAAGGTCCGAAATATGTTGTCGACCTTCGGCTATTTTCAAGATGCTCATTACTTGAACGATTTGTTAAGGCTGAGCATAAGAAATCTAACACTCCCCCTTAATGTGGATCCTGAAAAAGCTTTGAACTTTAGTTTTAACATATCGTTAAATTTGAGATGGTGCTCCTTTGATAGAGCTAACATGCATTTTGAATCCTTCAATAAATTCAGATTGTTACTAAATAGAAACATATCATCTACATAAAATGTGAGGATTATGAAGGGATTCGATACAAACTAGAAATAAAAATTCGAGTCTATCGAGTTTGGAATAAAACCATTCTTGTTTAAAGATGCATTGGTCTTTTCTTAATCGGCATTAGGGGTTGACATTGCCTCTGAAACAACGTTTGATTCTTGCACAAAGTAGCAGGCCGGATCATCTGTAAATCGGAGAGAGCAAAAAGAATATAGATAGAAGAGTTTGATTTAATGTTATGTTCTTTGTAGATTTTAGGGTTTAGATTTAATGTTATGTTCTTTGTGAAATAGTGTGAGATTGAGAGTTGTTGAGGTTTGAACGAAGATCATAACTAGCTCCACCATCAAAGATGTAGAGCTACCACTTTTTCTCATTGATTGATCCTGAAGAAACAAAGTGTTTCTATTACCAAAGCTCTGCTAGCTCTCGACTCCCAACCTGAGGAATACCTCAAAAATGAAGACCTCGAAGATGAAATGTTCACGAATAACACGAACAACAGGAGAAGGTCGAACGACGCGAAATGAAAGTGTTCGAGACATCCAAAGGTTGAATACTTTCGACCTTCGTGCTCAAAATGACCAGGAATATCAAACAAGTACCATGAAGTACAGTTTCCTGATATGATATGACGATGTCAACAGAAGAGCATTAGGACGTGCCTAATCTGCCGCTCTTGTAGTCCATGATTAGTCTTAGACTATTTAATCTATCTAATCAGAAATGTACTCTAAATATATGTAGTTGCTAGATGCACTAATGATATACACAGACCCAAATAGACAAAAACTCAATCCGAAGATTGAGTGTATCCATTGTCACAAGAAGGGTCATGTAGCCATGGACTGTTACCAGAACCCAAGAAACAAACAAGCTCAAGGCAGACAGGAGAACAATAATAGTTCATCCTATGTCAAAGAGCCAAAAATCTCAAAGATGGGAGAAGAAAGATCGAATCATGGAAATTCGACCGCCTACATCTGTGCAGACATGTGTGCAGTATCGACACCCGACACACAGGAGATAATCCTTGATTCAGGGGCAACCTCACACTTCATTACATCAAGACGGATAATGTCTGACTTTCGAAGTGTAGATCCATCAAGATTTATTATTCTTGGAGATGGATCAAAGCATCAAGTGAATTGTATTGATTCGTTGTGGCTCAATACAAATGGTAGAGACAGACAACTTGAAGACATTCTGTTCATACCTACACTACAGCAGGACTTGCTATCAGTTGCAAGAATAGCAGATGCTGGGATGCGTGTGATGTTCTCAGACAAAGCATGCAATGTCGTTGATGCAAGCACCAGTACATTGATTACACAAGGTAGAAGAAAAGACAACCTGTATCACTTGAAGGTACACCTACCTGCAAATCAATCGCATCAAACCCATGATGATTCGTCAGATATTCTATGGCATAGGAGACTATGACATATAAATTCAATGGTATTGTATCAAGCAAGCCATCATGGAGTAATCACAGGGGTAAGCATCTCGAATGCAACCAGTTCGACGACCTATGATGCATGTATAAAAGGTAAGATGTCACGTACTCCTTTTGTCAAGGACTCCTACAGAACGACAAAGATTTTGGAGCTAGTACATTCAGACATCTGTGGACCTTTCCATGTGATCTCAATAGGAGGCTCAAAGTACTATATCACCTTTATTGATAATTACAGTAAGTTCGTCCAAGTCTACTTCATTCACAATAAATCAGATGCATTTGACAAGTTCACAGAATATGTGAACTGGGCAGAAAGATGCATAGGAAACAAGGTGAAGTAGATCAGAACAGATCGAGGTGGAGAATACATCTCAAACCGATTCACTGATTTCTGCAATGATCGAGGAATCATTCACAAAAGGACAACATCCTATACACCGCGGCACAATGGTATTGTAGAAAGAAAGAATAGGACTCACATGGAAGCTGCTAGGTGCATGATGGCCTATTTGAAGGCTCGAAGAGTGTTGTGGGCTGAAGCAGTACCTATAGTTGCCTACATTCAGAACAGGATAGGAAAATCTGGTGTTCTTCACACAACACCACACGAACTATGGTGGGGTAGAAAATCCAATCTGACTCGTATTCGAATCTTTGGCTGTGCAGCATATGCACATGTTCCTGACAAGCTTCGAAAGAAGCTTGATGATAAGTAGAACAAGGGTATCTTGTAGGATACGACAATCATTCGTCATACTACAGAATCTATATGCCAGAGACAAACACAATGAAGACAATCAGAGACGTCAAGTTCGATGAGAACAGAACAATGGCCAACAATGATCCTGTCAGTTATGAAGTTCTTGGAAGACAATATTATGATCTACCAACCGTGACAGAGGGAGTAGGAGACAAACACTCAGACGAAGATGTTCGAGTCGCACCTCAATCAAGCAACGATCAGACGAAGAAAGATTTGCAAGCCAGCCTACTGCTACTACTACACCTGTAAACCAAAACGGTTCCAAACCTAGCAAAATAGATAAAGGCAAGAGCATTGCGGTACCAGAAGGATCTCCCAGAAGATCAACAAGAGAGCGAAGAGCACCAACAAAATTTGTGCTAGGTAGATCAGCTTCTACATCTGGAGAGTTTTGTGGATTTAGTGGAGAGCCACAAACATTTGAGAAAGCAATTGAGTGTCAAAACAAGGACAAATGGATCCAATCCATGAATGAGAAGATGGAATCCATGAAGAAGAATGAGGTATGGACATTGCAGCCATTACCAGATAAGTGAAAGGTTGTACAATGCAAGTGGGTATACAGGAGGCTGAAGTATGGACCGAATGGAAATCTCACAAAGTATAAAGCCAGACTTGTAGCGAAGGGTTTTTCTTAGAAATATGGTATTGACTATGTTGAGACCTTCTCTCCAGTTGTGAAACATTCAGCCCTATGCCTAGCTAGAAAAAGAAGTCTACATGGATCAATCTCCAGGCTACATTTTGAACTCACTTCCCACTTATGCATGCAAAATGCACAAGAGTATCTGCGATCTGAAGCAATCAGCACGACAATGGTATAAGAAGAAAGATCAAGCCCTGAAATCCTTAGGATTCAAACTACTAATAGCTGATTCCAATTTTTATGTAAAAATTACAAATGAGAAGATCATCATTGTAGCTGTATATGTGGACGACACCCTGATACTCTGCAAAAGTGAAGAACTTATTGCTGAGGTGAAGTGCGACATCTCGAAACATTTTGAGATTACAGAACTAGGAAAAACCAGATGTTATCTTGGCTTATAGATTGATAGAGACTATGACGAAGGAAAATTATATTTTCATCAGTCCATATATACCCAAAATATCCTAGAAGATTTTGGGATGATGAATTACAAAGGAGCAAATACTCCAATGCTTGCAAGAACAATCTTGACTGAATAAGAAAGAGAATTGATGGAGCATACACCATACAGGAAGCTAATCAGATCACTAATGTATCTTGCAGATAACACACGTCCTGACATTGCTTATGTCATGTTCAGGATGAGTCAATTCAGTATGAATCCAGGCTCGACTCATTGGAAGATCGCAAAGCGAATCTTGCAATACCTTCAATTAACGAAGGATTTTGGATTATGTTATTCTCATGATGCAGGGTTCCAACTGCTTTCCTACAGTGGTGCTAGCTGGGCATCTCTCAAGGACGATTGCAAAAGTGTCTCAGGAGGATGTACCATCACAACAGGAGCAGCAATTCTCTGGGTCAACAAAAAACAGACCATCGTAGCTCAGTCATCCTTTGCGAAGCAGAACATGTAGCAGCAACAAAGATGGCCAATGAAATCACTTGGCTCAAACAGTTTCTTGACGAACTAGGTGAAACGAGAAATGAACTTCTAATTTTGCAGAGGGACAATACATTCGCAATACACCTGACAAAGGATCCCGTGTTTCACTCAAGGACAAAATACAGTGCAATCAAATACCACTTGATAAGGGATCTGATCGAAAAGAAGAAGCTACAGACTACTTTCATTGGAACGAAGAAGATGGTTGCTGACATCTTCACAAAGGCCTTAGACAAAGGTTTGTTCGAGAAACAGAGGAGCAGACTTGGAGTCATCAAGCTACCATGCTTTGAGAGGGAGCTGAAGAAATAAAGTGTTTCTATTACCAAAGCTCTGCTAGCTCTCGACTCCAACCTGACAAATACCTCAAAAACAAAGACTTCAAAGATGAAAAGTTTGCGAACAACACAAACAACAGGAGAAGGTCGAACGACGTGAAATGAAAGTGTTCGAGACACTCGAAGGTCAAATACGTTCGACCTTCGCGCTCCAAAAGACCAGGAAGATCAAACAAGTACCATGAAGTATAGTCTTAGACTGTTTAATCTATCTAATCAGAAATTTTACTCTAAATATATGTAGTTGCTAGGTGCACTAATGATATACACATACACAGATAGACAAAATATAGAATAGAGAAGTCCACCAGTGAGCGAGACAATTTTGTAAGCAGGATTCACATAGATCCAAGAAGTCCGCTAGTAAGCGAGACATTGTTCCTGGGAGAACACCACTTCTCTCACGCCAATGCGTTGTGTAGGTCTGTCACACAGTGCTTAAAACAAAGAGGATCAATAGATGATGTTGTAGCTGTTATGCACATATCATTCTAAATTTTTTGATCTCGATTGAGTTATTGTCTGCTTATTGTTCGTGCATCTCATTCGCTTATTTTATCCATTCCGCACATATGTTTAATCTTGTTGAATACTGAATTAACTTAAACGTAGGTCATACAACAGGCAATGACCAGCAATCATATCCGAACTCCATTCGAATTCATTCTTGTTTCGTTCATTTCATTTTGCATCGATTCGCATCAGTGGTATCAGAGCTCGATTCTCATTGGTAGTAGTCAGAGCTTGATTCCCATCAGATCTAGTATGGCTACCTTGTTACTACTCCCTATTGAGCCATAAAGGATAATCCATCGCTGCCTGATACATGTAAAATGAGATATCAGCTTGAGAAAGCTAGTGAAGCGTGATCAGTATGATGGCATTTCTGTTGAAAATCAGAACTCAAAATGAACTTTGAAGAGTACCATTGACTGACTATCTCGCTTGAGATATCTCTGTTCTATGAGTTAGAATCCAGTTTTCCTTGCAAGATTTGGAGAGCTAGCCTACCATCGCTGCCAAACGAGTGAGCCATCTAACCATTCAATCATGTTATAGCCACTGAGGAATTGAACGTTGATTCCAAAGTACTGAAGGATTATTGCTGATTTCCAAAAGAGAGTAGAGAGATGTGATTATTAACATCGCTACCTATAGAATACATCTGACCATCACTGCTATTACTTTGCAAGCCTTCACTATGCCTATGAGTACTAGATATGAAGGAAAGCCATCACTAAGCTAGTTGTCACATCAGAGACTCAGCTAGCTGAGCCTTCACGACCATGGAAAGGAAGCTTGCAACTATTGTCTAAAGCTGATCTATCAACGACCATTGAGAATTCATTGATTTATTGTCAATGAGAGCCCTCATGGTTGTTCTAGTTGAGAGCAGTTCTATCCTAGCAAAGGACATAAGCAAAGTGACAAACATAGTAGAATCAATTGAAGCATTTATGACTAGCACTTTTTTGCTTTCCGGCTACATGCATATGCACTCACAAATAGGTGTGGCTTTATCTATTTTCAGTTCGTTTCATCTATGTCATTTTCCGAAATCATTTATTTTCCATATGTACTTCCTGTCAATTGGAGTATGTTTGGTTGCAATTTATATTAGTTTCCATACCAGTCAACGAATGGGTTTGTAGTGTATTAGTGACTTGATTAATATTGTGAATCATAGTTGATCTAAATATTCATTCTACATGTTTGAAACGATTGTAAGAGGTTAGTTGCTATGTAGTACTATATGGCATACATAGTATATTTGCAGTTCTTGTCATAATCTCCACACTGAAGTAAGAGTTCCTATCATGAAATTTTAGCTTTTTTTCTATTTTTTAGCAATGTCAAAATCCCGACACATTTAAAATCCGTGGGATTTCAAAGAAAAAAAAAAAGCGTCGGGTTCGGACGGCCACGTGGCAAAACAAAAAAAATTGTCGGAATCTAACGTCCACGTGGCAAAAAAAAAACGGGAAAATTAATTTTTCACGTTTTTTTTTTCTACCATGTGAACGTCGGATTTCGACATCCACGTGGCAGGGTAGTCGAACTCCGATGTCCACGTGGCATGTTTTTCGATAAATGTTTTTACTGGCCAGATACTGGTTTTGGGTTTGTCGTCGGATTCCGACAGATTTTAAATGCGATGGATTTCGACGACCCTATGGCGATGCGTTTTTCGACTCCCGCATCGATTTAAAAAAAAATTAAAACGCGATTTCACGTTGAAAATCGCGGCAATTGTTGTAGTGGGCACGTCTATCGAATTCGACCCTTTGACCCGAATCTGTGATTCTGCTAACTGAGAGTAGGTTTTTGGTCAGATTTGGAATGTGAAGAACATTGGACAAAAACATAACATCACCTTTCTGGAATTCGACTTTGACTATTCCTACACCCTCGATAGTATGAGTCAAGTTGTCTCCAAGTTGCACAACTGTAGGATGGGTGTATGACTTGTAGTCATGAAACCAGTGTCGATGGTGAGTCCTGTGCTGTGATGCACCTGAGTCCAAATACTCGAAATCGATCTTTTGTTGTTGTATTGCAGCGTTCTGCAATCCTTGATAAGGTGACCAGTCCTCTTACGGTACTTACAGAATACATTTTGTCTTGGATGGAAGGTTGAAGACTCTGAAGTTGATGGTGTGTTTGATATAGGTCGTTGCATGTTGCCCTTGTTGTTAGGATAGTCTGACTGTGTAGACCTCTTGGATCTAAACTTCTGATTTTTTGAATATAGAGCTTGGGGATCCAATCCTGAGCCTGAGGAGGATGCTGATCTTCTGATCTCCTCTTGTAGAAGCAGCGATATTACTCTTGATAGAGTGAGGTGCTCCTGGGTAGAAATTGCCATTACCCAATTTTCGTAGGTTTCAAATAGACTCGATAATAGAGTCATGACTACATCGAAATCTTCTATGATTGAGCCAGTTGCAGTTATCTGCTCCATAAGATTTTTGAACGTGCTGAGATGACTCGAAACACTTTCTGCGTCAGACATCCTCAGGGTGAAGAATTTTTTTTTCAAGTCTAATTTAGAAGTAACATCCTTGATGTTGTAGAGAATTGCTAAGATGTCCCATGCATTCTTAACAGTTTGAATAACACGTATGTGGCTGATCTGAGTATTCTTGATGTTGAAGGTGATCATGGCAAATATTTTGCCATCTCTTTGTCTCCACTTGGTGATGCTGGCTGTATCACCTTCTGGTTTGAGCTCTGTGCCATCAACGATGTCCCATAGTTCTTTGGCTAGTAGTATAACCTTCATTTTGAATTTTCAGAAACGGTAGTTATCTCCATCAAGTTTGTCAATGTGAGATGAACTAGATGATGGATCCATTCTGGTTGAATGAGATCGTTGGTAGAAACAATGATTGTCGGAATATTGTTGGCTGTGCGTTTGCTAGAGAGACATCTTGGTAAAAACAAGATTGATAATCCACAGTAGAAATGCAGATTACTGAAATGCCCGCTCTGATACCATGTCGTAAAACTTGGGGATGATTGGCAGCAGAAGCTTGAGCGTAGGCGTGTAGGAATTGAAACACAATAGTTAGCAACAGAAATATTCAAGATGAATCATTCATACAAAATTGTGCAAATGAACAATACAGTAGTGAGACAAAAATTGCACTCTGATTAATATCAACAGCGAGTACAATGGCTTGAAGTGATAACTTCAGCTTGTTGAGCGTGATAACGTTGGCTACAAAAGAACTTTGATTATAATGTTAAAACACTTACATTGCTTGATTCAGCTAGTAATATATATTTACAAGTGTCTTAAAAAAATATCTTACAAGCATTGAATGTAATTTACGCCAGTCTTTGTATTGTACAAAGTGGGTAACCACCCTTGGGATATTTAGCGGTCCATCTATTTTCAGGGTTGATTATAAGTTGGCGACGTCGGTCTACCATGGAAAAACCCAAAAAAATGCAAAAGTGCCCTTGAACAGAGAAAGCATGTAAATCCTAAAGGTGCGAAAATCCCGAAGGTGCCTTTAAAGCGAAGGTAGAGAAATGCAAAAAACCCGATAGTGCCTTTAAATTGAAATTTGGTCATAGTGTCGCATTTTTCCCAAAGCAAAAACCCGACTGTTGCTTTTTCTCGCCAATGTCATTTTTTTCCGACATTGTGAAAAAGGCGAAGGTGCCTTAGAACGATTAAGGCACAAAAATCCCCGAGGTGCGAAAAAAGGCAAAAAACCCGACAGTGTCGCATTTTTCCGAAGGTGCGAAAAAGACGACAGTGCCTTAAAACGAAAAAATGTTTTAAGGAAAAATGAAGTTTGGACAAATGCGAAGGTCCGAAATATGTTGTCGGCCTTCGACTGTTTTCAGGATGCTCATTACTTGAACGATTTGTTAAGGCTGAGCATAAGAAATCTAATAATTAAAACCATGAGCTTGTTATCCAATCTCAAATGTACACTGAGTAGATGTAAATAATAGCAAAATGTAAAAAGTCTTATCGATGCAACCATAGCACTGATGTACATGGACTGTCCACCCTCCAAGTTACTCCAATGTCCACATGTTGTGAAAATTGATGGTAGTTTTTTGCAAGCAACAGAAGGATGTTCTGAAGGATTGATCATAATTTTCAATATGTTCGCCTTTCTAGCTGCACTAATCTACACTAATCTACACTCCGATATAAAAAGTGTAAATTAGAAAGTTTTCACAATCAATCAAACAAAAAGCATGGGTTGTACATTTATCAAGTTCTATTTCAATTAAATCTGATGAATTAATCAAAACATTTACTTTTTGATTAAATGCATTAGAATGGACTAGCTTCTCCTTTGAAGCCATGTGAAGCTTGGGCTTGTCCCATGGAATAATCATCACCGGTCGAAAAAAGTCATCACCATTTGCAGGATTGGCTACCTGAGAAAGCTTGTAGCACTTCACCTTGAAATGCCATTTTGTTTCCTTCATGGCATGTTCCCTTGCTTGTTCTCCTAATTTTGATGATTCGACTTGCTATTCCTTTGTCCTCTCTTCAAACTCGTCCTACATATGAGTTTAGATTTATCCATAAAAAGTCTTCAAAATTGCTATGGTGATAATTATCATGTACCAAAAAATAATGCCATAGCGTATAGACGATCTGGCTCAGGAGTGCCAAAGAGCCATGTCTTCTAAGCTCCTTCTCTCTTGGTCTCCTTTTCTAGCTCTTTGCCCATCCAAATCAAATCTTCGTGAGTAATGTGTTTCAAAAGAGCTTCTTTGTCAACAGAACCAGACTGTCTGATATGAAATATTCTATCAGATAGATTGGGCTTGACATATGCTTCATTGAGCCTGCAACAATAAATGAGAGATCATGAGAGTGGCTCCAAAAATCTATACTATAGCTCTAATATAATTCATAATAATTTGATATTGCAAATAGATAAATTCACTTATTATTCCATAGAATGAAGAGTACCATTGTATTAATAAATTCATAGTTGCACTTAGACATGGACTATGAGATATCAAAGTAGATATTTTAGAGGTGTTCGTATACAACAACATATTAACAAGAGCCACTCCAGGGACCACTCCAAGCTTCTTGCAAGGTTGGCCTCAAACTCCTCGTATACGACGTGCCACAGGGCCCACTCTAAAATGATTGGAGGAGTTACCTCAATTTCATTCCATCCATGTTGGTGCATGATAAAAAGTGAAGGAGCCCTTTGACTCCAGGTAGCCATACTTGCGAAATTCGTCTTTTAGATGAGACAAGTCTTCCCTGATTAGCCTCACAGCTTCATCTTGCATAATGGAACAAAAGGTACAGGGATGCTGGTTGGGACTTTTAGTCTTGTCAGAACTTATTGACATAGATATGTCTGTATCAAAATAATGAGAATAATGTCTCAAATACAGTAGAAACTCTATAAAACATAATGCCTCACAAATATGTGATACTAAATGATTAAAAAAAAATAAGAGCAAAAGTGATTCAAACAAGAAACAAGGTCTTTACCTTTTGTGGGCGTCTCTTGGATGGAAACATGCACGGACTCAAATATGTCATCATGAAGTTGAGTATGGCTTTGCAAGGGTGGGTCATCATCCTGTGCGGTAGACTCTTGAGTACGTCTAACGACCTCATAGAATGGTTATGTATCTGGTTGTTCAGACAACGGCTCCATGTATTGCTCCTCAAATATAGGAGATTCAAGTTCTATTGTTGGGGCAAAACTTGAAACAAATTGTTGGCTATCACAACTATCTCTTCTGCAACGAGATCTTAAATTGTATCTAGATAACTCTGAAGACGAAGATGATGTCGCTGCTAGACAAACTAAATTGATAGGGTAATTCTATTGAGCTGTAAACTAGCACTACAACACTTTCTTTACAAACAAAGCATAATCCTTAGGAATGAAACACAATAGAAAATGTGCTTCGTTGTGATAGTGCACTAAGAATTGAACACTCAAGCTTGAGATAACAGTTTGTATCTTTTAGTTTTTTGAAATAAAGTAGGCCAGTACCTTTTCGAACAAGTTGTCTCGGAAGCTCAATGGACTTTTCCAAGGGTAGCTTTAAAAATTTGTAACGAATCCTTCCATCCAACAAATACTTGTAAAAATGTCTCTTAAAAATTTGTAACGAATCCTTCCATCCAACAAATACAAATACTTGTAAAAATCTCTCTCTCTCTCTCTCTCTCTCTCTCTCTCTCTCTCTCTCTCTCTCTCTCTCTCTCTCTCTCTCCCTGTTAGCAAAATATTTCAAATGTGCATATAAAGCAATCGCTCCGCACATCCTTCCCCAGCCTATTATGAGTCCCGACTTCGGATGCTCAATTAGCTGACAATTATCGCACTCGTCCATCTTAGAAGGTCTTCAGCAGACGACAACCGCAACCCAATTAGCCCCATACAAAGTAAGTTCAAGTTGGTGCTGATCGTATCTATAATTGAGTGACTGGTCTGTAGTTAGATATTTGGCATTCTGGCATTTAAGCACCTAATTATTTATACCTATGACGAGCTTCCTGTACTGATGCGAATGGCGTTGTTATGAGCTCTTTATTCATTAGATTGATAGAGCAGGTGTAATATAGTAGTAAGGCAGGTATACACTCTTGATCCCACTCTATGTAGCTAATCATATCTCAAGTACAGACCAAATTTATTGAACGTTTAAGAGTGTGTGATATGACTGCAGCAGCAAGTTGTCATTGCAATTTCGTTGCGGTAAATCAGAAAAGGATAAAAAATGATGGGAAAAATATCAGCTCAGTTTGACATCAACGTGCCACATTAGAATCTGTGGGCAGCTCTCAACGACCCTACTTTGCTTGCAAAGGCTCTTCCAGGCTTTGTGAACAACGTCGAAATTGTTGAGGGTGATGGCCACGCTGCTGGCAGTGTCAGACAACTCAATTTCAGATCAGGTAACACGCCCTAATGTCCTACATCTATTTATCCTTGAAATTGGAGCAAGTTACTCAAAGTGGCTCTATGTTTAGCTATATTAAATTTGACGGTCACTGGTGGTGAGTATCAGTAATAACCAGCTGACACATGCTGACTAGGTTCCAAATATTTGAAGTTCCTATCATATTAATGCTTCGCTTCATGCTTTATTTGCAATTATGAGTCACGCTACATTCTTGAAGGAGAAGATTGAAAGTGTAGATGAAGACTCGTGCACAATTGTTGCGAGCATTGTGGAGGGTGGATAAGTGGGCACGGACTTAAGCTATGCCAAGACCACCATCAAATCATCGGTTGCATGAGAGTGCAACGTTTTAGACTGGGTTTTCGCATTATGGAAAGAGCCGGCCAGAGGCCGTTCGAGCCTAAATTTTTTTGGAAAGCCGAACCGGGCAGAATGGCCTTTGCCCGGCTTCTTCCATTGCGTAATGGATACCTGGAATTTTTTCAGAAGTACATTACGAAGCATAATAGGCAGGTTTGACTTTGACTGACCAACACAAATGTGCCACGTGGAAGTCGTACGAAATCCGTACGGACAGGCACAGACAGGCAGAAAAAGAAGTGTAGAATCTGCCTTTGAAAATAACAAACATATTTTTTGCTTTTTAATTTATCCAAAAATGGGCATAATATGCATGAGGTATCCATTACGAGTACGAAATGATTGTGGAAGACTCCGGGGTCTCTGGAGAAAGCGAAAGATGGAGCATTACGGACCTTCAAGGCTGTTGAAGCCTATCTGCTCTCCAATGCTAACTAAAATTTAGCAGAGCCCTATATGCATTTGGTTGATTGCTACTTGTTGATTGCGAATGTCTAGTATATCTCTCACAAATATGTTGGTGTGCGTAGAAGCTGAGTGTGAGGTTGCTTGCAAATTTTGCTGATGGATTCCTTTCTCTTTCACCTGAATCCAATTTGGAACGATTCTGGCTAAACAACGAACAAAATAACATACATAGAATTATGGAAGCCCCCCCCCCCCCCCCCCCCCTCCCGCACCCAAACGACCGGGGGCAGCCCCTCATTGGCGAGGGGTTGCCCCCGGCTACCCTCACTTGACCCCCCTCCCCTCGATCCCTCCCCCTCCCCCCCCTCAGCGAGGGGTTGCCCCCGACCACCCTTGCTCGACCCCCCCTCCCGCACCCAAACGCCCCCGGCCACCCTCGCTCGAAGCCCCTCCCTTCGATCCCCCCCCCGCCCTGCAGGTCGCCGAGTCCTACTCGCCCGACGAGTAAGTCCCGATGACCTGTAGGGAGGGTCGCAGGTCAAGGGGGGGGGGGGGGTGCGAATCGAGGGGAAGGGGAGTCGACAAGCTGATGTCAAATGGCTTAACAATATATTCACAATCCTTTCTTCGTGAAATAAAAGAAAACATGGAAGGAGTGAGGGTAGGTAGAGGAGCGTGGGAGGGGGCCCGGGGGGAGCCCCTCGCCAACAAGGGGCTGGCCCCGATTGTTTTGGTGAGCCCCCAACCCCCGCTTGGCCTAGCCTGCTCTCGCGACCAGCGAGCTGTGGGGGGGTGGGGGGCAAGGGCTACCCCCCACCCGTCAAATTCTTAAAAAAGAAAAATGCAAAAAGAAAGAAGGGAAGGTAGAGAGAGAGAGAGAGAGAGAGAGAGAGAGAGAGAGAGAGAGAGAGAGAGAGAGAGAGAGAGAGAGAGAGAGAGAGAGAGAGAGAGAGAAAATAAAAGAATTAAAAAATTTGAAATTATCAAAACATGCAATAGAGGTAATTAAAAAAAAGGGCCTATCAATTTTTTTTTTTTTAAATGGAGGAGGGAGGAGAGAAGAGAAAGAGTAAAAGAATTAAAAAAATAAAAATTATCAAAGCATGCAAAAGAAAAATTAAAAAAAGAATCAAAACTTAAAAAAATCAAATGAGAAAAACTCACAAAAAAAAAACTATTAAATAAAAAAAAATCAAAAAAAAAATTTTGGCAGTAAAGAGAAAAAATAAAAGAGAGAGAGAGAGAGAGAGAGAGAGAGAGAGAGAGAGAGAGAGAGAGAGAGAGAGAGAGAGAGACATGTATTGTCTCTACTCTTGTTATGAAATAGAAGATCCTCCACGAGTTTTGGCAATCTTGAGCTCCTTGATCATTCTAGTTGTCTTGAGTGATGCTTTTATGATCATGCACTTCCATCCCTTTGTGTGTGTGGTTGTGAAATTAGCTTAGTTTCTTGTTTCCTTTCCTTACGCATTGTGGATTAGAGTGAATTAGCTTTCTTGTTTGTGGATTAGTGTAGAATCAAGCATTCAAGTAAATTGAATAGGTTGAAATTGTGGTTTAGATCTTGCATATCAATTTATATTTCAGTTCTTGATGTCCTTGGGAAGTCCAAGAATCAAGAGATGAGTGTTAATTGATTCTTGCACTTGTTATGCTTGCTAATTAGCTTTTTTTTTTTCTTGCTCTTGATTATGTTTTGTTGCATGTATGTTAATTTCAGTTCATAAGGATCTATTTCGTTTGACTTATGTAGCATTTAGAGGTAGGAATTGTAGGTGTTCATCCAAGTTGCATTCGGATCCATCGATGAGTACCATGACTTGCATATATTCAAGTAATGTGAGTACGTTTTCAAGAGTGAATGTTATCTGAGCATCCTCTGACAGACAGAATAAATACTATACTACAATACTTGGCTGAACGTTAAACCAAGACTCTGATTGCCAAGAACGACTTGTAGAGTCTGGTAACAGCGACAGTAAGAAAACCTGAATAAGAATGTGCCAATTATAATAGATCTGAAGAATCAATATGCTGATAGAAAATCAGTGAACATTTGGCATCGTTGCCACTTGAACACATACACAAAATGCTTGAAAATGCATTATTTGTATATGACATTCACAAATACTCAGATCCTTGCAACTATTTTCCCAACATGTCTGCAAATCTGACGAGTTTTAGACGTTCTGATTTTGATCTACACGCCCGCTCCATCCATCCACACCGCTCTGCTCCTTTCTTTTCATCCCTCTTAAACATTGCCCTATCTTTCTTCTCACGTCGTCTTTGTCCTCGACCGAGTCCACGACCTCGTCCTCCCCCCAGTCCTGAACTTGCATCTGGACCGAGTCCATGACTTCGTTCTCGACAGATCCCTGATCTTCGTCGCTGGACCGAGTCCTTACCTTCATCACTGTCCAAGCTGAGCACCAACAGATTTAACCTTGAACGAGTCCTTGACTTGAATCTAGACCAAGTCCTTGCTTAGCATCTCGACCAACTCCTCGCATCTGGACCGAGCCCTTGCTTAGCATCTCGACCGAGTCTTGATCTTGACTGAATCATTTCAGCCAACTTTTGACTCTGGATCGAGTCCTTGCTTCGCATCTCGACCGAGTCCTAGCATTACATCTTGACCGAGCCGACTTTTGGCTCCATCTCGACCACGGACCGAGTCCTTGCATATCATCTTGACCGAGTCTTCCACATCAACCTCAACCGAGCCGAGTCCTAAACCTCAATCGAGTCTTCTGCATACAATCTCAACCGAGCCTTTCGACTTGACTCTCGACCCCGAGCTGAGTGCTACATCTCGTTGGTCTTCATTGAAAGAGTCCTTCATCAAACGTTTCAAACCGTTTCATTTGATTGAAAGCCCCTTTGTCAAATTAAGTAATTTCAAGATGGCAAAGGACGAAAAAGCACGAGACTACATTGAATGCTTTAAACGTCTCAAGAGTCAAGTACAAGAGCAGCCTACTGAAAACATGCTCATCATATGATTCTTAGTCGGGCTCCCCAGATGGATTAGACGTGAGCTACGATCTAATGATGAATATACGACCTTAAAGACAACCATGTCCAATGCCATCAGAGAAGAAGACAAAGGATCCGATGTTGAGGATTCTAGAAAAAGGAGAGCACATCGTGTTGTCCATGAATCAAAGCTGACCAATGATACTCGTGATCAGCTTTGGAAATCCCAAATGGAGTTGCTTAATCAGCAACACCATCACTAAGGAGTTTTAAAATACCTTGAAGTCTATCTAGAGTTCTATTTCTGGTCAGCTACCAACTGGATAGGTACATCATAGATGAGAGAACAACTAGTGCCCTCATTGCAAGGGTGCACATACTGGTAACAAATTTTCAGCATATCGACCCGTTTCTGATAATGACCTAATATGATGTGACATTTGTGATGTTATGGGTCATACGTGTGAGAAATTCAACTAGATTTGCTATTTTGATCGTATTTGTATAATTGGCAATTGAAGCCAATTTTCATATTAGACTTAGAGTTTGACTTTCCAAAGTTATATTAGTCTAAAAGCATTTGAATAAACACTTTCTGAAAGTGTGGGAAAGTGTAGTACACGAGTTTTAGAAGATTCAATTTGAATGTGGAGACATTTGAATCTAGTCCACATTAATGCTAGGGTTTTTGATATGGAGGAAAACCAAACTCATTAATGAGTCATGGATCTGCTATATATAATTGTACACACGTGGGAAGAGACACATTCTCTCTCTCTCTCTCTCTCTCTCTCTCTCTCTCTCTCTCTCTCTCTCTCTCTCTCTCTCTCTCTCTCTCTCTCTCTCTCTCTCTCTCTCTCTCTCTCTCTCTCTCTCACTTCATGCTTATACAACCATTGGTGCACTATATTTGTGATATCTTGCAATCTTGTGTGTAGAATGCTTATTTTATGTTATTTTCGGATCCACACGTGTGAAATACAGTAGCTTATTGTTTTTGTACGAGTAGCAACTTCATCATATCATATGTTTGATGTTTGATCAGGTGCTTTTTGAGTTTGCATCTCATTCATAGAGTAGATGTTGATTTTTCTACATTGGAATCATATTTGTGAGATTATTGAACTTTATTAGAGTGTGTTTCAATCTTAGGAAGTGGCAAGAGTCATTAGATTGAGGATAGATCATAGGTTGATCGAGATTTCTACATTCTATGTGATTTGCTAGATATAAGTTCTAGAAGAGAATTGAGAGGTTCCATATCTTTGTCATTTCTTTTTGGAAACTGTCGCGGCTTACCAAACCAAAATGTCAATAAAAGTGTAGTATAAATGATTATCATTCCCACGGGGAGCATCATAAAGAGGTATTTTGTAGCGCAGGCATCCCAAAGGGAGCCGAGAACCACGACTTAGCTTCCCAACCTTCAACTCTTGCCATCCAAACCCACTTGACATACAAGCAGCCAACTCGCCAACAATGATCAGACCTCACCAACTTGAAGTTCCGAAACCAACATTGAGATCCAACCTGGCGCCATGCCAGATCGGGGGTCCCAATGTGGGTGACCTCCCTCCGAGCCAGCCGCCCGGCATACATCAAACTTAACCAACTCGAAGCTTCGTTACAAACGAGTAACATCCATTCCAAACAAGCGGTCTGACTTACATCAGACTTAACCAACTAAAAGCTTCGTCATGAGTGCTGGAAGCCAACCTGGCACCACGCTAGACTGGACAGCCATAAACAGGTAACTTCCACCCAAGCAAGCCATTCATCTCAGCCGACAGGTTAGAGCCCGTTCCCCAAGAGCTTAACCCAATCATGTTCATGCTAGGAACACTTAGAACCACAAGCCGCGACAGATATGGAGACAACCAGTTCTTGGACCAAATGGTCCCGACAGCATACCGCTGGCGCCACGGACCGAATGGTCCCGACGGATGGTCCCGACGGCATACCGCTGGCGTCCCAGGATACGACCCTCAGCTATGTGCCAAATTAAAAAGTTTGAAGCGGCCTTACAACTGGTGCTTTTACCAAACATTGAAACCCAGAAGGTATTCAGAGTCAGTTTGAGAAAAATCCCACTTTATTGATAAATCTAAGAAGGTTACATTTCAAGTGTGTGACTGTTGTAAAGTTACCTTTACAAGCCTTACTTCCGGCGCTAGTATTGTCCCCGGCGCCAACAGCGCCCCTACTGCTTCCAGCGCCGCTCCCGACGCCGGCGCCGCTCCCAGCGCCACTGTGACAAGAATCTAGCCGGCACCAAGTTCCTATGGCTGAAAATCTTTGATCGGTTCTAGCGAAGTCTAGAGAGCTCAGATAGATGTGCAATCACCTCACACGATCTAGGCATGATTAAAGGAAGCCTGAGGATCAATAAATTCTAGAGAGAGAAAATGATTTTCAAGAGAGAAAATCCTAGAGAGAGAAAATGTGCTTTACTAGCCAGGGTAGAGTACTTGGTATGAGGGGAGGTGGCGAATCCCACCAATACTATAGGGGAGTGCGAGTTGCGATTCAGGACGAGCTCCAACCAAGTCTCAGCCTCCCTTGCTGGAATGTTGTCCTGGCACTCGCATTGGCATGCCAGCGCTCCGAAGACTAGGGTCAGTCACACACTTGAAATGTAACCTTCTCATATTTATCAATAAAGTACGATTTTTCTCAAACTGACTCTGATTACCTTCTGGGTTTCAGTGTTCGGTAAAAGCGCCAGTTGTAAGGCCGCTTCAAACTTTTTAATTTGGCACATAGTTGAGGATCGTATCCCGGGATGCTAGCGATATGCCGTCGGGACCATTCGGTCCGTGGCGCCAGCGGTATGGTGTCGGGACCATTTGGTTGTCTCCAAATATGTCGTGGCTTGTGGTTCTGAGTGTTCCTTGCATGAACGTGAATGGGTTAAGCTCTTGGGGAACGAGCTATAAGCTATCGGCTGACTTGGATGGCTTGCTTGGGTGGAAGGTACCTGTTTATGGCTGTCCAATCTGGCATGGCGCCAGGTTGGCTTCCAGCACTCATGACGAAGCTTTCAGTTGGTTAAGTCTGATGTAAGTCAGACTACTTGCTTGGAATAAATGTTACTCGTTTGTAACGAAGCTTCGAGTTGGTTAAGTTTGATGTATGTCGGGCGGCTTGCTTGGAGGGAAGTCACCCACATCGGGACCCCCGATTTGGCATGGCGCCATGTTGGATCTCAATATTGTTTCTAAACTTCCAGTTGGTTGAGTCTGATCATTGTTGGCGAGTTGGCTGCTTGTATGTCAAGTGGGTTTGGACGGCAAGAGTTGAAGGCTGGGAAGCTAAGTAGTGGTTTCCGGCTCCCTTTGGGATGCCTACGCTACATGTGGTATCAGAGCCGACTGGCCGGTCAGCTATGCAGATCTCACGGAAATGGCCATTGTTTGGGGTTCATCAAGATAACTTTGTGCAAGGTGCTGCCCACAGTGTAAGCACGGGTGCGTCCACGGTCAGGGTGGTCGTCAGAACGGGGGCTAGGTAGGTGAAAGCACGGTCTGTACCTTGTGGAGTGTAGGGTGACATATTCGAACTGTACGGGTTAACCATTGATACAGAGATGTTGCTCGAATTCGGGTGTAAAGCACGGGTGGTTAGCTACCGGTGCGGGATAGCTCCCGATCGTTTAGCTATAAGGGCTACCGACCAGATTTGGTGGGACGTAACTGAGGCAATGTGCTGCTTAATGGTGAAAGCATGGATAGTTGAATGGGTGTTCTCTGTGGGCTGATTCTGTGATCGATTTGTATGGGCGCGGCCAGACAAAGGTCCTTTGGCAGGACTATCTCAAAGGGGGACCTTGTCTTTGTTACCTGTTAGTAAACCTGCCTGAGTGTCTTGCTTGTATGTATTCATGGTGAGTCTTAGTACTCGTGCTTTGCCTGGTTTGCATGATTGCTTGTGATACAAGGAGCTGATGGCTCGAGAAGGAACCTTTCTTTTGAAGGCTGATACCATCAAACAAAGAGGACTACAGAATCTGTGGGGCGGATTTGCAGTTCAAGTACTCGCACGTGAACGGCAACGAAATGAGTAAAAGTTGGAAAGGGCAAATTTCAGGGGAGATTTTCTATGGAGCAGTTGGTCTTCATTTGGGATGGCCACCTTCGGAACTGAAACTCACTGAGCATGGGTGATATCCAGAATCAGTTGGGTTTTTCCTCAAAGGGGAAAAACTAGGATCCTCTTCAGAGATTGGCAACAAGTTAGATCAAGCCATAATTCTAGCAGATGGAAAGCAAAGTGTTGGAAAGGCTTTTTGTCTGAGAACTCTACTCTAAGTCCAGTCAGTTGATTTTTATATGTGGAAGGGAACTATCACACACACCCCTCGCTTGGTGCAAATGTTGAATGAAAGTTGATCAAAATGGGGGCAAAATCAAGGCAACCTAGTGATACCCACACGAGGAGACTGGCGAACTTTGAACCTAATAAGTTGACAAGTTTTTGTTGTGGAAAGAAAAGCTTGTCATAGGCTTTCTCTGGACCAGCAATGATGAGGAGACATAATGAGTACGCTGAAGGTGTTATGTGTAAAGCAGCTGATCAACGAAGGAACTGTGAAAGTTGAGCCTTGCACGAGAGACTTGGTACTTTGAACGGACGCTAAGGGACAGTTCATGTTGAGATCGGACTAGTACAAACTCTGGGTGCATTTGTCTGATTCAAAGAGAGCTACTTGAAGCCAAGCTAGATGTACACTTCTTGTTTTGACTATGAGGCAACTGACCAGTGATGGAATTGTGAAAGTCAAGTTTTGCACGACAGACATGGTGCTTCAAACGAACGCGAAGAGGTAGTTCGTATGCGGATCAAATTGGTGCGACTCTTTGGCTCTCCACGAGGTCAATGGTTACATTTGGGTTGATTCAAAGACAACTACCTCAAGCTAAGTGAGAGGTGCATTGCGGAGTACTCAATCTTTGCCTACCTTAAAGAGCCAAAAAGGAAAAGTATCAAGATCAGGCTGGGACAAGGAGAGAAATCCAGGTGCGAAAGCAACAAGGCAAGGAGTGGACCATAAATTGGGCAATCAAACAATAAATCCTTTGGCTCAGGGAGCCTGGATACCTGTGTGGAACTGATCAAATCAAGAGCTCAAGAAGCTCAACACAAAGTGCATCAAGGACAAATCAGGAGCTCAAAGGAGTTCCAAAGTCAAAAGTCAGAAGCGACAGGGGCGAACATTTCACAGAACGGCCTCTGTCACTAGTTAATAAGGTTCTTGGGTTTTACGTAAGCGACATAAAATCTACGTTTTTTTCAAACAAAGTGATATTTTCAAGTTATGTAATTTTTCAGTACAAAGAGCTGAGTCTCTGACTTGTGGTGTGCCAGCTTCAATGTTAATAAAAAGTGGCCAGTAAATTGAGTACTGTGCCAAGTAGATCAAATGTATAGTTAATTTTAATTGGGAGGCACCTTTACTTTAATCTGACATCTGTTGAGGACATCCGATTTTATAAAGATGGGGTGGATGTTGTAAAGTTACCTTTACAAGCCTTACTTCTGGCACCACCGGCGCCATTATTGTCCTCGGCATCAACGGCGCCCCTGCTGCTCCCGGCACCACTGTGACCAGAATCCAGCCGGCGCCAAGTTCCTATGGCTGAAAATCTTTGATTGGTTCTAGCGAAGTCCAGAGAGCTCAAATCGATGTGCAATCACCTCACACAATCTAGGCATGATTAAAGGAAGCTTGGGGATCAATAAATTCTAGAGAGAGAAAATCCTAGAGAGAGAAAACGTGCTTTACCAGCCCGGGTAGAGTATTTGGTATGAGGGGAGGTGGCGAATCCCACCAATACTATAGGGGAGTGCGGGTTGCGACTCAGGGCGAGCTCCAACCAAGTCTCAGCCTCCCTTGCTGAAATGTTGTCCTGTTAGTCGCCTTGGCATGCCAGCGCCCCGGAGACTAGGGTCGGTCACACACTTGAAATGTAACTTTCTCCGATTTATCAATAAAGTGGGATTTTTCTCAAACTGACTCTGATTACCTTCTGCCCCTGTCACTTCTGACTTTTGACTTTGGAACTCCTTTGAGCTCCTGATTTGTCCTTGATGCACTTTGTGTTGAGCTTCTTGAGCTCTTGATTTGATCAGTTCCACACAGGTATCCAGGCTCCCTGAGCCAAAGGATTTATTGTTTGATTGCCCACTTTATGGTCCACTCCTTGCCTTGTTGCTTTCGCACCTGGATTTCTCTCCTTGTCCCAGCTTGATCTTGATACTTTTCCTTTTTGGCTCTTTAAGGTAGGCAAAGATTGAGTACTCCGCAATGCACCTCTCACTTAGCTTGAGGTAGTTGTCTTTGAATCAACCCAAATGTAACCATTGACCTCGTGGAGAGCCAAAGAGTCGCACCAATTTGATCCGCATACGAACTATCTCTTCGCGTTCGTTTGAAGCACCATGTCTGTCGTGCAAAACTTGACTTTCACAATTCCATCACTGGTGAGATGCCTCACAGTCAAAACAAGAAGTGTACATCTAGCTTGGCTTCAAGTAGTTCTCTTTGAATCAGACACATGCACCCAGAGTATGCACTAGTCCGATTTCAATACGAACTGTCCCTCAGCGTCCATTCAAAGTGCCAAGTCTCTCGTGCAAGACTCAACTTTCACAGTTCCTTCATTGATCAGCAGCTTTACACATAACACAAGTCAGCGTACTCATTATGTCTCCTCATCATTGTTGGTCCAGAGAAAGCCTATAACAAGCTTTCCTTTCCACAACAAAAGCTTGTCAACTTATTAGGTCCAAAGTTCGCCAGTCTCCTCATGTGAGTATGGCTAGGTCACCTTGAATTTGCCCCCATTTTAATCAACTTTCATTCAAAATTTGCCCCAAGAGAGAGGTGTGTGATAGTTCCCCCGCACTGATAAAAACAGTTGACCGGCCTTAGTGTAGAGTTCTCAGACAAAAAGCCTTTCCAACACTTTGCTTCCCATCTGCTAGGATTATGGCTTAATCCAACTTGTTGCCTATCTCTGAAGAAGATCCTAGTCTTTCCCTTTTGAGGAAAAACCCAACTGATACTGGATATCACCCATGCTCAGTGAGTTTCAGTTCCGAAGGTGGCCGTCCCAGATGAAGACCAACTGCTACATAGAAGATCTCCCTTGAAATTTCCCTTTACAACTTTTGACTTCTTGCTTGCGTCTGGTGGGCATCGTCGCAAATGAAACTAACCCAAGAAACAGGCTAGCCATCCATCCTTTGCAAACATCGAGTCATTTCGTGGCCATTCATGTGCGAGTACTTGAACTGCAAATCCACCCCACAGATTCTGTAGTCCTCTTTGTTTGATGGTGTCAGCCTTCAAAAGAAAGGTTCTTTCTCGAGCCATCAGCTCCTTGTATCACAAGCAATCATGCAAACCAGGCAAAGCACGAGTACTAAGACTCACCACGAATACATACAAGCAAGACACTCAGGCATGTTTACTAACACGTAACAAAGACAAGGTCCCCCTTTGAGATAGTCCTGCCAAAGGACCTTTGCCTGGCCGCGCCCTTATAGATCGATCATAGAATCAGCCCACAGAGAATACCCCTCCAACTATCTGTGCTTTCACCATTAAGCAGCACATTGTCTCAATCACGCCCCACCAAATCTGGTCGATAGCCCTTATAGCTAAACGATCGGTAGTTATCCCGCACCGACAGCTAACCACCCGTCCTTTACACCCGAATTCGAACAACATCTCTGTATCAATGGTTAACCCGTACAGTTTGAATATGTCACCCCGCACCCCACAAGGCACAGATTGTGCTTTCACCTACCTAGGCAGCACTTTGCCTCATCTATCCTACGTGCAGACAGCGCCAGGCCCGAACCGCAGGAACTGACCGTGCTCACACCTTGAGGATAGCACTTTGACTCATCAAGTCTCCCATTCTGCCGACCACCCCGAACGTGGACGCACCCGTGCTTACACTGTGGGCAGCACCTTGCACAACAATTGTCTTGATGAACCCCAAAAAGTGGCCATTTCCGTGAGATTGGCATAGTTGACCGGCCAATCGGCTCTGATACCACATGTAGTGCAGGCATTCCAAAGGGAGCCGGGAACCACGACTTAGCTTCCCAACCTTCAACTCTCGCCATCCAAATCCACTTGACATACACGCAGCCAACTCGCCAATGATCAGACTCCACCAACTTGAAGTTCCGAAACCAACATTGAGATCCAACCTGGCGCCATGCCAAATCGGGGGTCCCGATGTGGGCGACTTCCCTCCGAGCCAGCCGCCCGACATACATCAAACTTAACCAACTCGAAGCTTTGTTACAAATGAGTAACATCCATTCCAAGCAAGTGGTCTCACTTACATCAGACTTAACCAATTGAAAGCTTTGTCACGAGCGCTGGAAGCCAACTTGGCTCCACGCCAGACTAGATAGCGATAAACATGTAACTTCCACCCAAGCAAGCCATCCATCTCAGCCGACAGGTTAGAGCCCGTTCCCCAAGAGCTTAACCCATTCACGTTCATGCAAGGAATACTCAGAAGCACAAGCCGCGACAGATATGGAGACAACCAGTTCCTGGACCAATACCTCTGGCGCCACGGACCGAGTGGTCCCGACGGCATATCGCTGGCGTCCCGGGATACGACCTTCAGCTATATGCCAAATTAAGAAGTTTGAAGCGAACTTACAACTAGCGCTTTTACCGAACACTGAAACCCATAAGGTAATCAGAGTCAGTTTGAGAAAAATCCCACTTTATTGATAAATCTGAGAATGTTACATTTCAAGTGTGTGACCGACCCTAGTCTTCGGGGCGCGCTGGCATGCCAAGGCAAGTGCCAGGACAACATTCCAGTAAGGGAGGCTGAGACTTGGTTGGAGCGCGCCCTGAGTCGCAACCCGCACTCCCCTATAGTATTGGTGGGTGTGAGGTGATTGCACATCGATCTGAGCTCTATGGACTTCGCTAGAACCGATCAAAGATTTTTAGCCATAGGAACTTGGCGTCGGCTGGATTCTAGTCACAGTGGCACCGGGAGCGGCGCCAGCGCCGGTGGCGCCGGGAGCAGTTGGGGACAATGCTGGCGCTGGTGGCGCCGGAAGTAAAGCTTGTAAAGGTAACTTTACAACATATTCTGTCATTATTGGTGAGATAAAAAAAATTATCTTTGAAGTCCAACGAAATGGAAATGTAAAACTGGTTGTCTGATGACATTTTTGGGTAGGTGGCCAGTATCGGTATTAAGATCACATGCTTCACCGTTTAGATCTGAACTTTGCCAAAACAAGAATGCCACAAGGTCAAACGATTGTTGTAGGCAATGCTTACAATGGGCTATGTTGACCCTCAATAGCCTTCATAAACTTGCTACTCACTAATTCTGATAATGCAGTTCCAAACATAGCATAGTTCGATTGATTACTGGGTTTTGTTCTAATTATAAATCCATGCATAGCATAGAATCCATTATTCTGCAGAATCACCATGAATTTCCTAGGATCAGTCAGAATAAACAATAACAACAGGGGTGTGGTTCATTCTACAAGAAACTGAAATGCAATATAACGTTCTTGAGAAACTGAAAGTGTCTGTCACCCACTCCTTCAGATTCCTGTGAAGATATAGTCTACATATACATAGTTGGCGAATCACTGCATTGATTCAAGTAGAATTAAGACAGTAGATAGTATTTTATTCTGCCATAATAGCTCAGACAAAAGAGAAAACAACAAGCGTTCTAATCATGCTTTCTACCATGCATAACAATGAATGAATTAATTAGAATGAACGGGGGCTCTACTATATATATATGTGTTTGGGAAAGCAGGCTGAACGCTGGTAAGATCTGAAACATCATGTTTGGTGGGGTATCCAATGGTTTGCTGCCACGTAGAAAGAGTTCGGTATGAAACGCTACCTCTGCCATCTGGAAATAAGCAGATGCTTGAAATATATGAAGTCCCCATCTTCTGCCTCTAAAGTGTTGAGAGAAAAGAGTTATTGAAACTTGTCTTCAGATGTGTAAACATAGCCTTCAATACTTCAAATATGAAGTTGCTGGCTGCCAAGTGCCTTTCAATAGCTTTAAAGCAGGCTTCAAACTTCAATGATAGATAACTGAGGTACGTTATGGCCTGTGTCCAACCTTGTACAGACCATAAAAAAGTTACACATGGCCAGTCACCTGTCACAAACATGAGTGTCAATGTTGAATGGTCAACTCGAACATTTCTTTGGTACATTAAATATTTGTTTGATGGTTGAATGTTTGTTTGACTGACATCTGAATCTGTAAGTTGCTGATAGTTGGTAATAAGTGTCGATAAAGATAGGTTCGATAGAGAGGATGAACACGCAACTGCTTTTGAATATTCAATAGCTCGTGTCTGAAGGGGCATTGAAGAAGCCTTGAAGATCGTCTTATGAGTATGCGAGGAAATGCGCTGGCTGGTAAAGTTTGGCATCGAATACGAAGTTGTCTACCTAGATTCAAATATAAACTTGTCTGCCTGGATTTGAATATAAACTTGTCTACCTAGATTCGAATATAAAATTGTTTGTCTGAATTTGAATATAAACTTGTCTGCTCGGATTCGAATATAAACTTGTCTGCCTGGATTCGAATATAAACTTGTCTACCTGGAATATGTTTCCAAGTGAAGGTGCTTGGATTAATGTAGACACATGTGGGACACATATGGGCTAGCAATATCTCAAACCGTGCCAACAACTCAAACCATGTAAATCTACATGCTATTATGACATACTCTTTGACACTCGAGCTAAGACGCATACATCAGAGTTGGGCTTCGCATAGCTTCTGAGTAGGTGTAGGATAAACTTCAGAACGTAGACATTCTGCTACAACAAAATTACTTCTAAAATATATTGAGTAAATAGAAGATATAAAAAGTATTTGAAAATCTTCTCCAGTCTCGGCTTGAATAGCATGGTTGCTATATAAAAGCCAATTTAAAATAACAGCATCATAGCTTCTGCATAGCATCAAAACTTCATAGCATTTTCTCCTATAAAATAACCAACAAACATTGGTAGTGATAGATAACTCTCTGGTTGGCTGTGCTCCCCCGAAAAGACGCTAAAAGTTTGGTTTATGTCATGGCTTACCAAACCAAAATGTCAGTAAAAGTGTAGTATAAGGCGGCCAGTACCGCCATTGAAAATGGTACAAACAAACACCAAGAAAGATATTCAGACAGTTCAACCAAGAAATCCAGATTCCAGAGAAGAGTAAGAACTCAAAATGATTAGACATCCCCACAGTATTAAGATCACATGCTTCACCATTTAGATCTGAACTTAGCCAAAACAAGAATGCCACAAGGCCAAACGATTGCTACATGCAATGCTTATAATGGGCTATGTTGACCCTCAACAGCCTTCATAAACTTTCTACTCACTTATTCTAATAAAGCAGGTCCAAACACAGCATAGTTCAATTAATTACTGGGTTTTGTTCTAATTATAAATCCATGCATAGCATAGAATCCATTATTCTGCAAATCACCATGAATGTCCTAGGATCAGTCAGAATAACAATAACAACAGGGGTGTGAACAATGAATGAATCAATTAAAATGAGCGGGGGCTTTGCTATATATATGTGTTTGGGGAAGTAGGCAGAACACCTGAAACGTCATGTTTGGTGAGGTATCCAATGGTTTGCTGCCACGTAGAAAGAGTCCGGTACGAGACTCTACCTCTGCCATCTGGAAATAAGCAGGCTGCTTTGTCATCAGTACAATGTTAATAAGTAGCAGAGATCTGAAATGAAACAATACGCAGCCTTCTGGAGAAAACATGTTGAAAAGAGCCCTTCAAATAATGCGTGAGATATATGAAGTCTCGATCTTCTACCTCTAAAATGTGGAGAGAAATGAGTTATTGAAAGGTGTCTTCACATGTGTAAATGTACCATTCAATAATTCAAATAAGAAGTTAGGAGTCTGCCTGGATGCCAACTGCCTTTCAATAGCTTTAAAACAGGCTTTAAACTTCAATGATAGATACTTTAGGTACCTTATGGCCTGTGTCTTACACGTGGCCAGTCAACCTGCCATGTACATCAGTGTGAATGTTGAATGGTCAACTGGAACATTTCTTCGGTAGATTAAATATTTGTCTGATGGTCGAATGTTTGTTTGTATAACATCCGAATCTGTCAGTTTCTGATAGTTGCTAATAAGCGTCGATAAAGATAGGCTACGATGGACACACAACTACATTCGAATATTGAATAGCTCGTGTCTGAAAGGGCACTGAAGAAGCCTTGAAGATCGTCTGCTCAGAATGCGTGGAAATGTGCTGGCTGGTAAAGTCTTGAAAAGGCACTGAATAAGCCTTGAATATCGTCTGCTCAGTATGCGTGGAAATGTGCTGGCTGGTAAAGTCTGCCTTCGAATATGAAGTTGTCTGCCTAGATTCGAATATAAAGTTGTCTGCTTGGATTCGAATATGAACTTGTTTGCTTGGGATACGTTTCCAAGTGGAGGTGCTTGGATTAATGTAGACACATGTGGGAAACATATGGGCTAGCAATATCTAAAATCGTTCCAACAACTCAAACCGTGCAAATCTACATGCTATTGTGACATACTCTTTGATACTCGAGTTAAGATGCATACATCAGAGTTGGGCTTCCTCGCTAACAGAACCACTGTAGTTCCGTCTTCGAAGCTGAGACCCAGTCACATCAGGCTGCTGTAAATACAGTTTAGTAAGATCATTTGGATCAATTTACGCATGTCTAATCATCTCGTCAAGTGGTGGTTGAGCAGTTGGAAAAGGTTCCAATATAGATATTGTGGAGCATGACAAGTCACTTTCACGCAAAGATCGCAACAGTTTGAAGAACAATGGAACAAAAGTTCCAACACCACCTTCCTTGAACAGAATTTTGAAGTTATGGGGACCAAACAAAGACCTGTTAGACCCATCTGGGATCACAAGATGTACCTTGCCTGAAACATTATTGCATAAAAATATTGGTTGATTGAAGCGCTCCTCATGTATAAATAGCAATGGCTTATCAACAACAAAGAGGTTCCCGATCAGCTTGTAAGCAACAGAATGCGGCTTGTCAGCAACAAAGATCGAGCAAAAATTTGAAAGATATATCTTTTCTTTTGCTGAAAAACTTCCCCCTGAAATATCGGGGACCTTGTCCGCTTGACACTCCACACCTTCGCGGGTGAGCACAAGAAGCTCGCCTCTGAAGGGCACGGGCAACCCATTCGGAAACAACTGAGGATTCATCGCCATCTCTCTCTCCGCCACATATCTCTCTCTCTCTCTCTCTCTCTCTCTCTCTAAGAAAGAGAGCGAGAGAGTAGGCTCGAATCATATTCAATGAGAGAGAGACTCGAAGAAGGAGGTATGGTCCGATTTTATATTGCTCGTTGGCATTAAATCTTCGCGTCCAACTTGAAGCTAGGTCAATTAGGGACCTTAAAATAAGGCAGCCCTACATAACTTAGAAGAGTGCCCATAAGTATATCTTTTGCAACCTAGACAAAAAGCTTTAGGCCTTTTCCCCAATTAAATCGCCTCCACCCATGTACTCAGCACAACATTGGAACTTAGAATAATAGCTCGCTGTCTTAGAATGCCCAAAAGAAGTATCACTTGAACTTAGGAACGAACTTGGCACAGAGTGTCGATAAGCTAAAAAAGTGCCTCCAAAAATATATAAAGGCCTTTAGTAATAAAAATGCTCATAGGCAATGCCATATATGCAATGCCTTGACCTTAGAACTCGACCTTAATTAAGCCTTGCCAACGTAAACCAGCAACTCGACACAGTACCATGGTACATAATATCAAAAATAAGTGAAAACTCAACTAGGCACTGCATTAGCTGACCACATTTCCAACTTTTATATAAAAATGTCGAAAAAATAGAAAATATCATAAACAGGGTACCACATAACCTCCCCTTGAATTGTGCAGCGACCTCGCAAACATTGTCAACAGGAACTAAGTTTCAAACTTCCAAGTGACAATTGGCAACCCCATAGCCTTAGTCAGACCATTCGATAGTCAGCATCAGAAATATATATAGGCAAATTCCTTGGAATGGACAACACCAACAAATATATTGTCATAAACTGGATCGGCACCATAGTACAATCTTGAAACAGTATCTCAGTACCATTTGAAACCAATAAATAAATAAACATTGAGGGTCTATAAATAAAACAAAACAAAGAATATAGAAAAGAACAGATTCTGGAAAATCATAGATATAGTATTTGCTTACTTAAAACCAGAACCTTATTTACATAACAATAGATCCTCAGATAAAAATTAAAAAATAAAGTAAAAATTAACATTAAAAACTATAATAAATAGAAAATAAAAAATTCTAAAACAAATATAGAAAACAAATAAAAAAAAAATGTATCCCCTTTTCTCAAGGCGGACGAAAGTATCTGAAATGCCACAACTTCAATAGTGCAGCAACTGACAAAATATGGAGGGCAATTGGGTTGAAAAATAACGGCCATAATTTCTTCTGAAAATATAAAAATATTTGGATCACAACTTCTACTAAAATGAGCCAGTTCTTCATAATAAAAGGAATCTTCCACAAATAACATAGAGCAAATAGGAATCAAGTGGACAGATTTGCCAAGTCCACATAAATTGTCAGAAGAAATCCGTCCTTCAATATGAAATTTCATAGACTGGGCATAGATAGTAGACTGGTCATAGCCCTTCAATTTCACATAACCAAATTTCATATCAAGACATGAAGGATGAGTTATGCATAGCTTCTGAGTAGGTGTAGGATAAACTTCAGAACGTAGACATTTTGCTACAACAAAAGTACTTTTGAAATATACTGAGTAAATAGAAGATATAAAATGTATTTGAAAATCTTCCCCCACCTCAGGCTGAATAGCATGGTTGCTGGATAAAAGCCAATTTAAAATAATAGCATCATAGCTTCTGCATAGCATGAAAACTTCATAACATTTCCTCCTAGAAAATGACCAACAAACATTGGTAGTGACTAATAACTCTCTGGTTGGCTATGCTCCTCGGCAACGACGCCAAAAGTTTGGTTTATGTCATGGCTTACCGAACCAAAACGTCAGTAAAAGTGTAGTATAAATTATTATCGTTCCCACGGAGAGCATCATAAAGAGGTATTCTGTCATTATTGGTGAGATAAAAAACATTATCTTTGAAGTCCAGCAAAATGGAAATGACATTTCTGGGTAGGCGGCCAATACCGCCATTGAAAATGGTACAAACAAACACCAAGAAAGATATTCAGACAGTTCAGCCAAGAAATCTAGATTCTAGAGAAGAGTAAGAACTCGGAATGATTAGACATCCCCACAATATTAAGATCACATGCTTCACTGTTTAGATCTGAACTTAGCCAAAATAAGAATGCCACAAGGCCAAACGATTGCTGCAGGCAATGCTTACAATGGGCTATGTTGACCCTCAATAGCCTTCATAAACTTGCTACTCACTTATTCTAATAAAGCAGTTCCAAACACAACATAGTTCGATTAATTACTGGGTTTTGTTCTAATTATAAATCCATGCATAGCATAGAATCCATTATTCTATAGAATCACCATGAATTTCCTAGGATCAATCAGAATAACAATAACAACAGGGGTGTGATTTGTTCTACAAGAAATTGAAATGCAGTATAATGTTCTTGAGAAACCAAAAGTGTCTATCACCCACTCCTTCAGATTTCTGTGAAGATACAGTCTACATATACATAGTTGGCGAATCACTCCATTGATTCAAGCCGAATTAAGACAGTATTTTATAGCTCAGACAAGAGAAAACAGCAAACATTCTACTCCTGCTTTCTACCATGCAGAACAATGAATCAATTAATTAGAATGAGCGAGGGCCCTGCTATATATATGTGTTTGGGAAAGCACACAGAACGCCGGTAAGATCTGAAACATCATGTTTGGTGAGGTATCCAATGGTTTGCTACCACATAGAAAGAGTCCAGTACGAAATGCTACCTCTGCCATATGGAGATAAGCACGCTGCTCTGTCATCAGTAAACTGTTAATATGTAGCAGTGAACAAAAATGAAACAATACGCAGCCCTTCGAGAGAAAACTTGTTGAAAAGAGCCCTTCAAATAATGCTTGAAATATATGAAGTCCCTATCTTCTGTCTCTAAAATATTGAGAGAAATGAATTATTGAAAGGTGTCTTCAGATGTGTAAACATAGCCTTCCATACTTCAAATATGAAGTTCGGAGTCTGGCTGCCAACAAATGCCTTTCAATAGCTTTAAAACACGCTTCAAACTTCAATGATAGATACTTGAGGTACGTTATGGCATGTGTCCAGACCATAAAAAAGTTACACGTGGCCAGTCACCTGCCACGTACATCAGTGTGAATGTTAAATGGTCAACTCGAACATTTTTTCGGTAGATTAAATATTTGTCTGATGGTCGAATGTTTGTTTGTCTAACATCCGAATCTGTAAGTTTCTGATAATTGGTAATAAGCATCGATAAAGATAGGTTCAATAGAGAGGATGGACACACAACTGCATTCGACTATTCAATAGCTCGTGTCTGAAGGGGCGCTAAAGAAGCCTTGAAGATCGTCTGTTCAGTATGCGTGGAAATGCGCTGGCTGGTAAAGTTTGGCTTCGAATACGAAGTTGTCTGCCTAGATTCGACTATAAACTTGTCTGCCTGGATTCGAATATAAACTTGTCTGCCTGGGATACGTTTCCAAGTGGAGGTGCTTGGATTAATGTAGACACATGTGGCACATATAGGCCAACAATATCTCAAATTGTGCCAACAACTCAAACCATGTAAATCTACATGCTATTGTAACATGCTCTTTGATACTCAAGCTAAGACACGTTGTTGAGATATCGTTGCTGACTGATAAAAATCAATCTGTTGGATTGATCTCATTGGATTTGGATTCCAAGACAATAGTGGGCTGGACCCATGTCAGTCATCTTGTATTCCTGGGCCAGCATGCATTTTGTATCCTTCATCAGATTCAGATTGTTACTGAATAAGAGTGTATCATCTACATAGAGAGTGATGATGATGAAGCAATCTGATACAGACTTGAAGTAGACATTCGAGTCTGTCGAGTTTGGAATAAAACCATTCTCTATCAGAAATGCATTGATCTTTTGAAACCATGCTTTGGGTGACTGTTTCAGCCCATAGAGCACCTTGTGGATTTTGCATACAAGGTGTTGTTGCTTGCCGTTGAGTTCGTATTCCTCTAGCTGCGTCATATAGATTTCTTCTTTGATGGTTCCATTGAGGAAAGCGGTCTGGACATCCATTTGGTGGACTTCAAGATCTGTTGCGGCTGCAAAGGAGAGGAGTAGGTTGATCGAAGCATGTTTGATGATTGGACTAAAGGCTTTGAATAATCCAGATCTGGAATCTGGGAAAAACCTTTGGCGACTAGCCTAGCCTTGTAACAATTTAGCCTTCCTTCAACATCGTACTTCACTTTGAATATCCATTTGCATGAAATTGGGTTTTGATCCTTTGGCAGATCAGTGACTGTCCATGTTTGATTCTCCACCAGAGAATCGAATTTGGTGTCCATTGTTGCTTTCCACTCTAGTCAGCATCAGGAGTAGACATAGCCTCATAAACGGTGGTTGGTTCTTGCACAAAGTAGCAGAACGGATCATCCATAAATCTGGATGGAGGCTGTCTGGACCTGTTCGACCTTTTGGGTTGAACTTCAGTTTTCTGATGTGGATTGACTCGTTGAGGTTCTGACTCATTGTCTAAGCCAATGTCATTATTCTGCAGTTGAAATCCTGGATCGGAATTGTCTGGTTGCTCGATCCTTGGGTCAGATTTATCAACATCTTTTCTTTTGTGGTCGATGAACTGGTCTTCCACAAAAATGACATTTCTACTGGTGAATGCCTTCTCAGTATCCAGATTGTAGAGCTTGTATGCCTTGTGAGCTAGGAAATAGCCGATGAACATTGGACATCAGCTTGACTTCACCTCTTTTGAATTCAACTTTAACTGTTCCTTTACCTTCGATTGAATGTGATGAGTTGTCTCCAAGTTGCACAACTCGAGAGTGGGTGAATGACTTATAGTCTTTGAACCAGTCACGATGGTGAGTCATGTGTTGAGTTGCTCCAGAATCTAGATACCAGGAATCGATATCCTGTTGTTTACCGACTTTGGTCATGAAAACTGCTTCATCTTCTTCTTGTTGCTGATTTGAGTGACTGGTTGTAGCACTATGTGCTTGTTGTTGGAACTGCTTCTTCTTTTCGTTGTTGTATTTCAAAGTTCGGCAGTCCTTGATTTCAAGGTCAGTCCTCTTACAGTATTTGTAGAAAAGTTTCTGCACTGGTTGGAATGATGAAGAGCTTGAATTTGATCTGAACCAAAATTTGGTCCAGACTGCGTGTTGCTCTTCTTGTCAATATAGTCTGACTTTGTAGAACTCTTGGATCTAAGCTTCTGATTTTTTGAATATAGAGCTTGAGGACCCGATTCTGAGCCTGAGGAGGATCTTAATCTTCTGATCTCCTCTTGTAGGAGCAGCGAAATTACTCTTGATAGAGTGAGGTGCTCCTGGGTAGAAATTGCCATTACCCAATTTTCGTAGCTTCAGGCATCGAAATCTTCTATGACTGAGCCAGTTGCAGTCATCTGCTCCATAAAATTTTTGAAGGTGTTGAGATGACTCGAAACACTATCTACATCAGACATTCTGAGGGTGGAGAATTTCTTCCTCAAATGAAGCTTGGAAGTGACGTCCCTGATGTCATAGAGAGTTGCTAGGATGTCCTATGCATCCTTAGCAGTCTGAGCAGCACGTATGTGGTTGATCTGAGTATCCTTGATGTTGAGGGTGATCATGGCAAATGCCATCTCTCAGTCTCCACTTGGTAATGATGGCTGTATCACCTTTTGGTTTGAGCTCCGTACCATCAACGATGTCCCACAGTCCTTTGGCTAGAAGTATAACCTTCATTTTGAATTTTCAGAGATGGTAATTATCTCCATCGAGTTTGTCAATGAGAGATGAGCCAGCTTGTTGAGCGTGATAACGTTGGCTACAGATAACTCTGATTAAAAAGAACACTTACATAGCTTGATTCAGCTAGTATATATATTTACAAGTGTCAAGAGACAAATATCTTATAAGCCTTGAATGTTATTTATGCCAGTCTTTGTATATGTACAAAGTCCAGCTGTTTTTAGGGTTGATGATAAGTTGGCGACGTCCATTTGCCACTGTTGGAAAAACCCGAAAAACCCAAAGGTGCCCTTAGACTAAAGGTATGTAAATCTCGAAGGTGCCTCTAGAGCGAAGGCAGGGAAAAAGGCGAAGGTAGGAAAAATTGCGAAAAAGGCAAAGGTGCCTTAAAAGCGTTTAAGGCACAAAAAATCTCAAAGGGGAAAAATGTGAAGGTCCAAAACATGTAGTCGGCCTTCGGTTTTCAGGATGCTCAGCATAAGAAATCTAACATCTTGTCCGCTTGACACTCCACACCTTCGCAGGTGAGCACAAAAAGCTCGTCTCCAAAGGGCACAGGCAACCCATTCGAAAACAACTGAGGACTCACCGCCATCTCTCTCTCTCTCTCTCTCTCTCTCCACATAAGAAAGAGAGTGAGAGAGCAGGCTTGAATCCTATTTGATGAGAGAGAAACATGCTGGTCGTTGAAGACTCGAAGAAGAGGAAGGTATGATCCGATTTTATAATGCTCGGTGCCGGCCTTGGCATTAAATCTTCATGTCCAACTTGAAGCTAGGTCAATTAGGGACCTTAGAATAAGGTAGCGTACATAACTTAGAAGAGTGCCCATAAATATATCTTTTGCAACTTAAACAAAAAGCTTTAGGTCTTTTCCCCAATTAAATGGCCTCCACCCATGTAGTCAGCACAACATTGGAACTTAGAATAATAGCTCGCTGTTTAGAATGCCCAAAGAAAGTATCACTTGAACTTACGAACGAACTCGGCACAGAGTGTCGATAAGCCAAAAAAGTGCCTCCAAAAATATATAAAGGCCTTCAGTAATAAAAATGGTCACCAACAAATATATCGTCATTAACTGGATCAGCACCATAGTACAGTCTTGAAACAATATCTCAGTACCATTTGAAACCAATAAATAAATAAACACCGAGGATCTATAAATAAAATAAAATAAAACAAAACAAAGAATATAGAAAAGAACAGATTCTGAAAAAGCATAGATATAGTATTTGCTTACTTAAAACCAGAATCTTATTTACATAACGATAGATCTTCAGATGAAAATTAAAAACAGATAAAAATTAATATTAAAAACTATAATAAATAGAAAATAAATTTTTTTAAAATAAATAATTTTTTTTTTACCCTCTTTTCTCAAGGTGGACGAAAGTATCTGAAATGCCACAACTTCACTATTGTAGCAGCCGACAAAATATGGAGGGCAATTTGGCTAAAAAATAACTTGGCCATAATTTCTTCTGAAAATATGAAAATATTTGGATCACAACATCTGCTGAAATGAGCCAGTTCTTTATAATCAAAGGAATCTTCCACAAATAGCATAGAGCAAATAGGAATCAAGTGGACAGATTTGCCAAGTCCACATAAATTGTCAGAAGAAATCCGTCCTTCAATATGAAATTTCATAGACTGGGCATAGATAGTAGACTGGTCATAACGCTCCCTCAATTTCACATAACCAAATTTCATATCAAGACATGAAGAATGAGTTATGCACAACTTCTGAGTAGGTGTAGGATAAACTTCAGTACGTAGACATTCTGCTACAACAAAAGTACTTTTGAACTATATTGAGTAAATAGAAGATATAAAAATATATATGAAAATCTTCTCCCGCCTCAGGCTGAATAGCATGGTTGCTGGATAAAAGCCAATTTAAAATAGCAGCATCATAGCATCAAAACTTCATAGCATTTCCTCCTAGAAAATAACCAACAAACATTGTAGTGACAAATAACTCTCTGGTTGGCTGTGCTCCCCGACAACGACGCCAAAAGTCTGGTTTATGGCTTACCGAACCAAAATGTCAGTCAAAGTGTAGTATAAATGATTATCATTCCCACGGAGAGCATCATAAAGACGTATTATGTCATTATTGGAGATAAAAAAAATTTATATTTGAAGTCCAACGAAATGGAAATGTAAAGCTGGTTGTCTGACGACATTTCTGGATAGGCGTCCAATACCGCCATTGAAAATGGTATTTAGACAGTTCAACCAAGAAATCCAGATTCAAGAGAAGAGTACGAACTCGGAATGATTAGACATCCCCACAATATTAAGATCACATGCTTCACTGTTTAGATCTGAACTTTGCCAAAACAAGAATGCCACAAGGCCAAACGATTGCTGCAGGCAATGCTTACAATGGGCTATGTTGACCCTCAACAACCTTCATAAACTTGCTACTCACTTATTTTGATAAAGCAGTTCCAAACACAACATAGTTCGATTAAATATTGGGTTTTGTTCTAAATATAGATCCATGCATAGCATAGAATCCATTATTCTGCAGAATCACCATGAATTTCCTAGGATCAGTTAGAATAAACAATAACAACAGGGGTGTGATTCATTCTACAAGAAACTGAAATGCAGTATAACGTTCTTGAGAAACCGAAAGTGTCTGTCACCCACTCCTTCAAAATCCTATGAAGATACAGTCTACATATACATAGTTGGCGAATCACTACATTGATCCAAGTTAAATTAAGACAGCAGACAGTATTTTATTATGCCATAATAGCTCAGACAAGAGAAAACAACAAGCGTTCTACTCCTGTTTTCTACCATGCAAAACAATGAATGAATTAATTAGAATGAGCTAGGGCTCTGCTATATATATGTGTGTTTGAAGAAGTAGGCAGAACGCCGGTAAGATTTGAAACATCATGTTTGGTGAGGTATTCAATGGTTTGCTGCCACGTAGAAAGAGTCCGGTATGAAACGCTACCTCTGCAATCTGGAAATAAGCAGCTTGCTTTGTCATCAGTAAACTATTAATACGTAGCAGAGAACGGAATTGAAACAATACGCAACCCTTTTGGAGAAAACATGTTGAAAAGAGCCCTTCAAATAATGCGTGAAATACATGAAGTCCCCATCTTCTGCGTCTAAAATATTGAGAGAAATGAGTTATTGAAAGGTGTCTTCAAATGTGTAAACATAGCCTTCAATAATTCAAATATGATGTTCGAGGTCCGCCTGGCTGCCGACTGTCTTTCAATAGCTTTAAAACAGGCTTCAAACTTCAATGATAGATACTTGACGTACGTTATGGCTTGTGTCCAGACCATAAAAAAGTTACACGTGGCCAGTCACCTGCCACGTACATCAGTGTGAATGTTGAATGGTTTACTCGAACATTTCTTTGATAGATTAAATATTTGTCTGATGGTCGAATGTTTGTTTGTCTAACATCCGAATCTGTAAGCTTCTGATAGTTGTTAATAAGCGTCGATAAAGATAGGTTCGATAGAGAGGATGGACACACAACTGCATTCGAATATTCAATAGCTCGTGTCTGAAGGGGCACTAAAAAAGCCTTGAAGATCATCAGCTTAGTATGCGTGGAAATGCGCTAGCTGGTAAAGTCTAGCTTCGAATACGAAGTTGTCTGCCTAGATTCGAATATAGACTTGTCTACCTAGATTCGAATATAAACTTGTCTGCCTGAGATACGTTTAAACTTGTCTCTCTGAATTTGAATATAAACTTGTCTGCCTGAGATACGTTTCCAAGTGGAGGTGCTTGGATTAATGTAGACACATGTGGGACACATATGGGCTAGCAATATCTCAAACCGTGCCAACAAGTCAAACCGTGTAAATCTACATGCTATTGTGACATACTCTGTGATACTCGGGCTAAGATGCATACATCATAGTTGGGCTTCCTCGCTAACAGAACCACTGTAGTTCCGTCTTCGAAGTTGAGACCCAATCATGAGCTTCTTCTTGAGATCGTGAGGAATCTACGCATAAGCAATCCATCCAAAAACTCGTAAGTTTGATAAAGAAGGTTTGGTACCTGTCCAAATTTCGAATGGTGTTTTTTCTGAGAGACCTTTAGTAGGACATCTGTTCTGAATATAGGTTGCTTGTGAAACAACTCCAACCCAGAAGGACTTCGGAAGTGTTGCATGTGATAACATGCACTTTGCTGATTTGACTAAGGTTCTGTTCTTTCTCTCAGCAAGACCATTTGACTGAGGCGAATAGGAGGTAATGTATTGTTGCTCAATGCTGTTGTTAAGGTAGTACTCCTTGAATTTGGTGGAGATATATTCTCTCGTCTTATCTGACCTTAGTGCTTTGATTCATTTACCAGTCTGATTTTTTGCATGCTCTTTGAATTGTCTGAACTTGATGAAAGCCTCTGATTTCTGTTTAATGAAGTAAATAGCTGTTCTTTTGGAGAATTCGTCAATAAAAGTAATGAAATATTTTGCATCTAACAATGAAGGAGATTGCATAGGTCCACATATATCTGTATGAACAACATCTAACAGACCTTTTGTTGCATGCCTATGACTCGATCTAAAAGGAATCCTAGTCTGCTTTCCAAAGATTGCAGTATGACGGACAGGGAGATCGACCTTACCAGAAGGATAGTCGAGATCAAAAGCCATGGATTGTCTGGACATGTTCAAAACAGATGCATAATTCAAGTGTCCTAAGCGATGATGCCATAGTAATGCTTTATTGACAAGAACAAAGGTTTTCAAGGCTTGACTAGAATCAGAATAACAATGCGCCAATCTATATAAGTATCCATGTCTCTTGTTGAGTGCAAGGATCTTATTACTCCTATCAATAATTTTGCATTGATCAGATTTGAATTCTACCTTATGACGTAAATATGTAATTTTACTTACTGATAACAGATTTGTAGAGAGTTTAGGAACATATAAAACCTTTGATAGTAGTTTGAACTGATCATGTTGGAATTACAATCTTACAGTACCTTCACCTTCAATAGTGTGAGTACTATTGTCACCAAGATGAACAAATTTCTTCATGTTGTAAGGCGTGTAGCAATTGAAACATGCGAAAAATGCGAAAAAGTTGACACTGTATTTTTACACGAGATTCTTGACAGGCGACACTGTCGGGTTTGTAGAGAGAGAAAATGCGACACTGTTGTCAAACTTCGTGTATTTCTGCAGACTGTGTAAAAACACTTGTAATTCTGCAGACTGTATAAACACACCAGAAAATCTGCAGAATTGGATAAATAGTTGGATGAAGATTAAAAACCGATTAGTCGATTAGTAATAACATGGGAAGAGACACATTCTCTCTCTCTCTCTCTCTCTCATCTCACTTCATGCTTATACATGATTTCTCTTGGGTTCATCTATCTATTGGTGCACTATATTTGTGATATCTTGCAATCTTGTGTGTAGAATGCTTATTTTATGCTATTTTCAGATCCACATTTGTGAAATATATAGCTTACTATTTTTTTACGGACAACAACTTCATCATATCATATGTTTGATATTTGATTAAGTTTTTATTGAGTTTGTATCTCATTCATAGAGTAGATGTTGATTTTTCTATATTGGCAACATCGGTGATATATTTCTAACCAAAGATCAGGTTATGGATTTGGATCTTAATTGATCCCAAATTCTTCAAAATACGTCATCTTATTGCTATTATAACCCAAGGTACAACCACCGAGAACACACATGAGGGACACTAGCAACCTCCTAGACAACCTTTTGTTTCCTGACCTCCACCGAATCAATATCATCAATGAAACAATCCACCAATTCAGATTCAAGAGCTACCTAGGCAAAACACTTTGCAATACCTACCTCAACTAGTGCTCTTAGGTCCACCTCCTAAGGGACCACCCGAAAGAGGAAATCAATAAAATCGACCCAACAAAGCACCAGTTCAGACTCATTTTGTTGATAACCCATCTGATGATTCATACCATGCCGAACACACATACCAAAGTGGAAGTTACGCGCCTTATCAAGAAGACACCTCATGTTCCTGCCCATGAGATGAGCATACACACCATCTAGAAAATTTAGAACTGCTAGCTATTCAAGATGGCTACATGATTGCCCAAGGGCCTATGAGCAACAAATGTTTCATCTATGCTTTCTGAAATATTAGATTCGGGCAAGGATTTCAATACCCCCTTTGCCTATGAGACGGAGCAAAAAATGAGTTGAGATATAGAGCTAAAGATATAGAACATCCTATTGTCCATATTAAAAATAGTATCTATGCAAAAATATGTAGGTTTGGGTTGAAAGAGGAGTAACTCCCATCCCAAAATAAGATGTTTTGACATCATCTTTCGTAATTATGAAATATATGAAGCATGTTTGTGTAAAATCATTGAACAAGTGCTTGTTGATTTTTGTTCCATGGCGGGGAACATGTGAGCCACTCGACTTAATATTTGAGCTTTGACCTAGTTGTGGTTGGCGTAGTTATATGGAAAATGCCACGAAGGTCAATACACATATTGATTTATTAGTATACCTTTCAAAAAGACAATCCTCTAGTTGAATGCAAACAAAATTTTCTCAATAAAAGTCTAGATTTCATTCTCTATAGCTTTTTTCCAAAGGGAGAACAAAAGAGAATTTGTAGGCATATTAGGTGTCTAGACTCTTTTAGGCTTTGCGAGATGCAAATATCTATTTGATCATGTGAATGAATGATGTATAGCGTCTTAAAGGTTTGATGATTTGATGAAAAGTTTGATTCTTGATTTGCCATTTAATTTCGATAAAGGACAATGGTTGGTAACTTGCCTATTTTTCAGATTATTTTGTCCTAAAATTTGGCAAGGCATTTTCATGCATAATCTACCTCTTTCATTGGCGTTGAATATTTTAGGCATTACACTGGATTTTCAGTGCAAGCACATGATGGATGACGAGCTCAGGAGGGCACATGCAATAATGGTTCAACCCCTTACACATTCGGTTTGGACAAGAGTTGCTTGCTGTTGCAACTTGCTTTACAACATAGCAATGTATTTTTTGCAATTGCTCATACCCCAATCCAAGGGTGGTGGGGGCTCTCTCAGTGGAAGCCGCAATCTCTCCACGTGCATCGTGTCTCCACCACCTCCAAAGACTAGACGCAAATTAAGATCTTGGTTGTTGGATATTTCAAAGTTTGAATCCTTCTAGTAGAGGTAAACCCAATGCAAAGCAGCAAAAAATCCTACCTAGACTTTCATATTATAAAAGGTCTAGGTCCAACTTTTTATAATCTTGTTACACCCCAAAATTCAAATATATTGGCCCACCTTTATTCCCATTTTAATGATGTCCCATGTTGTGCGTGCACACGTTCTCACATAATTCACACCAATATTTAACTACTACTTAAAAATTTCTTTTAGCATTAATTAATCTTGAATAGTGGGTAAACCCGTCGTATTTGAATAGTGCGTAAACCCGTCCTCGTCGGATGCGCATCCAGTTTTTGGTAGACTGCCACATGATGCGGCGGTTTTGGGTTTTTGGGAGATCTTAAGGGGCAGTTTGTGGATGCGCTTCCGGATGCTGATTTTTCCACGTCAGGGATGTGGCTGTGCCAGCGCTTACATCGCATCCCGATGTGGATGCGCTGGCGCATCCCCCCCGCCTCCTCTCCTCCGCTCTGCCTTGCTGTTTGTTGCGTATTTGAGCCTGTCAATAATTCCTTGGAAGCTTAGTCTCTCTGCGTTGCGTGTTGGATCGGAAGAGGTGCCTCAGTCTTGTGAGGCGCGATCAATCGGGCCTTGGAATTGGAAGGAAGCGGCGCAGATCTGAGCAGAGGATCGAGAGCCGGGCAGCTAGGAGCAGCACAATGTCTTGGCAATCGTATGTGGACGATCATCTGATGATGGACCCTAGGCAGAGGCCAGCACCTGACCGCAGCTGCCATTCTGGGACAGGACGGCAGCGCCTGGGCGCAGGAGTGCCACTTTCCCAGCGGTATTCTTTATCCTCTCTGCTTCGTATTTCCAGAATTTTGCAAATCCGTACAGCTCCGTACACGTTGAATTTTAGTCGGTTTCTTTTTTTCGTGCAGCCGTACAAGAACGAATGGATTGCTGTGTGCCTTTTGTTTTGATAGATCTCTTGGTGCCAAGTCTCGTGGTTCGTTTGGGTAATTTGCAGGCCTCTATTTACAGGATCGTACAAATTCTTACAAATCAAATTCTGCTAATGACTCCTCTAATGACCGTACACACGTACAAACAAGGGTTGGCCTTAAAGTCAGTAATTGTTCGTGCTTCGTGTTTTAGTGATTATTATTGTGCCCGTGTTGTGGATCCCTTGGTTGAGTTGCATACTATTTATGGCATGTTGATGATATCTGCCTTCCTTTTTCGAGGTTGTGAGTTTGAATCCAAATTGGCCACACAAATACACAAATGAGGTGATACAGGAAAAAAAACAAATTTTGATTCTTTTGAAGGATCTGACTTTTTAGTATGTCATGGTCATGTGATAGGCTGCTGTTCTCACCTTGATAATGCTTGTTGCCCCAATTTTGTCAGATCATATTATTTCACTCCTTGTGAATAGTGCTAGATATCATAGAGGATGGATTTGAGTGTTTTCTTGGTTATGCATAGGGTATTGGTATGGGGGGGAGTCTGGTAACTTTTGCCTTGGGGTGTTTTTTGTTCAGACTTTGTTTTACAGAGATCAATATTCTTTTAAAAGGTCTTTTTAGGTCATTGCAGCCAGAAAGAACAACCTGATTAATCAGCTTATCAGTGGCATAAGGCTGTTTATTGTTACTTATTTGCCATGGATTTAAAAAAAAAGTAATTTGCCACGTAAAAACTGTGTTTTCACTTTAGCTTTTTGAAGAAGTAAATTTGTGGTAAATAGGGCTATATTGTGCAAACCATTTGCATTTAGCCATGAATCATCATACAGGCATTAGGAAGATGTTAGCTTATGATATTTGACATTTTCAATGTGACACAAGGCAACTGGCTATTTGTCAGAGTTTGTGAGCACTTTGCAAACTAAGTGCCATTTGCATCTGCTCTCTCACTCACTTGTCTATTATGGATTGCATTGAGCCATCTGTTTTCTTGCTTTTCTCATGTCCATTGAATGGCAAAAGACAATGGCTTTGTTAGCCGTTGGTTGGATTTTATGCTGACTATGGGTCTCACATATGGTGCTTGAAGACATTTGAAGATTTGGCCCCAACACATCTCAGCTATGCATTTCTGTGTTTTCCCTCATCCCTCGTTAGCCTCTCACCTGAATGTTTGCGTGGCTGAGGATGTGCCAGGCCAAGGCAGACTAAGTGCCTGGAAGATGCCACCTGTGTTCACCTATTGAATCTTATGATCCAAAGAGAGTTTATTTTTTCCATGCTTTATGTTTTCATGTTACGCTAGTCATTCTCCTTACTAATGTCCTCATTGTGCGGCTGATCAAAATTGAGTGTGTCTAAATGTTTACCTTGCACTTGTTTCTATAGGGGTAATTTACACTTCTTCTCGTGGCCTTATTTTCTTATGTTGTGAGTATTTGCTCCACCTAATGAATCTTGCTCCAAAGATTTTTTAGAAAGTTCATTTCGTGCTGTACTTGCAAAGTGGGCTTCTAAAATATTGTACAAGTAGAAATAAGTGAATTATGCTAAAGTCTGCTGTACCCGTATGCTGCAAAATCTTTAACTAGCATGCATAGTTTCGAAGACATACATTGGGGAAAATTGCACTATCAGACATCTGGCATGTTGAAAGAGGGGAACTGTTTCAAAACACAATGCGATAGGTGACGTTTTTGAGAAAAGTTGGTTTGGCACAACAGTTGAAGCTCTTGGTCCTTCAATAATTAGAGAGGCTGGTGGTTAGAACTCTCCTTTCCTCTCCTTGAAGGAGGAACTACAACTCCAATCCACTACACAACTGATGGGCAGGACACAGAGCAAAAACAGTTGAACTTGTTCACATGCCTAGCTTTTTGACATGTTTAAGTAAAATTCTATGCTGGCAGCATAGAATTCTTTTTAGTCATAATGATGCATGGGGAAGTTGTAATGGTGAGGGACATTAGCTTCAAACATATTGTTTTCCTTCTTTTCAACATTTGGGTATACAAGACTTGTTTGGTTTCATTCTTTTCAATTGCATCCTATCTTTGAAGTTCCAGAACATGCTAAACATCCCGGAAATTGTGGTACAGAACATGAGATACGTTGAGGAATTAAACCCGATTTATTCAAAGTTACTGGTAAAAATTTAATTGTTTTCGTTGATAAGTATGAAATGGCAGTCTGTACATGTTTGTTCTGTATGCTGTGGAACTATGTAAAATTCTACCACCACGTTAGCCCTCACGTTTTGCACTAGTAGTATAAATTATAGTTGCAGCAGATCATGTGGATCATGATCCGGAACGCACCCTCGGCAGCGTTCCGCGACCCAGATCACAATTTTATTTTATTTCATATCCTATTTTAAGGAAGGAAAGGAACAATGATTGAAATTTTTTTGGTAGTTTAGTTAGCATAAATGTTTAATCTCGTTTATTTAGCATAGAAAGTTTTAAATTTGCCTAGTCAGTCTCCTCAACTAGTTAAATATTGGAGTTCGCATTTAAATAAATTACTCCTAGGACACTTTTTTGATTTATTTACAAAGGTAAATTGGTCCCCTTATAGCACGAGTTCATAGGCCCTCAATTAACCAGTTTTGGGGAGCCCAAGTGAAAGAATGTTTGTAGGCTGCGTGTGGCTGAATTTCGGCCACCTGTTTCAAGTTCTAGAGAAAAGAATTGGTTCTTAATCCATATCACGATTTCCCAAATTATTGACAACGTTATTACAAAGTAGGCCATTACGTTGTCTTTCACAAGTTCATCCTTATCCTCATCATCCATGAGTTTGGGAGCAATAGCTCATTATTCCAAAAGGGCTTCCCTTAGTACACAATCGTTTAATGTTCTACTGCTGATAAAGTGGCATACTTACACCCTTTTGTACAGTTCTCCTTAAAAATTTCAAGGAAAAGTTAAAAAAAAGAACGATATGAGCTGGATTGTGCAATTGGACAAATCTTTTGAGTGCAACGAAGAAGTTTTACACACCGTTATATGTCCCGTTTTCTCTTTATTATTAGATCGAGTTCATATCAAATACTTACATTTTAAGAGCAAATTCACCAAAAACTTTTTGAGAGATAGAAAAAATTTCTAGCCATAAAGCTTATAGGATACATCATACAATTTGTTTTTAAATTATGCAAATATAATTTTCTGTGTTAAATGTTTATTATTGCTGCTATGTATTAGTAAATATGTATGATACATAGCCCGCACGTTGAAAAGCTTGCAATCATGTTTTTTGGATTAAGACCTATTTTAGTTACTGACACTATGATATGGATTTTTATGAGTTTAATGGGAGGATAGGCGAGTTTGATCTAGATCTTGATGATTATTAGCCTTGCTGCCTCTAGTTTTCCCCCTTCATTGTGTTCCTTCTTTATCACCTAACTTACAACTTACAAGACACATATGCAGGTGACTGCCAGTTGAAATTGCAAATATTGTGAAAAGCGTTTGATGATTCTGGTGAACTTGCTCAGCATGGTCTATTTTTGGCTGGAGTGAAATACATGGTTATTCAGGGTGAAGGCTGGTGCAGTTATACGTGGGAAGAAGGTCAGACATTCTGTCAAACCTCTATGTCACAAGGAATCATTACAACCAGTTGGCTTGATTGGTTCTCATATTAGGTCTAAGATTTTCGCTACCGTTGCTTGTCTGCATTACCTGTTTTGAATGCACCTCAGTTGAAAGGTTTGGTTTTTAGACCAGTTCTTCATTGTAAAACAAATATTTTTTTGTTGCGTTCAACTTCAAGTGCACTTGAATGTCTTTTTGGTTATGCTTTGCAAAACTTATGACATGTGATGTTCTTTGATAAATCTCTTTCCATGTTCTTGATTGCATTTAGAGTGGGCTTCCTAACCACAAAGAATTTTTTGGGGCTAACTTTGGAGGGGAATGATAATGTCCATGATAGCAAGGCCATTCCTTCTCATAACAATCAAAGTAGACAGAAACCCTAAGGGAGATTTCAATTATACTATCGGATCCTTTAGGAGACCTAACTGGATAGTGAGATTTTGGATGCTCTGATTTTGTGAATTTCACGGGGTCACTGTTCTTTGCAAAGGACGAGTGATGATGGTACCTGGTGTTAGAGTCGTGTTGGCAAGGGGTTGGCAATTTGTCTTATGTAGAGGTACGACCAGTTTTTGTGCTTTACAAAATGTCTGTACGTCTTTTTATTTACTCGCTGCATCAGTATCCCAAATCTCTATCCTGCCCTATAATGTAAATTTTGTGGTCTGGAATATACCACTGTAACTTATTTGCAGTTCAAATTTCAAATACAGTTTTATGAGTCAAGAAGCCCTTCAAATCTTTGGGGATTAATTTATCAAGTGGAAAGGCCTGACAAAAAATTTAAAAGCATGTGCACCTATGACACATGGAATGTCTGAGGCAAACATTAAACCTAAGATCCACACCAAAGCTTTTAGCTGGTTTAAGTAGCTAGCTTGAGTAAGCACTTTGTCTCATTGTTTGAAAGTTTGAAGTCCTTGATGATAACCTCCTCTTTTAAAGTGCATATTCTGATAAAGATTTTTGGTGTCTGGTTGTGCTATGGTGAGGTAGTTGATGGCTTGAGTTCGTGGATAGACTTATAAATTCAGACATTCCACAGGACAACGCGATAAATGGTTGTTTGTTTTGACTACATAATATATGGGCATGTGCATGCCTGTGCGTGAATAGAACACAATCACTATATTTGAACTTGAAGCATTAATTTTATCTCGACTAAAATCAAGTTCCTCACAGCTGTGCACGCATCTTTGGAACCATTAAACAGAAACTGTCATCACTATCATAATGGTTGGAACTGAAATGGCAATAACAACGAGTGCTGCTAATAAAAGTTGCTTGCATATTGTGATTGACTTAGGAAAAATAACTCATAATTTTTTAAATCAATCAGTAGTGTCATGTTTCTATGTAAATCTACAATAGGGAAATCTTACTGTTTATTACAATTCTCAATATATGATTAAGTTGCTTATGATAATGTTTATAGAATCCATTTCTCAAATTTTGCTCTCAACAATTTTGAAGCATGCATGCTAGCTTGCTTGCCTTTGCCTCTTTCCATTTGCAACCAACTTTGGCTTCAAAAGATGTACCTAGGCGTGGATTGGAAAGGTTACAATTTGAAATCAAAATTTCAAAAGTCACTCTATACAGTTCACCATGTTAGATTTAAGAAATCTTTCATATTTGGCAGGGACCTGGAGGCGTCACCATTAAGAAAACAACCAGTGCTCTAATCATAGGCATATATGATGAGCCTGTTCAACCAGGTGATTGCAATATCGCAGTGGAGAGAATCGGTGACTACTTGATCGACCAAGGCATTTGAACCGTTTTTGATGTGTGAGAATTTTTTGATTTCCTGTGTGAATACTTGTGGAATTCCGATTGACGGATGCTCCATGGAATGCGATATGACATCTTCAAGCTTTTACGAACATGTTTTTTTTGGAAATTTTCTATTTTGGAGGGACATGTGGCACATACCTGTATTGTGTCCTTTTGATTTTAGGCTTTGTCGGTCCATAATGACATTCACGATCGACATAATTGGAATAGTTGAGGGCTTATCCTGTTGATTATTAAAAGCGTTGTAGTGAAACATGGCTTGAATTAGACTTTGTCATATTCTTCATGGCTTGGAGTGCACAGTCTACATATGGGTATGAAGTCAATCTGAAGTAGCAGTAGTATCCAGTTGTGCTTGGAAACATCTGAGATTGGCATATTATACAGATGACTGGTTTGGCAATTTCTTGTGATATTACCATTTGTCATTCTTGTAAAGCCACATGAACAACTGTTAGCAAGCTTGAATCACTTGTAAAGGCTAGAGTTCTCACTTTGACCTTGTTCAAGCAATAGTTTTGTCTCTTTTATTTTGAGATTATTTAGTAACATTTTGAGTTCTTACATTCACGAAATTCAGTCATTGAAAGGATGCTATGGTAAGAGGCTCACTAATAATTCTATGATTTGTGCTTATTAAAAGTGCTCATTCTTTTAGAAACTTTCACTTCCTTCACAAACCTTTTCCTCCAATGATAAATGGTAAGCTGTGATTATTCTTTTCCAAGTCATATTTGTTAACATCCTCAATTCTCTTCTGAGATGATGTTCAAGCTTGCCGCTTTTGGGCATCCTTTTCATCTTTTCTCTCGATTCTTGATTGCTTTTATGCTAGGCACTTTATCTTAAAAGCGTTCCAGCCTCTGTAAAGCTCAGAGATCAGAATTAAATTGCGTATGGCCAAGTATGCAGTCTATGGCTTCCAGAAGAAGTCCGAATCTTACTGCCAAAGGAACACTTCTTAAGATAAAACTCAAAATATCACGTTATTAAAATTCGACATCGGTTGCTCCTTCAGAATTTGTATTTGTTCACTTATTTGTGTCAATCACACCATTCATCCATCCACTGATTCCGTGTTTTTCAAGGAATGCTTAGACTGCGTATGTCTATGCAAGGACGATGTCATCCATGTGTACGTAAACATCGAAGTGGGCAAGAGTTTGGCTTTATCGCATTACCACTAATATAGATAGCAAGAAGTCAAGCTAGTTAGTGTTTCCACTTGATGCTCCATAATTTTACATGTAACACGTACTTGCACGTCCTGCCTCTAACACTTGGGTATTCTCTCTTCCACATTGCTAGGCTTTGTTGCTCTTTTCAGGCTGTTCTCCCCAGATGAATGATGGTGAATGTGGTGAGGAGGAACTTTGTACAGACAATGATTGCTGATTGATCACTGATAGGTTACATTATATTTAAGCATTTTAAAAGTAGTGATTCATCCATTTGGAAAGCACCGCTGAAAGTTTTTTCTGTATTTCGACAAACGATTAGCACAATCATGCCCTGCTCGAAATAGGCTTTATTGAATGCACGTTACAAATATTAAGATGTGCCTGCTGTAAATAGAAAGCACCAAGATACCTTACACATGTAAGATCATTATTGGACAGTTTTAAAAACAGAACAGGTACTATGAGTAGAAAGTTTTTTCTATGCTTTACACTGGGCAGGGCCCCTCGCCTCACGCCTTCCCTGCTGCGAGTGCGCTCTTGGTCCCTCACACTGGGAAGACCCTAGGATGGAGGCCTTTTCCTATACAAACATTACCACACAATAGCTCATGTAAACCATAATCCGGAATGAAATGCATCACTCAAATTGACAGGAATTTCTATACGTCTTTATTCCCTAGAAAATTAGAGTTGGCAGCCATGGTCACTGATTGAGTAGATTGTGAGTATTGCAATTGCAAGGTGGACACAATCGAACCTCATGTTAAATACAAAATAGGAGGCATCAACATAATCTTTGTGTTGGGTGCATTCCTTTGTTGTAAAGACATGCAACTAGTCTAGATTGGGTTGAAGTGAAAGCTCACTATGAAGTCGTGTGAGGAAGTTTTCCTTTCTCATGTAGATCATAGTGGAAAGATCATATCTGCATAACGTGGCTTAGGAAGCATATATCTTTTGTGAGGGAGGAAAAAGGAAGACTAGAAAGTGATGTAGGCTATCTCAAATAGTTCTTGGCACATTGTACACGGTAGTGCTACAGGTGAGTGTCATGTGTTGCTTCTGTCAAGAAGATAAGTCAATGACATGGCTTAAAGTGGCTAGATAAGGATCTAGGCGACATTTTTTCAGGACATATTACATGGGAGGCCATCTAGCAACTAGAAGTACTTGCAATGTCCAAGTGGTTTAAGTTAAAATCACATATATGTTTGTAGGCAAAGCTTGACACTAGCTATGAAATGGGTCAAAGCTGATAAACCATTTAGTAATAATCAAGGTTTAAAGCATAAACTCTCAAGGTATTCCTTCATTTTACACGTAGTTGGGATTTGAGACAGGTTTCCATTTCCATAAATGACACTCTTATTTGCAAACATGAATGCTTGTTACTATTCATTGATGCATTGAGCATGCAAGTGATTGTCATCATACCTATTGGAGGTCTAGTTTTAATACATATAAAGATGTCAAGTGAGAAATCAAATATATATATGAGAATGACACATAATGCTTGAATAGTACATGACACATATAGTTAAATGTCTGTGCACATGTGATTTGATGTCTATGAGGAATACATTAGCAACTTAAACGCATAATTTTCACTTCG